>SMGT01013583.1:7727-48181 GCA_004794575.1 Lanistes nyassanus
CTACCTGTTGCATGCGATATTTTTATCAAGTCTGCGGAAACACTGGAAGGATCCACTTGCGTAAAACCGCAGTGCCACCATAGTGCCACGCAGACTTGTATACAAGGTAGTGTTGGTTGCCCTCGACTGGCAAGTTACGAATGCTCTGCAATCTCGTTGGTAATATCAAGAATATCTTGCCCACGAAATCTAAAATTTTTGAATAAATCGACATCGTCATAGGTACAAAAAAATTGGATACGTCTCTAAAAATTCTGTTTCTGCCCAGATTTCGTCTGCTGTGAAGGCAGAAAAGTATCGCAGCCCCATTTTTAACGGGCCCAGAGCGACTTAAAGGCAGCGGTCCCCACCCGCTAAGTTAGCCGGCCCGTAACTTGCCGGGAGGGGCCTAATGGGCCGACGTTGATGACCTTTAGCTGACTTAAAGGGTCCTGCAGCCGCTAAGTGGGTTAGGGGCTGAACATGAATACCAGCCCAGGTCTTTTCACTCATTGCATTGCACAGGTAGGTGTCTTGTTCGAATTAAACCCGGCGTGCATTGTTTTATCCCTCTGGAGTGGAGAGTGCAGCGTGACAGGTAGCGAAAGAACACGCGGGCGGTAGTAACAGAGATCGGAGGGGATAATTCGCGCAAAAAAATTCTGGCCATGCATGCTGTGTCCTGATTACAATAAAAATATCTTTCAGAGAAGAAAATTTTCCGTTATAAATAATAATACGTATGATTTTGTATAAGGTAGAAAGCGATAAGATCGCATACACGACAGAATGTTAATCGAATGAAGCGCTGTGTTCCAGGCGCGCTTAGTATTAGACTCACCTGCAACCATCTGCCGCCAACCTCGGCGATGTAACTGATGGGCTTTGAAGTTTCCGTGCCGGCATTAAACACCTGTCTGCCTGTGATGGCATTGCCGCCTGAACTTTTCCCACTCTCGGGAGGCCCAAGTAGAAGTATTCTTTTCAATTCAAAATCAATTTCTGCAAAGGAGGATGAGAGAGTGTACTACTTCTTGCTAATGCTATCCAAAAGACAACTTCAGTTTCTTTAGTCAAAACAAAATCTTTCCCAGTAGCCATCCACGGACACGAGAAAAATCTCCAGTTTAAATGGCAACAGCACAAGTTAAAACGCTTCATGTTCTCTATACGCCTGAAATTAATTATTTTACTCATCCATTCATTTGAACCTCGCGGAGAAAGGCAGAGGCAGGGGTGGGGAGGGGGAAAGGAGGGAAAAGACCTCACACAATGGAAAGACCAGAAAGTAAAGAAATCAACAAGAAAATATATAAAAATCAAACAAAATGGAAAATGGGTTTCATTCTGTATTCTTCGTTTCCCATTGAACTAGAAATTGCAATTGTACAAACGCACACTTAAAGTTAAAACACTTCATGTTCTCTATACGCCTGAAATTAATTATTTATTTTACTCATCCTTTCATTTGAGATTCGCGGAGAAAGGCAGAGGCGTGGAGGGGGGAGGGAAATATCTCACATAATGGAAAGACAAGAAAAAACTAAAGAAGTAACAAGCAAATATAAAAAATCAAACTATAAATAAAGAATAATCGATTGAACAAGGACATTAACTAGGTGAAATTAGCCTATTGAACCGCTAAGTACATGAGGAGGACAACAGTGTCATGTTTCAGCTTACTACTATTAAAAGCAGTTAGTTATACATACTGGGGTTCGGTACAAATGTCATGAGGTGGAGTATATACTTCGCATGGACCTCCTGACTGTTTTCCCCGAACACGAGATAACGATCTCCCGCATCTTCAAGAACCTGCTTTAGCTCTCTGCACACTGTTTTCAGCTCTTTCTCGAGGTCTCCTTCTTGTCGATCCCCAAAGGTGAAGGCTACTGTTAGCCGGGGGCAAATGTACTGTTGTCCGAGAACCGATCTGATCTCCTTGTAGATCTGATGTTCTTCTGGTGTGTAGCGAACGTCACATCGCACTGCCAGCAAAATGACGTCAGGGTTGAGCTTCGTCCACGTTCTGATTTCCGCAGCTGCGGTCTTCGGGTCCAAATCTAGGTTACTGACGTCAGGAGCGTCACTCACCTTCAACAAAGAGATTATTTCAACTTTTCTAAAATAAATACTAGTTGGCAACTGAGATACAAAGAAATGTAATTACATAGCTAGCTACCTAACCTACTGGAGTACATATCTCTGTTCCCACTAACCTTCTTATCTAGGTGTATAGATACAGGCAATTTCATATCCACACCTACACCCAGGAACGTACGCATGCATGTAAAATGAGGAAACAATCACAAGTGCTGATACATATTATGAATGGCTCCTGACTGGCATGTACACCAAGACCCAAAATTACCCCAGAGGGAAAAGACGCACAGGTTTGTTTGGTTCCTTTAGAAGTCTACAAGTGATTTTTCAAAGTGCGTTTTCATTATTCGCTTTTGGGAACTGTTGAAAAACCAGCAATATCACTAGCCCTCTTATCGTTCAAAGGCTTAATATTTAAATTTCAAACCTATTTCAAAGTCTACAGCAGAGTATTTGTACGATTTTTAGTAAAATGGCTTTCGAACAATATTTTCTACTTCACGTATGGAATAGATACTTTTTGCTTGTTGTTTTTATTAAGAATAAGGGTTGATTAATAAGAACTTGTTTGTCGATACAACTATTATACAGTAATATAGACAAAAGTACTGTAAATATTAGCTTGTATTCTCTAACTGACTTACTGTGATGTTGACGCCATATATTTGTGCTGTTTGTGTCTCAATGCGTGTGGTTGATGAAGTCATCCCACTGCTGACAGAGAAGGCTTGTTTGTTCAGAAGGAAGTTGCCCACTGTGCTTTTCCCGTTTCCAGTTTTGCCGATGATCAGTACGCGAACATCATCTCCTTCACAAAACACTTTCAACTAATTTTACTAACAAAACATTGCGAACTAATTATAGCGATAACATTACATATTATCTTAAAAAGCTCTGCCTCCCTTTTCCTCCCTTCCTAACACCGATCCTTTGTGTCCCTCCTCATCTCTGTCATCTCCCTGTTACTGGCGTGCAACTGAGAGTGTACACAGACCTTCCTTCACTTATATTTCTTTAAGTGTGTGCGTGTATGTTTTGCTGGGGTGCGTGCCCGCGAGACTGGGTGCGTGCGTATGTGTGCGTGCGTATGTGTGCGTATGTGTGTGCGTGCATTCGTGGGTGTCTGTGTCTGTGAGAGAGAAAGAGAGAAAAAAGGAGAGGTCGGTGGTTGGGTATTGATTGTTTTGAGTGCGATATTGGTTAAATATTGCGTTAACAAGATGAACGCCCATAGAAGGATTTGTTGTGTCGTCACACTCAGGTGATGTGATGTTGTCTTTATCCTACCATGAATGTGTATCAGTTTCCATATTAAATTATTATTCTTTTCTATATTAACGAGAGGAGATTATGGAACATACGTGGTTCATCAGGAACAACTGACACTTGCAGATGTTCTCGCTCGGAAGGCTTGAATTTCTCGGACATCATTCGAACTTCCCCAGCATCTGAGTGTAGAGACTTTGGTTGTGGTTGTCGATGCAACTCGCTTTTCACGGTAACTTTCCCTGGTTTGTGAACAAAAGGTAGACCGTGGGCATTCTAAGAATAAAAACCTAAGGATAAAAACCTTCGTAAAAAGACTTTTACCAAATAGTAAGACCAGCATTTAGATAAATATAATATTATTTTAGACAAACGCAAACATTAGTGGGCTGACCAAGAATATAAAATTCTCGACTAGTTGGTTATCAGTTTCACTTGATCCCGTCATTCCTTCTCGCTAATTTCGATACGCTGTTAATTTTAAAATGTCAATCAATGTAAATGTAACACCAGGCGTACGTACAAAACGACAGAATAATCCAGTATCTGTATCTGACTGTGAGGAATTCTCAAAAGGACGAAATCGTGCTGAACTTTTTCTTGCATAGGCCGCGGACGTGAGTTCGATTCAATAACCCACAAACCCCTTATTTCGAATAATGTAAACTTTGGTTGTCTACAGAGTCTGTTTTTGTATGATTACACAACAGTTTACGTCAGTTGAGAGAGACACCTCCACTGGGAGGAGATTCCAGAGAAGACAGGAGGTAAAGTAGTTGTGATGAGCCACGGTCTGCCTGTGTTGCCCTACGTCTAACAGCTCTATTCAAGTGGAGGAGGCAAGCAGCACGTAAGTGATGAGGGTCCGTGAAAGTCTGTCATGTCAATGTGCTCGCTAAAATTTGTTTTCATCACTGGATCATGCCAACAAACCCAACCTCGCCCACTATTATATCCCATCAAAATCTGGCATTGTTCTTCATACGATTTGATGTCTTGATGTCCTCAACTTCTTTATCTTCATAAAGCACCGATTCTGCCGAGTATATCGACACTTGTCAGGCTTTTTTTCACAGCTAATCGAGAAGAGTTTCCTTTCTCCCAACACCGGTGGTCGTCCCTGACATCATGCCTTATCACACTGGCAGCGTCTGCAAGCTGACCGCGAGAAGAAGAGACAGATGCTGTTTTTGTTTTTGCAGTTCGCATTCTTTTGGCGAGTATGAAATCGAAACTATCAAAAAGCTTTTATTTTTCATTTGAACTTCAAAATGGAAAATGGGTTTCATTCTGTATTCTTCGTTTGTCATAGAAAAAAGAAATTACAATTGTACAAACGTACACTAATTGATACTATGTGTACATGGTACCATCTAGAGAGTGAAGTACTTTATGTACATATATATAGTTATCTCTACATGGCGTCAGAAGGGTTGGAGTCGCATTTTCGTTGACGCCGTGTCACCCGCAAATGATAAAGTAATTTGCGGGCGTCTTAATACATTTTTGCTAAAGCTAGTCGTCAGGAACGAATTTTACTACTGATTTTTTTTAAAAATAAAGGTTCAAATGTCCCCAAAGGGAGACAGAGGGGGACGAAGAGAGACATTAAGATGAAGTTCTGGTGCTTTTAGAAAGACCTTTTCTGTGAGACGAAGACCTGAGTGTCACCTGTTTGGCACTAGTGTGTGACGTTGTACACTGTGTAGAAAAAATGTTTTTGAATAGGTACAGCAGTTGTTTTGTGGTGGTTTAGGAGGCGCCTTCTGGTCATGTGTAGTTGTAACCTGTAAATGGTGCATGGGAGATAGCATGAAAAGTGACTCTCCAAGGCTAATACTATGCGGCTAAAGCAAGAGCAGGCCTATCTCCTTGTGAGAAGTAGTCTAAAACAAGGGAACTGTACAAAGCTAGAAAGGGACACAGACGAAGACAATCTACATGTTTCGGGGCACTACCCCTTCATCAGGACGACACAAAAAGACGAAAAAAAAACGAAAAAAGAAAAAGACTTATCTGCGGTAGATGTGGCGCATGGGCTGGATAGCAGGAAAATGGCCAAGGGACAGTGAGTGAGAGGGGTCAAAGAGGGGCAGCAAATCGCAAGGAGGGTAGGAAAGGGTAGAGAAGGGTGGGGGTAGAGAGTGGGCGGGGGGAGGAAGAGAGAGTGAAAAAAACGCGGGTAAGGGGGCGTAAGTGTGTGTGAGAGAGAGAGAGAGAGTGGGAGGGAGGTGAGAGAAACAGGAGTGTTGAGAGGGTTAAGGGAAAAGGAGAGAGGGAGAATCAGTGTTTGAGGTAACAAACACTGATTCTCCCCGCTCCCACTCTCTCTTGGTCCAGTTCCCTCGTTTTAAATTTAATTTGGATTCTCCTCCACGCGGAAGTCACTTGTTTTTCTTTTTAGAAGTGAATCTATGCGCAAATATATTCAATTAATGTCAAATATTATTAAACGAACAAGTGTTTACGTACTTTTTTGCGCAAAGTTAATCAGGTAGAGGACGTTTTCTTGTCTTGTCTTGTCCTCTTCCCTTTCATTGAAAACACAGTGGCGATTTCCAGCATCTTTAAGAACCTTTTTCAGCTCCTTACACACATTTTTCAGCTCTTTCTCAAGGTTTTTTTCTCGATCGCCAAAGGTGAACGCCACTATTAATCGCTGGCAAATGTACCTTTTGGTTAAAACTGATTTTATCTGTTTGTAGATCTGGTATTCCTCGGGTGTGTAGCGTACGTCACATCGGACTGCTAACAAGATGACGTCAGGGTTAAAAGCTTTCCATCTTCCGATTTCTTCAGCTGCCATCTTCGGGTTTAAATCTGAGTTGGCGACGTCAGGTGTATCAGTAACCTTGAAAAGTTGATGTCAACCACGTTTCAGCATTCTTACTAGACTAGAGCAGAAGACTCCAAACAATAAGTATATAAGTCCGTCCGTCCATCCATTGTCATACGTGTTTATGTGCCTATACAGTCAGATAATATATTTTAATATTCACAGATTATTGGAAAGGAAATATTTTGAAAAATCTGAAAACGCTTTCTGGTAAATATACATTATATCTGACTTACATTTATGTTAAACCCATATGTTTGAGCTGTTCTTGTCTCAGTGCCAGAGGCTGATGATGCCATGCCACTGGTGACAGGGAAAAGGTCTGCATTCAGAAGGACGTTGCCCACTGTGCTTTTCCCGTTTCCAGTCTTCCCGATGATAAGCACGTTAATGCTGTTCCCTTTATAACATATTGACCCATGTCATCGCTAATATTGCCTTAAATCTGTTTTGTTTTTATTTTTGTTACGACTATGTAGTACATTGAATACTTGAATTGATACATTTACATAAAAGTCAAACATCCACTACGAACACTGACTAAAACATGAGATTGGGGGGGGGGAGAGAAGGTATGGGGGCGGGGGGAGGCAGATAGGAGAAGAAAGTGGGTGATGGTGCACTAACTCCTAGAAAAGCTATAAAAAGGAAGAAGTAGGCTATTCTTATTGTAAATTAACAAAAGATTGTTGTAGGGTTTCCATATTATATAAAAACGTAGAACAACTAATTGAAGCCACACTGTGCTATCTGTCTAATTTGCATCTAAACCCAAAAAGTGTAAGGACAGAGTACACACTTTGGTCTCGAGTTTCTTCACTTACACGTGTATATTAAATGTGCTCTTGTAGCCCAAATAAGATTAATTCTTCAGAAAATTCAAAATTTATTATTTGCTGCCATTTTGTAAATAATAGGGCTAATTTTTATTAGCAAGACTATGTTTATTGGAAGACCTACATAGACCAACCTTAACTGGGACCAAAGAGCCAGCAGTCAAGTGCGGCTGTATGACATCTTTGAAAGATTGTTTTTTTCCATTATAAATTAGGGAACTTTCTGCTCCATTTAGAGTGCAAAGTATGTAAAACACTAATATTTTCTTTAAATCTTTTAAGCTTTCTTTTCTTCTTCTTTATAATTGTCTGTTTTCTGGTCTTCAAATTGATGCAGCACTATTAGACAGTGTTCTGCATAATTTTTGTTCCAAAAGATTTCAACTGCCAATAATGATGCGCCATTACAGAATACTGGAATCATAATACAGTAATGTCACTGGTCACGTATACCTGTAGCAACGACTCCTTTTAAACCTGATCACTGCAACTGAGAAGTGACTGTTCGAGCAAAGTGACTGAACTGTGAGACAATGTGAACGACAGGTGCGAACTAAGAATGTTGTGAGAAAGCGGGCAGACTGCGGTGTGCTATTTGCTAAGAACTGGTTATTGCTAGACCACACGCACACAGTGTGATGCCATACAGCGTCGTCGGATCGATCCTCACAGTTCATCATAGCGAGGTATAACGTCATAAAATCAGAAGAACCTGCTATATCATTACGTCGATCTATATCTTAACACTCAGCTTGTATTTCAAAAATTGCGACTAATGCTTACTGCACAAGGTAAAATTAACTGTAAGATGACTCAAACCTGATTTATTTTACCAGAAAGGGCTTAAGAACTTACGAATGTCATCAGGCAAACAGGAGCGTGGGAGAGAGTGCCCCTCTGGCTTGATAGCCTTTCTTGTGCTTTGGAAGCTAACGGCATGTCTATTCCCGGTCATCTGTAATTCGGGATGAAGACTGTCCGGGATTTCATCCACCCCGTGTCTAGCTTTGTCTAAAACTGTGAATCCGCCATCATCTTCTTCGTGTAAACTTGGATCAATGACCATTTCTTCGTCATGTTTGTCCAGAATTGTGAAGCCAGAATCTTCATCGTCTGATGTGTGAGCATCTGAATGATGACGTCCAGGAATCTTTGCGATGCCTCGGTCAGGACTGCGTGAAAATCTGACCTGATCTTTGTAGGGCGAGATTTGAACTCGGTGAAAATGATCCGCTTTCTCTGCGATGGCTCTGTTAGGCTTATCTTTGGAACAGATAAAAAAATCACGCTGAATGCTGAAAAAGCCTTGTGTAGGCCTCCCGAAAAATCGCCTCCACCAAAAACAACACCCTGAACCCCAACGATTGCTGTATAAAGTGCACTACAACAAGAGACAATTAAGTCGGGAAATTGTAGATAAAAATTGACGTACGTTACACATCTATCAGTACTTAAATGTTAGAAATTTATCTTATCTAATACAAGCGAGGGTTGTGACCAACGTTATATCTAAAGCACTGATACGAACACTTTTTTGGCACCTACGAATTTCTTGTAGACAAATTAAGAGTTTCAATATTTTAACAAACAAAAGTCTTTATTTAGCAGGATGCTCTAGTTTACAAACAGGTACTACAGGAATACTTCTTTGTTAGTGATAACATGGATTTTGGTTGAAAATGCTCCGTACACGCTTGTTTGTTTCTGAGCTGTACGTGGGCATGTACTTAAATTACTGATGTTCATTTTAGCAAGTATTAATAATAGTAATGAACGACTCGTACTTATCTCATCCAAAAAACGAAAGACTTGATCTACACGCTTTTCTTGTTCCCTGGCATCCAGCGTGTTGTCGAAAACAACGTAACGACCTCCAGCGTCCTGCAGGATCTTCTGTAAATCTGGGGGCAGACGCCTTGTAAGATCTTCGATTTCGGCATTACTTAGCTTGTCTCCAAGCGTGAAGAGCAGCGCCAGACGTTTGCACACAGAATCGTCTCCCCACAGCCTCTTGAATAGTTTGTATCTCCGAACATCTCCGGTTGGGTCGGTCAGAGAGCAAGCAATGGTCAACAAAATCAAGTCTGGCTCAGAACCAATTTTTGTCTTCCATTCTTCGATCATTGCACTAGACTCCTTCGGATCTTGGCTGTAGATGTCAGGGGTGTCTAATACCTTGAAATGTAACAAGAACAAGAGCGCTAACGAAGTGCTCGGGGTAAAAGGAGAGTTGGGTAAAGTCTCTAGGAAATGTTTTGGCATTTAATTCTAGTCTAATGACTCTAGAGGTAAAGGTTTGTCCCGTAACCTGATTTTACCACATGGTACTGGAGTGTGGGTGTATGAGACCCCTCCCTTTTTTGCCCTGCATTGTGATGCGGTGCCCATCTATTCCCTCGCTGTCTTACGTTCCTTGACTTATGGGACAGGTACCCATTCCCAGCTGGATGGACTGAGGAAGAGCAGGACGGCGCACGGGTATCGAACCAACGCCTTCAGGTTGGAAGAATAATGCTCTACCTGCTGTCCTCATTAGAGACTATCAAAACGTCAAATCTCAAGGCTGCACTAAGTAGGCCAGACATCTGTCATCTGCATGTAAGCACAGTTTTAAAAGCAAGTGTTAAGAAACTGTGAAGTGATTATTTTCAGGTATCTCCCGAAGAAAGAAAACTATAAGAAAGAGCTGATTGCAAAAGCGATTTACCTTGACAGTGAGGGGAGGGGGTATTTGTTGCTTAACGTCCAGTCGCAAGCTATGTGCATATCAGGACGGTGTTGCTTAGACAAAATGTACGTGCTGCCACACTTCTGTCGCAACACGGGCCTCAGTCCCAGCCAGTCACATTATACTGATACCGGGCCAACCAGTCCTAGTACTGTTCCCTGCAGTGCAGGTGTCTGGTAGGGCAGCTACTAGATTGCCAATTTCTAAATCGGCCTGGATGCGAACCACCGACCTCCCGCCTCGGAAGCAGACCCCTTAACTACTAGACCACCGAAGGGGTCTTACCTGGACAAAGTAATTTTGAATAGTTAAAAGTACTCACCTTCAAATGTATTCCTTTTCTTTCATTCTCCCCAGTCACTGCTACTTTTGTTTCGGAAACAAACGGGCTGCTTTTGGGGGAAACTCGGAAATACTGCCTATCAAGAAGGATATTTCCCGCTGTGCTCTTTCCACTTCCGGAAGCTCCAACGATTACGATGTTAATTACCCGGTCGCTGACATGTTGTTCACTGCTCGTGTCCCAGAAGTCGCGCTTTGTGCATGTAGAAGTAGAAGAATCTGACTTCAAGGGATCTTCTAGAAGCACAACAGCGTCGACTTCCATTTCTGTTTCCATTTCTCGGTTCAAAGAACAAGCATGGTGGTTTGTAGCACAAGTAGCTGCCGGCTCTATTTCCATTTGCCGACTCGAAGAAGGAGTCTCCTCATCTGTAACACAAGTCAGAAGCGTTGCCAGAAAGGTTACTTATGCGAAAAGATGAAAATTTTAGGTACATAGAGCGCAACAGATCAAATGTATTGTATTGTGTGTTTGCTCTTTGCAAAAGCTCAAATTTTCTGACAGAAGACGACAGTGGTATCTCGGGCGATAACATCCTCATCCCTTAAGATCTAGCTTTAAAAAACGATTGTCAATGACTTTGTTTACTGACCAAATTAATAGATATATTATTGATAAATACGTCCATTGGATGACAGGACACTAACTTCGAAATGTCGCTTAAATAACGTGAAGGGGTTAGGGAAGACTGAATCCTCTAGCAGTAAACAGAGACAGGAGAACGTAAGTGATGTGGCAAGTTTAAACGATAAATTATTTTTTCTCTGGTTACAAAAAATGCTAATATTTATCACTTTGTCCATGAACATTCTAAAACAAAGGCAGGTTAGATTTATTTAGAACCTCAATGCTTTTAAAAAGAAGAAAGTTCACTCACCATGAACAACTTTTTCTTGAGAAAGTTTATCTGTATCCATGCTGATTGTAGTCATTTGACAGTAGAACCACTCGAACCTTATTCCTGGGCCACTGAGTTCTTTTAAATAAGAATACCTGTAGCTTGCAACATCTACGAAACAAATATTTAATATCATATGGTACAAAAAATTGTCCTCATTTTTTTCAGCAACCGTAACTATAATACCAAAAATTTCAGGGTTTCAAATCGACATTATTCATTACACAATGGCTACGAAATCTGTAAGGATACTGTAATACATTTTAGAGAAGTGATATGCATGTAACTTTGTCGTTTTTGAAGTAAAGGGTGACAACACATTTGTCAACAGTTACAAGACAAAACTTTCGTCGAATCCAAGATGTATATATATTTTATGTAGTAAGCTTTCAAGAAAAAATCTTCTATCCATCTACCCATAAAACCCATTCTCAGCTACACACCTATACTCAACAGCTTCTCTCTGCAACCAGCTTGAACGTACAAAATTCTTTGGCAACGTCTTCAATTAACAAGTTTAGATACAGCAATGCAGTAAACTATTCCTGTAGTAATTAAGTCAACAAACTTAACCTAATGAAAGCAGCGCAAAATACATCATCAAGATTTATATTACAGCCTTAGCTAACATCGATTATAGATATATATGTCTTCATGTATGTATATAATTATTAAAATACTGCGTTTCTGGGTATTTCAACAAGTCTGGTTGAAGGTGATCAGGAGCGAAGATCAAACAGCTTATACTCACTTGCTGCTGTTCTGGATTTCTTAATGTTAGTACCGTTCCCTTTTCTTCAAACAATGCTACCACACGTTTATCCGTTCCATATCGTTTCGTTTTGGTTTGCTGAACACAGAAACGTTTTTCAGAAACGCGGCTGTGTAAACTACTTCAGTGTTGATGACTCCTGCTATCAAGGTCAAGGAGACTTGCTGTGCAGGGACACAGTTCACCTGATATAAATAGAAATTGTCTCGTTGCGCTAGTCGAATCACCACAGACCTGGACTGAGCCTTTTTCGGGAAATGGTAACGTTTTCTGGAAAACGCTGAGGTCTATTTGGAAAACAGACGACTCAAGTAAGCCTGTTGATAGTTGTCATGGGCAATACTTTCTATAGGTGCTGGCACGCAGCCAGTAGGGGCGGGGCTATCCTGATTTTGATGGGCCAGCTGACAACGCCAGTCACACATTTGCGCACCACGAGGGACATTGCAGCAAACGGCGTAGGTGCGAAAACATTTTTCTTTAAACTCAAAATAAAGTAGCAGACGGCTTGCATTCGAGTTACTAATGATTTCCAAATGATTACTGAACATTCTCATAAACGATTGAATCAATAAAGACTATATAGTTCTCACGTTTCGGTGAGCGCGCGCATCCACGCGCACGCAAATGCACATGCACATGCATTTTTACATATACCAAACCAAATAATATGCGACAAAGCTAGTAAAACTAACCACACTAGATATGGCGGGTTGTTACAATCGCACTTATCCGATCACAGTACACTTCTGGTTCACCAGCACAAATAACGGGCTCTGCATTTCCTTCTATACTAACTTTACTTCTCTATTCCTCACACTATAATACATCTGTCCCGTGAATTTGTAAATCATAATGCACTGGGTTACAATTTTCACATATATGTATATATAATTAATGTATTTGTGCTTATATCTTTCAAGTGAGCTTGAAAGAGAGAGAGAGGAGAGATTTATGAATATTTACTTGTGTGTAATGTGTACGTGTAAACATGGATATTCTTCAGTCTAATTTGTAATTCTTTGACATTCTAGTTTGTAATACTTTTGTCATTTTTGCCACATGAGCTTGAGTTTTCTTATCGTTTGCAGTAAAGGACCGTGGTTAAAGTGTGCTATTTGTGACAGCAGAAGATATTTATTTTAAAACATAGTATTTGAATAGAGAAACAGCACGTAATAGCTCCAATTCACTAAAGTTAGTAAAAGTTGAGCTCTGTTTTCGGAGGCGTAAAAAGTGAAGCCATTCAAATGGCGAGCTCTGTTTCGCAGGTCTTTCCGGGGGCAAGAGAGGGAGGAAAATGGGGATGTTACGGTAGGAGTTAGGGTGGGGGTTGGGGAGGGGCAAGGAGGGTGTAAGGAGGGGTTATACCCAGCATGTTCTTCCAGGAAATTGGAAGGTTTTCAGTGGTGAGCCTAGGAGATTAACATATTTTATGTAAGACTGTATTTGATTGGCTCCAGTGAATTTGAGCTTTTTCAAGCTCTACATAAGAAGGGTGCATTCGGCATGTATTGCGTTCTCCAATGCACTATACGAAGATATGCTTTTAAAAGCAGTTAAATTTAAACAGTCTACCCCAAATTTTATACCATTATATATCGCTAGCATCTCTCAGTCAACGCTGCTAATAGCCCTGTCTGTGCATTCATTCTGACTAGGCTTGATTACTGTAACGCTTTGTTCTTGGGATGCTGTCAGCAGCTCCTTGAAAAACTCCAGAGAGTTCAGAACTCGGCCGCGCGACTTGTTTTTCGGGCAAGGAAAGGGGATGATGCGAAGCCATTGCTTCGTGTGCTTCATTGGCTACCGGTTCGAGCACGTATTGAATTCGAGTTGTCTACACTGTTCTTTCGCTTCTGTTCTGGCTCTGCTCCTTCATATTTCAATGATCTCACTCCTCAAAAACCAGGCAGACAACTCCGGTCGTCAGCAGACAGTCGCATTCTCTCAGGGGCAAAGAGGAAGACCAAATCACGCGGGAAACGTGCGTTCAGCTATTCAGCAGCAACACAGTGGAACTCGCTGCCTCACAACATCCGTCATGCGCAGTCACTGGACACATTTAAACGCGCCTTAAAAACGTACCTCTTCCAGAAACATTTATACTCTCATCACATTATTCGGGAACTATGCTGCTGTGAGCACTTTTGGGGATACTAGACGCATGTGTGTGTGTGGGTGTGTGCCTATGTATGATTTCAGGATGCATGTAGGTAGGGAGTACTTTGAGTCTTTTTTCGTGTTGGCTGTACATAGATATTTCGTTCGTTTCTCATTAACTTAGTCTTCTGCTAGTGTTGTATTTTTTGGTGTAGTTTCTGTTTGTATAGTTTGTATTTTCTGTACAAGTGTTCAAGAGGTCTTCAGGGTATCTACTGGTGAACTTATCCAAGGAAGAAGCGCCCCAGCGTACAGAGTGTCGTGCGGACTGTATGAAGCATTTGGGAACGAGTGTTGTGTTATATGAGTGTTGTGCATCACGTGGTCATTCTTTTCTCATATGCAAAGAGATTAAAGTACTTGGTTTATTATTGTGTTTAATGGCGAGGCGGTTGATTTAGGGTGGTATTACATGTTATTGCAGACCTACCTCAAACAGAAGGAAATTGCGGGACGCCTAGAGTTTAACGAGTTGTATCAAATATTGTTTTGGTTGTAAATACTCGCTGTTTATATCAACAATACATTCTTCTTTCTTTGTGTTCACTGTATTACAGTCTTTTGTTGTTCTTTATGGGAGACTGTGGGTGGTGGGGGCTCGGCCATATGACTGATAAGTTTTAGTAATACAGTGATAGTTCCACCTACGCATATGTCACCCTCTTGACAGTGGTCGTGTGAGCGAGCATAGGAGACGACCCGTCAAGAGCAAAAGAAATTCTGCCAGTGGTGACAAACGTGCACATAATATATACAGGGCGAATTAGCATTACGGCCGCTCCTAGAAAAATACTTATACCCGGATCCTATCGGCAGTAATGACGTACGTCCTTCTCCTTCTTTCTCCCCTTTTCGCTCTTTTTCTCTCTTATACGAATAACGGTCGCTTCAGTAGACAGATTCACAATCACACAACAGACGCCAGAAGTGTACTCAGGCCATTCTCGCTGTTGGAAATTCCACATACGCACGGACACGCACGCACACCCACACAGACGCACGTACACGGCACACGCACGCACGCACACACACACGTGACATGGACTCGTGGCTCATTAACTTCTTAGTTAGATGAAAAGCGCTTTTACTGATTATACCACCGACTTTTGAGACACAGAAACATAACAAGACTTTTTATCAGCATACTTTCTATAAATGTAAGAAATTATGTTGCAATCAGTCTGCTATTTACTATCAAACGTTTGAGTCGAACATTAAACAAACTTCAGTACTTCAGCTTTATGTAATACTTGAATTCTACAATGTGCTGGGATAATAAAATCAAGTAGACTGAACGTTTCTGTAACACATATGCATTGTGTAAGTGTATGAGTAAATGCATGCATACACGTGTGTATTATCTATATGTCATTACATGTCCCCACCAATGTATGTGTCTTTATGTATAATAGATCTTTGTTCACAGCCATGTATAATTTATGTAGCAATCAATACGTACAATATTGTTCACACTAATATCGTAATTGAAACATGGAATTAATGTTTAACATGCAGAAAAATATAAAGTATATGTGTTTACATGTTTTTATAAATAGTATCATGTTCAGTTTTAAGTTGCTGTAATGCAGATTGAATATGTCAATAAAATAACAAAATATCTTTCGGCAGTTAATCTCGAGGTAAGACTTATCTGGTTCACTCAGTAATTTTGCCTCCTAGATAGTGCCACGTGCATCATGGCTAAGCGTCGCCACAGTTACGTTGGCAACAATTAGTGAGTGAAAAAATGTGGCTTCGAAGGGCACTGTGTGCACATAAGTGAGGATGAAATAATGGTGGTTGGAGTTTTGAGTGGTTGTGGTGACGGTACTCGAGGTGACGAGGGTGGGATATCTGACAGGACTCTAACTAATTCACCCTTTCTTCCGCTGTTTGTTTCCTTCGTTCCTTTTCTTCTTTTTTGTTTCTTTCTTTCTTCATTCCTTTTTTTAATTTTGTCTGTTTCAGTTTGGCACGTCGTCTGATGACAACAGTCCTTGTATTGTTGTTTGTTGTATGCTCTTTTTTGTATTTTTTTAACCTGCTCTGATTAAGTGATAATGTCACGCAACGTCTACTTTCTTGGACGTTTGCATTAGTTTGGCTTGGTTTTCCTGTAGCACGTGTTTCGCTACTGTTTGAGATGCAATAATTTTTGTTACAGTCTATTCTTCCCAAAGCCATTGTGCTCATTACATAACCTGACACCCTGCGGCCCCCATCACTCTGCCTGCGACAGCAACATTAGCAGCAGTCGACACAACAGGAAGGATGTAGTCACGCGATACATTCAACAACTTCTGGAAGAATCCAGGCTCTACATTTTCCTCAACAATGGCTCTGCGAGTTTCCCTCACTGCCTCTTCTTGTGAGATGTGTTCAGTTCTCTTTCGCTTCTCTACTGCTGACTCCACGATCCTGTTGTACTTATCCACCATGTCGTTGGTGAAGTAGTCGCCCTTGTTTCCTTTAACCACAGCCTTCAGCAGAAGACAATACAAGACATGTTCAAAACAATTTCAGTCTCCGTCTGACAAAGAACAATGCAACTGACTTTAAAATATAATTAGAAATAAAAAGAAAACCAATAACAGCAATTTGGTATACGAGAGAATAGCGGTATTCTGTATTCGTAGTTATCGAAATATTTCCGCTAGTACCCCAGCGCACCCCGCTCGTTAAAAAAATTCTGAACATTAGGTGGATTTAAGTCAATGCTACGACAGTTTTGTTATTTTTGCGATTTATGTACAACCCCAACAAAGTACTGGCAGCGCTAGACACAACCGTATGCTGACGTATGCAATCAAGGGAGCCTACCGTACCCAAACACGTAGCAAAGAGAGAGTCGAAAAGACCCTAGTCTTCACACGGCTAGCCCCTGGTGTACCACGTGTGCATACAGCGAATCCCTAATTTATATCGTCAGCTCGCTCACCAAGCGTAAACTAACAACTGGGATTCGACACAAACACAACATAGGACAATTACATGAAATCCTCAGGGTGCACAATATAATCAAACAAGAACAAATGAGGACAGAGCGCTATAAATCGTCAAACGACAACCTCAACAAAGTACTGGCAGCGCTAGAAACAACGGTATGCTGACGTATGCAATCAAGGGAGCCTACAGTACCCAAACACGTAGCAAAGAGAGAGTCGAAAGTAAAGAACGTGGCAGATCTTCTAAAAAGATCTGCCATCCCTTTCTTTTAAACGACCCTAGTCTTCACACGGCTAGCCCCTGGTGTACCACGTGTGCATACAGCGAATCCCTAATTTATATCGTCAGCTCGCTCACCAAGCGTTGGGGTTGTCGTTTGACGATCCTCATTTGTTCTTGTTTGATTTATGTACACTTTTGATAACTGTATAACGTGTTTCCCTTTTCCTTTAGAGCACTCCTTGAGCAATAAACATGTTCAATATTGTCAGTTATAGTGACCTAATCCTTCGTCGGTAACATTTAATTTAATCTGAGTTTTTGTATATTTTCATAAACAGGGTTGTGGTTGGTTGCTGGTTGCTGCTTAGCGTCCCGCATCAACTAGGTACATATCAGGACGGTGTTTGCCACACGTGGGACTCCTGGCACAACACAGGCCTCAGTCCCACCCAGTCACATTATACTGACACCGGGCCAATCAGTCCTAGTACTGTTCCCTGTAGCGCCAGGCGTCTGGCAGGGCAGCTACTAGATTGTCAATTTTTAAGTATTAGGTTTGACTCAGCCGGGGCGCGAACCACCGACCTCCCGTCTAAACCTCTAGACAACCCATTCGGTTATTAAAATGTAGTGAATGTATGTGCGTACGTGTATTTTTATGCAAGAGCAAGAGAAAGCAAAAGATAGTGATGTAGATGCATACACGTGTATATGTACAGGTGCAGGGGTTCACGTAATTATCTGACGAGAAAGTGCTGTGCATCTATGGAATTGTCAACTTCCCACTGTGTGGTGTAAAACCGAATTTTCTGAAGACAAAATCCAACAGCTTACTAGAATCATACTGAGGACGTCCCTTGCATAATTTTTTCTCTCGTCAACTGAACCGGTGTTGTCTACAACGCAGTAAGTCGTGTCAAGGTCACGTAGAACCTCCTTCAGAGTACTGGGACAGCCTGCCAACTGCTGCTGGAGAGCCCACTGCATACGGTCTACTCAAATGATAAACAATATATAGTGACAACAATTGAACTGAGCCAGCCTAGATATTGAAAAAGCTTGGCTCGGTTCCCTTGGGGTGTAAACCCGTACGTACTAAAAATCAAGAATTATAGACCAGCACAGACAAAGTCAACGTTTCTAACATTACCCCTTTATCTTGAACTCAACAGAAACGAATAAAACAAAGTAAAAAAAAAATCACATAAGAAAGTAAAAGACTTATGTGAAAGAAACATGAGCACATGCTCAAAGATGGCGACAGAACAACGGGTTAACTCGGGAAGGCTGTGAAGAGGTAAGGGTTAACAGGAATGTAGGGATCTGAGATGCAAGTTTAAGATAATAGATGTATTTAAATAATTTAATAATAATAGTACATTTATAACACTCAGCAGCACGTCAAAAATGTGAGTGCGCTCCCTGCTCCCGACCCGTTAAAATGCACGATATATGACAACAAAACCAAAACGAAGTTAAATTATTTTCAATTAAAAATACACTAACCAATATTCTAATTTCTTTAATAAAACTAAAAGTAAACAGTAAAAAGTAAAATAAAAATGAAAACTAAAAAGGAACAAGTGACTGCCGCTTGGAGACACATCTACTTAAACAAAATGGAAATGAGCCAAGCTAAATTAAACGGTAGACGACATAGACAATCGACAGTTTAAGGGCATTACCCCTTCGTCGGTGTCATCAGAGTCTGCCAAGTCTGAGGAGCTGAGTGAGGTATGCTCTGTAGGATGGCGGGTGGTTGAGATGAGTGGAAATCAAGGTATGCGTGTGAAACCGTAGGCTTTTAGTGGATGGTGGTCGTCTTGCAATGCCATGTTGATGTCGAGGAAAGTGACAGAAGTGCTTGAAATGGTGTAGGTGTATTGGATGGAGGGGTGTAGGTGTACTGGATGGAGGGGTGTATGTGTATTGGGTGGAGGGGTGGAAGTCCTGCATATATAAAAAAAATACTGCAGCAGCTGAGACTCTGAGAGAGGGGTAGATCCCAGACTCTCACCAATATTGCGTCTGTACAGTTCAGGTGTGGGGCCGGTGTAGCTATTGAGGATGTAATTCTCAAGCCAACCCATGAAAAGGCAAGCGAGCCTGGGCCCTATCTTGGTCCCTTGGCAACGCCACTGATCTGGTGGAAAATGTGACCGTTGAACTCTTATTGATGACGGTTTGGGCGCTACCTCCCTTTGAGGATCAGTTACTGCAGTACATACAATACACACAACACTTCCACCCTTTAAAAAATACCGGCAAACGAAGAAAACTTACTCTTCAACCCACCGACAACCCCAGCTGCACAGAACCTCGACCCAGTGTTGTTTTAACCCACCACCCTCACAAACTGGCTTTACTTAGAACCCTCATTTCCAGCTGGCACACACTATCTAAGTCCGAGCCCCACCTCTTCAAAAAACCCCTCTCTTAGTGTTTCGGCGGGATAAGAACCTACAATACCTACTGGTACGGTCTAAATTCAACACGTCTACCCCCTCCCCTCATCCACTGGCTCCACCCCGTGCAATGTTCCTCAATATCCTATAACACTGTCACTCCCCCTTAACTACCTACTTTCACCTTCTGTTGATCTACCCCTCACCTTTATACACTCTTCACTTTCCCTTAGTAACTATAACTCCCTCTGTAACCGCCCCAACACCCCACCCATCCCTCCTTCACCTTGCCCGCTACCCGCCATGCGAGTGGCCACGACCGCACAGGATGGTCCCGATCTGACTGACTGAACACATGACTTCCTTCGCGAGCCACTTTTTAATGATGACTATCATTATTTATTCTGCTGTGATACGTTTAAGGCTTATCGAAACAAATGGCTTCCTCATTACTACAGAAACCGCCCTATTGCTTATAAATTTCATTGCCTGCTCTCAACAAAAAGCAAACTACTCACAATGCTATCATGTTTTATTAAAATCCTACTCAAAGACTTTCGTGGAAATGGATAACCCGTGCTTTATGTTTGTTTCTATTCACTTTATTGCAAACTCTTGCGAGCCTCTTAAGATGCAGGAAGAATAAATGAATTGAATTGTCTCGATTGTAACAGCAGTTTTACCTCAAGCCGGACTTTTCACTTATCTCCACCTCACCTGGCTAAGTGCATATTTTTTGTCTTTGCTGTCTGTTTCTGCCTTCATCTGTCTTTCTCTCTATCTGTTTGTGTTTGTGTTGTCCTGACGAACGGGTAATGCCCCGAAACTGTCAATTGTCTGTGTCATCTATCGTTTAATTTAGCTTGGCTCAGTTCCGTTTTTGTTTACTGTAATAAAAACTGTAGAATAATATCACGAAATAAAAACTATATTTAAATCATATAGATCGTAACAAATAAATAATTTTTCATTCTGGTTTGCATTCATTCTTCTAAAACACAGTGACTGTACACCTGGTACAGGTTTTGTCTATATATCTTTTATGTTATTTTCTTCCACTTCGTAAAACTGACACTGATGTTTTAAATGTTTATATCGCTTAAAATGGGCGACATTTGCACACAATGGATATCTTGTAATCAACTAAAAAACGTCGTTTGTAGGGCCTTTTTTTTATTATACTTTATCTTTAAAGACATTGAATAAATAATTACAAAACACTTACCTCGCGACACCTTAAAACAATCTCCTCCAGTGAAAACCACCATCAAAAACTTGCGAATTCGTTCTCCGAACAAATTCTTCAGTGTCTTCACTGCCTGATGTTCCTCCTGTTCGTTCGGTAGATAAACAAAGCATTCTACGTGTTCTAAAAGGACCGACTTCAATAATTACAGGTATTTTTAATTTTCGATTAAAGTATGATTGCTCTTTGACTCAACTCTTCCTTTTTGCACTTAATCAAGACAATATGCCATAGTGATTTTATGTACAAAAAAATGGATTACCTTTGTGAAGCGACGGTCACACCGAATGACCAGGATGACAACATGAGGCCCTGGACAGGCCAAGGACACACTTTTGGCAACCTCCGGAAGAATTTCGTTGTCACTAAGATCTGTGTCGGCCAATCCAGGAGTATCTGTCACCTTGGCAAAGAACATGGAAGTTCGCAATACAACATTGAAAACGTAAATGCAAACATGAAAAACGTAGTCGTGTTCGAAATCTATGTATACCGCCAACATCAACAAACAAAAATAAAAGCCTAACGCTAAGTATGTTAGCTCTAGTTCAACAACAATGTTGATCTCAGTCTGAAGATGTTACTGTTCAGTATCTCTTACACTGAAAGTGGTGCCATCAATTGATCCTTCCTCCCACCGACACTTTCTGGTAGACGAAATCAGTCCACCTTCCGACTTAAACGCATCACGACCTAGAAGTGTATTTCCGAGGGCACTCTTTCCGGTTCCAGTCTTGCCTATGAGCACAACGCGGACTTCAGATCCTGGAAAAGGAAGGAAGAAAGGAAGGAAGAAAGGAAGGAAGATTTATACATGTTTAGTATGAAAACGCAGGTGTGGGTGTACACACAATCACGCGTCTACACATCCACCCATTTGTGCGTCTAGTCATCTATCACTCAGTCATACAAACACATTATTTGTTATAAACATCGCGTCAGTATCGACAACTGCAACCCCCACCCCACCCCCATTCCAACTCATCCACAAAGACCAGCGATTTTTTTGCTTGCCCGCTTGTATTTGCTAAACATGTGCAGATGATGACAAAACTTAAGATTTGCGAGTTTATTTCTGCCGAAGGTACACAGCAATGTAATCTACAATTACAAAGACTAACTTGGTTCCGGCGGCGGTGTTTTAACCGCAACAAGCGACTTAGGTTTGTGGTTGGTTGATTGTCCTGCCACGGCAGGTTCAGTGTCTTGTTTTCTCTGTCCACAAGCAGCTGTGAAAAAGGGCCCCTGTCGGTGTTTCTCTTGCAGTTTCTTCACGGTCTCACGGACTAATGCAACATGGCCGCGCTTAATCTGCAGACCCTCAAGATCAGTGACGTCGAAACACAGCAGAGCCGACAGAGTATCGAATTCTTCTTCTTTTAGGGCTGAGACTGCACGCGGTGGCAACTCCTTTGAGAACTCCTCAAACGAAAATTTGTCTGCCATTTTCTCTCGAAAACCTGTGCAGGGGGCAACATAGGCGTCAATTCCTGAAGACGAACTCAACCACATGACTAAACTAGCAGGCCCTCTTTCTGACTGACTGACAGTGTTAAATCACTTCTGCCCCACTTTCCTCGCCGTCCACACCTACCTGTCGTCCGCTGTCTGCTTTCCACCCAAAGACAAAATAATGGCTCCATAAATGTCTATTTTCTTTGATTTCGTTTCATCATTTCCTTCCTTCTGTTACTATGTCTCTTTACCAAAAGTATTTCATTTGTGATTATAATAACTCTAATATATTTAAAGGCGTTAATAAAAGAAATACCGAAAGCTTTTCTTAGAAAAACACGTATAATGAAGTAGAGACACATCCACTCCTATTCTCTTTTGACCTTGCTCTGAGAAACCTGTGCCCTGTTTTCAAATCATTCTAACCAAAACAAACAAAGAACAAATCCCCCCCCACCACCACCAAAAAAAATTTTTGTACTGAAAACAACTTACGGTACAGGGGACGTCCAGTCTTTGTTCTGTTGCTGAGTGTGTCTCTCCTTATCCTCTGCAGAATATGGGTTATTCACAGATTTGTTTTTCTTGAAAACGACCTTGACATATTCATGTAGAGATGACGACTGTTTTCCTATTTTCTATCGTGTTTCATGATTCCTTTCTCTAACACAAATATGAAAAAGTACAAATTAGTATTTCTTCTCAGATGTTTGCTACCTCAATACCAGTCATGTTCAACATGACCACAACATTGCCAAAAACAACGACGAAGATGAAAACGACAAAAATACAATATGTATGACACTATTGTTGAAGCTTCGACTAGGGTTGATGGATCAACAGCTGTCGGTAGCACAGCTCACCACAGCGCATAGTGCTAACAGTTTACTACTGGCTGCAAACGTGCGTTTATGGCGAAGAGGAAATTGCTTTTGTCTGGTCAGAAGTTTATTTTTAAGCCCCGCCTTCCGAAGCAAAAATTATCGCACTACCTATCTGAACCAAGGCGATCTCTTCTGCTCTTAAAATATTGCGTCCGTTCCTTCAATAACCCACATCTTAATGTAATTACCACTGTCTGTTTCTCACCCTTCTAATGAAAAAAGTCAGTGTTTGCAATCAACACACAGTAGAGTGTACAACCTTTGAACACCGTGACTCACATCGGACAGATTTTTTCTACACAGTTTCTTGTCTTGCTGTTTATGCCTATGGATAAAGCTGGATTTTCACTTTTGCGAACAGGTTTGTGCAGGCTATTTTGAAGGTTACGTTCACCGGGTCAATTGTGCATGAACCCACGAACGCTTTGTGTGTTTTGTCATGAGCTCTGATATTTACGGATCGTTTCTCGAAAACCTGTCAAGTTTCCGGTAAATACAGCTGGGTGTTGCTGGAAAACCCATGACGGGAAAACAGGCTGGCGTGTGAAGGGTAGTGAAGGCGGGGCTTGCGTTGAGTGGCATGCAGCAACCGAATGAACGCTGCTCTGAAACGGACAGCTAAACGTATCACACGCATTCAGATATATAGGCTTTATATTTGTCGCGGTATTGCCTCTGTCGTGTCTAGGGGTATGGCGCTTATGTGTTTTACTCGTCTGCTCGTTGACTAGAGTTATCACAACATAAAAATGTGTCAAGAAGGGGGAAACTAACAATGCAATCGCTGCCTAATTTAATCAATTTCCAATCGGCTCAAGCCCCCACCCCCTTGCTTGTCACGCGCACAACTTAATAAAAGAGGGTAGCGATAATACACTATTCTATTTATTTACAGTTACGACAGAATATTTCACTTCACAAGGAATGATGCTCCAATATACATCTACTGACATATGTAGAACAATCACTCTCACTCGCATATATTCATCCCAGTGACGCTACACGTATCTGCACGCACTCGTGATTTACCGGGTTATGAACATTACCGTACCGATACTGCAAATCAGTACACACAAAGAACCGTATTTTCTCTGAACTAAAACTTAGAAGAAGCTGTCGCGCCGACGTCTTAGTAACCAATAAGATCGACCGACGATCACAGGAAATAACCGAGTTACGACCGTGTCTTACTTTTCCTACACCGTTCGTACACTCACGTTCACGATGCTGGATAGGAATACCGCAGACGCCACGTCTCTCAGCTCCACACTCTCAACACCGGTCCAAAATGCCCGAGTTCCTTTCCTGACAGGTAAGAGTCACCCCTGTTGCAGAAGCACTGCTGGTTCTCAGTCCACGTCGAGGATAATGCCTGTACTTGTCTGTAATACCTTCGTCCTTCAGCATACGGTAATCGGCATACGGCAATCGGCAACTCGGCAATCGGCATTTCACATTTCGGCCCTTAACATTTGCGGTCGGGCGCCTATATAGCCCTGAGCGCAGACTTGCCAGAAAAACGCGAATGGGCTTTCTACCCGTTCTAGGTGGTGGGCTGTAGCCCGGAGTGTTGTTCGCCCCCACCTCGCAGCCGACCCCCTCTCAGGGTGACGGGTCAACCGAGGGACGGGGTGCGGGTTCCCCTCGCTCTCAGCCGGCTACCTTCCCCGCTCCACCGCGCGGGCTCTCCTGGCTGTTTTGGCGAGCCAATTGGGTCGCCCGTAACAATTTGCTCTACTTCCTGATTGGGTAGGCAACTAGACGCCGGAAAAATCACAACAATATTCTTCACTTTACATTATAATAAGTACATTTCTGCAAACGTGGTGGCATGTGCGCCGCCATCTGCGCATGTGGAGCTAGCTTAATTCAGCGGAGGACAGTTGCAACGCGCACACTGTAACGCTGTTTAACTCAATAAACTGTGAAGATGCCAAATAGAGCTATCGTGCTGATTTATTTGCAGATAAAAGTGTAGTTTGGCCTCTTACTCCGCGCACGGCTTAATAGCTTTGAAAGTGACGGACGGACAGACAGACAAATGCACAGATTAGGCGTGTGGATGCGCGCGTGCGTGCGTGAGAGCGTGTTTGTGTGTGTGCGTGCGTGCGTGCTTGCGCGCACGAGCGGGTGCATGTGAAGGGGGAGTAAATTGCACGTAAACTTGTTTCATGTGAGGCCATGAGAAAAGCCTCTAAATCTCGTCAATGAAACTTATAAAACTCTAAACTGTATTATGGCAAGTGAATATTGTGGGAGTGCGTCATTGACTTCATAATGCAGCCAAATATCGTGGAGACTGAGAATTAACTTACCTTGCAGCAGGATCAACTTGGACAGCCTCGGTGGTCTAGTGGTCCCTTTCGAGATTTTTCGAGTCATACGAACTAAAAATCTAGTAGCTGCCAAGACGCCTGAGTGTTTGGCCAGCTGCCAGTATAATGTGATTGGGTGTTGCGACAAGAGTCCCACGTGTGGCAGAGATGTAAAACTTTGTCTAAACAACACCGTCCTGAAAGGCACATAGTTTGCGACTGGGCCTTAAGCAACCAAATAAAATAAAAATAAACAGGATCAGCTTTCCGACCTTGGCCCTTTTGTTTTCTTCATTTCTCCCATTGCTCTTTCAGTTACATATCGCCAAATGTCGGCAGCTTAAATTTAAAAATACACAGTAATGTAGCTAGGACACCGTCTGTTATTCCTCTGTTGCTGTGCTTACACACATGACATGCGTTGTGGTCCTCGCTCAGCCACTTGGAAGCAGGAAAAAGAATCTTGGCAAAGATCATCGTTCCCTTGGCAACACTGCCCGGTTGTGAGGCGTTCAGGTCGGCCGGGGCTGACGTCTGGAACTGTAATGTGTCAGAGGACTGACACTGTATCGTAGAGGGCACAGTTATATAAAAAAAGGGGTGTGTGTGTGTGCTGTAAGTAGGTTGATATTCTCATAAAGGGCACAGTCGTACAAGGTTTTAAAACCTAATTGTGCTTGTTTCTTATTTCTTTCTTTGTATCTGTCACTGAGCTTTTAACATTGGTTGATCCCATCACCTGCCTTCTTCGGCTTAGTAAACCACCGACTGATAAATACCCTCAAAGGGACATGCGGCGTAGTCCAAATTGTGTCTGGCGACTTACTGTGGTAAATTCTGTATATCGTCCCATTCTAGAAACATTGACATGAAATTTGATAATATTTTTGTGATAGAAATCTCAAGATCTGTTTTCGGTTCAGAAACTGCTGTGTAGCTTGTATGCTCACACCTCCCATCAGCTAACTTCCCGATATATGATTTGTCAGACTTTAGTAAGAGTGTGACGATTCTGGAGCGGTGCTTGCAAGAGATCTCAGACAAATTTGGTGACTGTCCCTTCTTCATCTGTGGAGACTTGAATGCTAGAACACCCAATGAATCCCCGGCGTTCACGCTTTGTCAGAAGAATTTATAGCCCAGACTTTGCTGACAAAACAGGTACTAGACTTTTTCAAGATTGTGTTCTAAGTATTTTAGTGGATATATTTCTTTAAATATGCTCAGCATTTAATCGTTTATTTTATATGGACAATGCGAAGCGGGCTTTAGGCGTCAATTTACTTACATTTTCCAGTCTTGCTGCAGTGTTGTAGTTACTTTATTTTGTCTGGTTGTATTACGCCACGTCATAGAAAGCTTCACACACGACTCGAGCTCCTTTTAGAAAAAGCTAAAGAATTTTCTTCTGTTAGAACTGAAAATGTAATATAACCCTGGGGAAATGGCTAGATCACTTCCAAACAGTCTTTAATGGGACTAACTCTAACTTTCCAGATAATCAGCCAGAACAAATAACGAAAGTTCGAGAAGACCAGTCTATGATATTTTAAGGATGACATAAGTGCTATTACTGCAGGCAAACACTTAAAATATAGCAAAGTTGTAGGTCCGTATGGGCTTAAAAAGTTTGTGTGGCCTTTTCACAGTGCTGTCTTCTCTCTACTCATCCGGGTTAGTGTATATATTTAATGCTCTCCAGGACGAACGTACTTTTTCCAATTGGTCGTGACCAAAACAGGACTTTAGGAAAACAAACAAAATAAAAAAATAATAATGAATAAAGGATGACAGAATGACACACACACACACACACCAAGACGGAGAGGCACAGGGCCGGCTGAGCTGCATACCCTCACAGACAGTGGCCACGACCGGCCCAACGCTGTCCAAGCTATAGGCTTACCGCGAGAAAGGCGGTAGAACAGTGAGGGGATTTAGACGTACAGTGGGGCCTGGGAAGAGGAGGGAGTACATGGACAGAGCCCCACGTGCTTAGCCCAGGAAGCAGATGTACAACCAGAACAGTGCTCATGACGTGATATGTACTTCTTATCTAGACAGCAAGCGCTTTTACTGATTTCACCACCGACTGCTGAGACGCAAAAGCACATTTACAAACACTTTTTATCAAACACTTTATGTCACTGTAAGAAAGTACAGTATGCTGGGATCACTCTGTCATTTACAATCACATGTTTGAATTGAGCATCAAACAAGTGTAAGTATTTCAGGTTTGTGTAATATTAGAATTGTACAGTATGGTGGGAAAAGTAACAGTATATTAGACTGAACGTTTCTATAAGTGCATGAGTAAAGACATCCATACATGAATGTAAGTATTAGTTATATTTCATAACATGTCTTTCTGTGTGTCTTTGTGTATGGACAGATCTTCATCTTAGGCATATATAATTTATGCAGCAATAAAAATGTCGATGTCTGTCACGTTACGGATGGTTTTTCTGCAGCGCTATGGTTCAGCACTGTGTTGTTTCATTGTATCTTTTACCAGAATTTTTACATAGTATTGCATCCTTTCATTCAAGAATTGTTGACACGGTAATGACGCATAAATTTACGAAGCAATAGAAGGGAAAGACATCATGTGTTCTTTAATAAAATCGCGTAAGACTCAGGCTTCGGGAACCAATGAGTAAATGTTATTTTGGTCGTGCATGGAAACGTGGAAAACATTGGGGTGGATTAACGTCTTTGAGGCAGTTTGGTCTGGGGAGACGAAGTCAGACGCGTTACCAGTTTGTTAAACTTGTTAACGGTTATTCAACAGAACAAGACGCGCTGTTACTGTAGGAACATTGTTCAGCGGTCAGTGGAGGGAATAAGACTTCTCGTATGGACTTTACTCGTGTAGAGAAAATAGCGTTTGTGGAAAGAAAGCGACAAGAAGCGAAATAGTCGTCTTGTCTAGAATCCATTATCAACGGTCAACCGTTTGCTATATGCTCTACTATGAAGGCTGTATCTGTATAGCTACATAGCAATAGCTATTGCGGGACATCCGTATTAATTCATTACTCGCCGGGAGAAGGACTATTACACTTCTGCAGCGAGTTATGTGTCAACTTTTCTTCGTCTTATGAAAGGAGCATAAGATAGTGTTAAGTCTTCAGTGGTGTAAGGTTTAACGGCTGAGTTGTCAATATTCATCACCGTGAACCTGTCTCTCATTGTAAACAGTCTAATAGTAGGCTGGGAGTGTACAGTCAAACGGATTCCTTCACTTGTGGAAGTGACTTTCCTCATAGATCAGAAATCTACGAGGAAACGAGGGTTAACTTGCGACAGTTAAGCAAGGACATTTCAAGGACTAACGGACTAACTGTACAATACATGGTTCGTAACCAGTGTTCCCGACACCTTTGGACAAGCCCATCTACTGAGTTCTTCTGGCACGGTACAACTGGATTCACCTTTGACCCTGCTACAGACTTTCTCAGATCTACGCTCGTCAGTCAGAACATTTGCATTTCTACGAACTGCATCATCCGTGTCAACTATCCTATCTTGTTCGGGCTACTTCTGCGGGCCATTACCTAATGAGAACGATTTTTGGATTAACTGTTCTGTTCCGGTTTTGGATTAATTCATTTCCCCCGCAAGTAGACTTTTGCGTTATCACGCTATTTCATATGAATTTAATTGTATGCTAGTTGCATTATACCTTGTTCAGACAATTGTTTCGTGTCACAAACTGTTGCCATCACGCACATACACACACACGCATTGTCACGTATTTGTTCAAGGGCACCTTTCTTTCCTCAGCTTTCATTTCTAATGTTCATAGTTCAATAAATGTGTTAAGTTATCTGGACGTGTACCTTTTGATTGAAAAGGTGAGGGTCTGCACTAGGCGTATGCTTTTCGTATTTCTTCCCTAGAATTCCAGCACACCCCACAAAACGTTACAATGTCTACTTACAGAAACATTTGAGTTATCTCCTTCTTGTAAAGGGGAAAATGTACAATACTGTTCAAATTATTATCGTAATCAAAACATAGATATTAATGTCTATTACACAGACATTGTAAGACAATGTTTACTGTACTTGCGATGTTAAACATGGTTTGATAAATATATTCGTGGCCGTTTTTCAGTTTTCTGAAAAGCAAATTTCATAATGTCACAAAATATTCGTCGCGAATTTCCGATTTGAAATTAACTGCTTATATAAGTTCTAACCTCGACATAAGATTTATTTGGTTTCGTCAGAACTTCTGCCCACTAGGCATTGGTATCATAGCTAAGTGTTACCTCGCTTACGCTGGTAATAGGTACTTATTAAAAAGAGTGTATACAAAACCAAGCAGTGTTCCCCCGGTGGGCACTGTGCCAGTAAGTGAGAACGGAATAACTGTGGTTGGAGTGGTGAGTGGTGGTAGTAAGGGTCCTCGAGGTGGCATGGAGCCGGGGGGGGGGGGGGAATGGCGCCAGAAAGATCTCCTCATAAGTCATTTTCTTCCTTCTTTCCTTGGTTAATTTTCTTCCTTCTTTCATTCTTTCCTTGTCTTCTTTTCTTTTTTGTTTCCTTCGTTATGTCTCTTCTTTTCTCTTTGTCAGCTTTACGCGCTGTCCAATGTCAACAGTCCTGGCCTTGTTGTATGTTGTATGTTGTATGTTGTATGTTTTATTTCTGTTTCCATCTGTTCTAGATAAAAGGTATTATCGCTTAACATCGACTTCTTCAACTTTAATTCGGCTTGGTTTACGTGTAGCACGTTTCACTGTCCAACAAACAGTTAATACTTGAGATGAGACTATTCCGTTTACTTGGCCAAACCTATTGTCTTATTACATAACCTGACACCCCACATTTTCACGTACACTCTCAACAGCAGTACTAACAGCTTTTGAAACAACGGTTGACGAAGCAGAGATAAATTCACGAGTGACATCCAAGAATTCACCAAAGACCTCGGGTAATTCCTTTTCCTCAACAATGGCTTTACGAGTTTCCCTCACTGCCTCTTCGTGTGACATGTGTTCATTTCTCTCACGCCGATCTACTGCTGAATCTACAATCCTGTTGTACTCAGCGAACATCTCGTTAGTGAAGTAGTCTCCCTTGTTTCTTTTATACAGGGCCTTGAGTAAACAGAAAATCAAATAAGTAAATACTAACCGAATACCAAATATTAAAAGTAAATCCTAAATATTAAAGACAAGCTTTTGCTTCTTACCATGTGAAGCCATGCTTCTCTGCATGGTTTGCCACAGGGTCGAAGCAGTCACTCCACGAATACAGTGAAACAGTACATATGTTCTCTCCCTTCAGCTAGAAAGTTCCACGAGTTGTTACTTTTTTCGCAGCTGTCTGGATCACAAACTACAGGTACGTATGTAGCTCAGTGGTCGGGATGCACTCATTTAATTATGAATTCCACTGCGCTGTTTTCACATGGTGATTTTGATAAGGCAATATCCCTTGTAGGCTAGTGGGAATGAAATATTCCAACTACAATCAGCTTATTTTCGATTTATAAGCTGCCAAGTGGTCCTGTCGATTTCCTCATGCTTTATAAGTCGGAAATGGTTGAGGTATCACATGATCTCGATCGATATATCACTGGCCTCAGCTGGCGCTCACTGAATCACGAAATGCGTATCACGATGTCTAGAGCAGGACTAGGCTCGAATCACGTCTGAATCACTGCGAATCATTACTACGAGAAACCATATAAAAGCTATATTGAGTTATCATGATTTTGGTTTTGCTTCGAAATAAATCACATTCGTGTTACATTAGCTTTAGATGTTGTGAATAAACTGTTGTATATTCTACGGACGTTCACATACATAGTGAACTTCAACGAATGGGCTTGCAAGAGAGAGAGAGATGCGTGGTGTTATGTTACACACTCGCATTTCCCACACAAGCTGATCTAAATGTAGATTCAAAATATAGAATTTGATACTTTTGTTTCTCTTACAATTTATTTACGCTGTTGATAACTACTTGCTAATACCAAAAACATAATTGTATTAAATATATGCTTTGTGTTATTGTACTGCACTTGCTATTTTGTACTTTATGGTGTTGTCTTGTTCCATTCAAGAGCTTTTAACTAAAAGACTTGAAACAACAACAACAACAACAACAACAACAACAACAACAACATCAGCAGCAGCAGCAGCAGCAAATCCTGCAATTATGTCACATAATTGTGACCTAAGCCATTGTCAGTGGCAAATTTAAATGTGGCCTATTTCGTATCTTTTTAGATTTTTCATGCAATTATACATGCATACGCGTAAGTGTGCATGTGCATGTATGCATCTGTCATCTTCCCGTCGGTTTTATTTTGGAGGGGGGTGGTGGTGGTAACACATCCTAGACTTACTTGAATCATACTGAGGACGTCCGTTGCGTAAAGCTTTCTCGATTCGAACGAACCAGTGTTGTCTACAGCGCAGTAAGCCGAGCCAACGTCACGAAGAAATTCTTTCAGAGTATCTGGAGCCTCTACCAGGCGTTGTTGGAGAGCCAGCTGTATCCTGTCTGTTCAGATGATAAGTGACACAGATTTGTTTAAAGCACGTAGTCCATAATTTTAAAAAAGCTAGCGATATTTAGAAAAAATGGCGCTTTTTCTGAGTTATTAATTCATAATAATCTCCTGAAAAGGAGAAAAAATGATTTGGGGGTGGCTTGCATGAGCGTTCGCAGTTGTCTTCCGGTTGCAAGAGTGGTCGTAACGCCCGTTCATCCTGTGTATTGTACATGCACCTTTACGAATGAACAAGAGACAAGATCACGTATGCAAGCCAGCCCTGGATTAGCAAGACATCTGTTTGTAAAATTGTTTTAGACCGAATTGGAAAGAATTGAAAGATAGTTTGTATGTACCCGTATGACGCCAAAGTTCTTTTCTATGCCCAGATGAAAAAAGGTCTCTTTCGTGTTATCGCTTGGATCGCTTGAACAGAATAGACTTTTTCAGCCGTGCCGCGCTTTTGTGGATATTAAACTTGTGACATTGCATTACAACATGAATATGCTTCAGGTTTGGAGCACATGATCATGAGACGTTTGTATATACGCGTATGATGCCAGTTTTTCTGTGTCAAGACAAGAATGCTTTTACACGACAACGACGACGACGACGACGACGACGACGACGACGACAACAACAACACACAAACAAACAAAAAACGAGTGACTACAGATGGAGTAAAAATTTGTCATAGCGGAAACTAGCCCAAACTATATTACATACATGAAGTCAACACATTCGGCGCATTACCCCTTCACCAGGACGAAACACAGAACACAAACAAGTAGATAATGGTGCCTATCTATACACTTTCACACAGGTAAGTGGCATTTTCTATGTACCTGCTTGTGTTGTGTATTCTGTCCTAATGAAAGGGTAGTGCCCCGAAAAGTCGACTTAATGCTTGCTAATATCGCTGAAAAGGAGGAGACGTTGGGTACCTTGTAATGAATTAAAACCGATCATTTATAAAGGTCTTTTACTCGACTGTTAAACTTTATGAATCAGTAATTACGAAACACTTACCCCGCGGCACCTGAAGACTATCTCCTCCATTGAAAACCACCATCAAATACCGGCTTAAATGTTCTCCAAACCAGCTCTTCAGTTTCTTCAATGCCTGAATTTCTTCCTGTTCGTTCGTTAGATTAAAAAATTACAGCATCCTGCATACTCTAAAAGTACCGACTTTAGTAACTACATATACTTTTACAAGTCCCGATTGAGGCATGAATGCTCTATTCTTCCTTTTTACATTTAATCAAAACAACGTGCTGAGCGATTTTGTTTAAATGATGACCTGCGTGAAGCGACGGTCACAGCGAATGACCATGATGACAACATGAGGCCCTGGACAGGCCAAGGACACGCTTTTGGTCACCTCCAGAAGGATTTCTTCGTCAGATCTTTTGTCATGTAGACGTGTGTCGGCCAATCCAGGTGTGTCCGTCACCTTGAATTGAAGAAGAAAAAAGAAGCTGAAGAAGAAGAAGAAGAAGAAGAAGAAGAAGAAGAAGAAGAAGAAGAAGAAGATGATGATGATGATGATGATGATGATGATGATGATGATGATGATGATGATGATGATGATGACGACGACGACGACGACAATGATGATGATGGAAGACGTCGCATGCAAGATGAGCATGCAAGTAATCGTCAACAGCAAGGAAGACAAATCTAAGTTTAGTGCTATTTATATTAGCTTTATTTCAAACAGTGTTGGTCTCAATCTATCTATACTGGGAAGAAGTTACACTATCTCTTACACTAAGGATTGTGTCATCAATTGATCCTTCCTCCCATTGACACTTTATTGTATCCGACCCCATTCCACCTTCCGACTTAAACGCATTACGCCCTAGAAGAGTATTCCCGAGGGCACTCTTTCCGTTTCCAGTCTTGCCTATGAGCACAACGCGGACTTCAGATCCTGGAAATACGGAAAAAGAAAAATGTACACAGCTTAAGTATGAGAATGCAAGCGCAGGTTTACACGCAAGCATGCATCCATCCATCATCTATCACTCAGTTGCACACTGCAATTGTCTGTCTTTAAATGGCGCATCAGCAGCAAAAGCTATAAGCTGTAACACCCTGAGATAACCCCTCTCCCCCAAAACCTCCCCCAACAATGAGGGCCAGCTGCTTTGTTTGCATGCTTGCGTTTGCTGAGCGTTTGCAGATGAGGACGAAACTTAAGATTTGCGAATTTATTTAGGCCACTGGTACACAAAGATACACAAAGGTACACTGGGTACATAATCTACACTATTCACAGACTCACCTGGTTTTCGAGGTGGCCTTTCGACTGTAACGAGCGATTTAAGCTGTTCGCTATCCGATTGTCCTGCCACCACAGGTTCAGTGTCTTGACTTCCACCTGTACAAGAAGCTGCGAATAAGGGCCCCTGTCGGTGCTCCTCTTGCAGTTTCTTCACGGTCTCACGGACTAATGCAACATGGCCGCGCTTTAAGTGCAGACCCTCAAGATCACTGACGCTGGCACTCAGTAGAGTCGACAGAGTATCGAATCCTTCCTTTTTCAGGACTAAGACTGCAGGTGGAGGCAGCTCCTTTGCGAACTCTTCGAAAAACTTTTCATCAGCCATTTCTGTATCTACAGAACTTGTACAGGCAGCAGCATAGGTGTCAGTACCTGGAAACGAACTGACCCACGTGACTAGACTAGCGACGTAGCGGGGCTTGTTGTCTTCAGCGTGACTGACCGTGTTACCTCCTTTCTGTCTCACACTCCTCACTATCCATCTCCCCTCCTCGTATTTGCTGTCTATCCGCTGTTGACCAGCCCACCATAAAACAATGTTTTAAAAAATTACTATATAAATATATATATGCCAAATCTTCTTATTTTATTGTTCTTATCTTTCTCCCATTACACAAGTCAATAGTCCATCTGTGATTATTTTTAGTAGCATTTTCCATGCTGAATTCAAATCTGTTTATAGTTTCCCTTTAGCACATCTAGTTTCTGTAATGGACTTAATTACATATTGTATGATATTTGGTATAACTGAGCTATTACAAGCTTTTACGACAGTTGTCTATATTTTTATGTTATACATGGCATTTGCATTTCTGATGGTGTGGAGGGACCGGCGAGATCTCAATGATCGCTACTTTTGCCACGTGAACACTAGTGGATTCTCAGCTAAAACTAACCACACACTTGTATATCCCAGCCTGGATTCTGCAACAAGACCTGTTCATCGTGATAATTCATTACCTGTTCCTGTACCACCACATGACGAGCTTGCTTCTGTAGAAGGTGATGAGGAATTTGGTAAACGAGCAGCTAGTTACAGTCAAGAATCATCCGATCCTGAATATATGGGTGAAAAGATTTAACACCAGGGACCTTTACTCAAGCTCGTTCATGATCTAAATCTATCAAGAGACAAAGCAGAGCTTCGTGCAGAATCACTTACTTGCACACTTACTACAGAACACGAAATCTTAACTTGCCAACCTTCTTCACTGATGATGGCTCATTGGGTTACTGTCATTACATCAATGGACTCTTCAATTGTTTGTCACAAGAGTATGTTCCATCTGAACTAAGTGTCTTTGTTGATCCCTCACAACCAAGAGATACCTACAAGCCAGGAAGAAGCAGTGTCTAGCTTCTGCCTCTGGTTGATACGAGCAAAATATTTCTACCACCTTTTCGTATCAAGATGGTCTTGATAAAGGACCTTGTAAAAGACACGCGTAAAGCAAACTCTCAAGCTTTTCAGTACCTGTTGAGAAGTTTCCAAACATAGGCTCTGCATAATGAAGGGAGGGATATTTATAGGTCCACAGACCAAGACCCTGTTGCAGGATAAGGGTTTTGAACAATCTCTCAGCAGCTGAGGATGAAGCTTGGTAGGCATTCAAAAGGCTATGCGAAACTTTCTGGGTAGCAATACGCTCCCTGCGTACGAGGAAAAGGCTCAGAATCTGCTCGATGCATATTAGAAAGTTGCATGCCATTGAAAATACACCTTTTGCACTCACGTCTCGAATTCTTTCCAGAAAATCTCGGCATGGTCAGTGACGAGCAAGGAGAAGGTTTTCGCCAGAACATTCAGTGAGTGGAGCGTCGGTGCCAAGGTTTTTTGGATTTCGAGTATAGTGGGCGACTATTGCTAGATGTTATACCGTGACAATCCAGACAGTGTATACAAGACAATCAGATTCTAAGCGTTTTGCAGAAACCGTGTTAACTGACTTCACACTTTTCCATAAATCTATGCCACTGTTTGCCTCTTTGACTCTACAAAGAATTTGTTGAACAAATTCTTCATTGGTGCTTATGTTTTAGTTTTTAAAAAAACTACATGCAAGAAATCAGTAAATGATATTACCCATAACTCCAAATGTTTGACTGGAAAAAAGAATCTAAAAGCAGACATGAAATCAACACAGAAGACTGATTTAGAAAAATGTGTTTTGGTCTTCGATGACCATATATTATTGCCTTATATTATTATTTCAGTAAACCATAAATTCTCTCAAATCTGGACAGCTGCACTAAAATCAATAAAGTTCTTTAAATCGTTATTATTAATAACCATAACGCTGAATATAAGTGGTTAAAAGTACATTTACTTTTGCTGAACTTGTGCAGATAAGGAAAACTTAATATCTGCGAGCTTATTCCTGCCAAGGTATACAAAGGTAAGTTTTAAAGACTAACCTGGTTTCGGTGGTGGCGTTTGTACCGTACCAAGCAACATAGGCTGTTCGTTGGCTGACTGTTCGTTGACTGACTGTTCTTCCACTACAGAGTGAATGTCTTGTTTTCGCCCTGTGCAACCATTTCTGCAGAAAGGAATCGGGAGACAGCAGCCTACCCTTCCACTTAGTAATGCCGACCGGCTGTTACTTGACTGCTCGCTTGCCTTTGCTAAACATTTCCATATAAGGACAAATTTTAAGCCTTTGCGAGTATATTCTTACCCAAGGTGCACAAAGATAATCCACACTGCAATTTTTACAGACCAACCTAGATTCGATTAGCGTTTCAGCCGTAACAAACGACTAAATCTTTTCCCGTCCTCTAATTACTAATTCACTTAATTCTGTCAATTCTTTAGAGCATCACAAAATAAAAAAATTTATTTTCATTGTTTCATTGGTGTTTATCAAAATGCTAGATATATCTAAAGAAACCCCTGAAAGGGCTTATTTGAAAATAAGTACAATGATGCAGAGGCTAAACCACCCTTTTTTCTCAGACGCCTGCAACTATAAGGAACAGTACTAGGACTGGTTGCCCCGGTGCCAGCATAATCTGACTGGGTGGGACTGAAAGCTGTGTGGAGACAGTAGTCCCAGTGGCAGCACGATTTTGTCTAAGCAACATGCATTTCTTTTGCGGCGGGGCGTTAAGCAGCAGATAAAGAAATCCAGCCAACACAGCAAGGGGACTCATTCAGCTTATTCCAACCGAAAAGCAAATGGAATTAGTCCTCAAAACAACTTACTGTGTACGGAAGGGTCAGTCATTCTTCAGTTGAGCTGAGTCTTCCTCTTGGAGCAAATAGTGGTTGTTGTAGAATAGTACTTTCCTTGGAAACGACACCGACAGACCTGTGTTTTTTTCTCTCCTATTTTCTGTGCTGTTTCAGTCTTCCTTTCTTTAATACAAATACGAAAACAACAACTTCTTTATTTCTTCTAAGCTGTTTATTACTTCTTTACTAATCGTAGTAAACATAAGTAAAGAGAAAAGAAACCGGTGATTGCGGCTAGGGGTAATAAAGGTACAACAAAAAGAACTTACCCAAGAGAGAGTTAGTTGTCTGTCTAGTTAGTTGTTCTGTTTGCTGTACCATAGTAAACATAGCCACAGCATTATTAACAATAATAACGAAAATCCAAATGACAACGAGACAGTAGGCATGGAGACACCAGTGTAGACATTGCCTCCCCTTCGGCTACTGTTGACATAACAACAGTTACCGGTAGCAACACCATTATCTACCCAGCACAGGGCTTGGTGCTAGCAGCTCACTGCTTCTTGCAAACCCCTTTTTTTCTGGTCTACACTGCGAAGCTAGGATCAATCGAGTCTTACCAAAGCAATTTTATCGCACTGCCTAGCTGAACCAAGGCGATCTCTTCTGCTCGTAAAATATTGCGTCCGATCCTTCAATAACCCGCATCTTGATGTAAGTACCACTCTCTGTTTCTCATCCTTCTAATGAAAAAAGCCGGTGTCTGCAATCAACACACAGTCTAGTGTACAACCTTCGAACACCGTGACAGATTTTTTTCTACACAGTTTCTTGTCGTGCTGTTTATGCCTATGGTTAAAGCTGATTTTCCGGTATCTGTCGTCACCTTTGCGAACAGGTTTTTGTTCAAGTCCGGAGAGGCTATTTTGAAGGTTACATTCACCGCGTCAAATTGTTCATGAACCGACGAACGGTTTGTGTGTCTTGGCATAAGCTCTGATATTCACAGATCGTTTCTTGAAAACCTGCCCAGTTTCCGGTAGACACAACTGGGTGTCCCTTGAAAGCAGACGACTTGAAAAAAAGCAGGAAAGCTAAGGCGCGGCTTGCGTTGACTTACAACAACAGTCAGTGAAGGTCAATGTGCTGTTTGCAGCCGGGTTGCAGTGTTGCTGCCATGAAGTCATTTCATGTGTTCAGTGATTTGCTAGAAAGACATATCGCTAGTGCTAAATCTCAAACTCATATCATATCACTAACTTTCCGGCGAAACCAACATGGAAAAGGAAAAAGAGAGGGTGCTGTCGAGGACAAGGGTGGAGGGAAAAAGACAAGGCAGACTGGGGATGGAAGAAAGAAGAGATCAAAGGAGATAAGAAAGAATCGTTCCTTTCAGAGGAAGGAGGTAGAATAGAAGAGAAGGTAGAAGGGATGAAAGCAGGCGTAGGAAGGGAGAAGGAAGCAGAGATGAAAGCAGATGGAAATGATGATGGGTTGAAAAGATGAAAAGGCAAAAGAAAAGAAAACGAAACGAAATTTTATTCCAACGAGGTCAGGGCCCCTTCTGGAAGGGGAAAGTTTGCACAACGTGAATAAATACATTGAGAAAGTGGATAAAATTATTTACACAAGCCAATATACCCGCATGGCAAACTTTTTTTTAGCTTGTATGTTCCAAAAGCTTCTGAGCTTTGTATAGAAATACGGCAAAATTAGAAACTACAGTGTTGTTACTAGAAGATAACAAACGAACAAGCTTAAACCTTGATGGGGATCTAGTGAATTTAACAGGGATAAGGTCTTTTCTCAGAGGTTCTAGAGTCGGGCAACACAAAACAAAATGCACCTCGTCTTCGACGCCTGTATGACACAAGCGTCAAACATTCACAGCGCCATTGGTCATATATCTGTTTCTGTGCTCCAAAATTTCATAAATACCAAATCTAAATTTTACCAATGCATTCATAACATGTCTATTCATATTCATGTGAAAATATGCTGCTGATTCAAATGTTGTTTTAAATACACAGTACGATGAAAATCTGTCACTTGCGTGCATGTGTTCATCCCAGCGTTGCCAATGTACATCAATCATTCTTTGTTTAAAGCAAGACATAAATATTTTAATGCATCGAACGCCTTGATTTAACCAGACACAATAAAAACCGTACTCGCAAAGATATTTTCTGACATGGGTTACCCAGGTAGTTTTGCCTTTACTGTCCATTTTCAATAGCATTTTGTAAGCTTTATGGGGCAATCAGTGGTCCTCCATTCTAGTGAGCTTCAACCAGTACCTAAGGCAACGTATATACGAGTTCAAATAAATAGGATAGCGTCACATTCGCCATATACAAGATCGTTTGGTGTCCTCCTATCAACCCCAAGAATTTGTTCAAAGCAAATAAAAATAAAATAAAATGTGGATTTTTAACGCGCGAGAACACATTTCATGCACACTTCGCGCGGACGATGGACACAGACACGCTAGTGAAAACAACGAACACACACAGAGGGAGAGATGAATGCACCATTGACCAACAGGTTGGAAACAGATCGTCCTTCAGTCACAGATGGGTGGAAAAGTATCATAAGAGACGATGAACAGAGAAAGTTGTAAGTTAATGCAGACAGGCAGTCGGGACGTCAGTCAAGGTACTTTTTTGTTGTTGTTGTTGTTGTTGGTTTGGAAGGGAAAGTGCTTCCACCTCGCGGTGATTTCGCACTGAAGGGGAGGGGAGATGGGTGAGGGGAAAGGGAAGGGCTCTGCGGTTTGGTGTCCTGGACTGGTGGTGGCTATGTAGGGTCCCGCTGGCTGCATGGCCTCTCTCCTGGCGTACTGATGCTGGCTTGAGTAGCTCAAGTGGTGGAGTTTTCGCTGGTCAGACCTACCGCTGCTACATCCCTACATTCTTTTTATCTCTACCGCTAAGGTGCTATGTGTTATATTAGTTTACTTTGATGTAGTCTGTTTTACTGGTATCCTCTGTCCTATAGCTTATTTGCTGTTTTTAGCTGGTTAATTCCCACTTTGATTTTTTTTTGTTTTTTGTTTTTTTTGTTTAGATATATCTAA
>SMGT01013583.1:49400-59400 GCA_004794575.1 Lanistes nyassanus
CATGTTAGAGGTAATAATAACACCGAGATTTCTTGCAGAGTCGGCGAAAGGGATGTCGACATCACCAATCCGAACTGCTGTGGGATATTCTGTCACTCCAGCATTTCTTTTACTGAAGAGAAGAGCCTCTGTTTTCTCGTCGTTCAACTTTAGTCTGTTGTGGACCATCCATGCTTTGACACTGGATATGCAAGTCTGCATGGTCACGATGCTGGCATGTACATCAGCTGGAGGACAAGAACTGTATAACTGGGTGTCGTCTGCATAGGACTGGGTGGAGACCGTGTGAGAATGAATGAGTGATGATAGTGGTTTGATGTATAGGATGAAAAGGATAGGGCCCAGGACAGATCCCTGAGGGACTCCGAGAGACAATGCTGATGGGGGTGACAACTGGTCAGCGACAAGTACAGACTGAGTTCTACCAGAGAGGTAGGACTGGAACCACGCCAGCGCCGACCCACAGATGCCGTATACATCATGGAGACGATTGAGGAGGATGGTATGGTCGATCGTATCAAACGCTGCGGAAAGATCAAGGAGGGTCAGAAATGACACATCGCCTCCATCCAGAGCAGACAAAATGTCGTTGACAACTCTAGTCAGAGCTGTTTCCGTGCTGTGGAATGGCCGATATGCTGACTGGGAGTGAGAGATAAGGTCATTTGAGTTGAGGTAGGCGAGAAGTTGATTTAGAACGACCCTTTCAACCACTTTTGAGAGGAAGGGTAGGTTGGAAACTGGGCGGTAGTTCTTGAGGCTGTTTGCGTCAAGCGTGGGTTTCTTGAGGAAAGGCTTGACTATTGCAGCCTTGAACAGCGATGGAAAGACTCCTGATGACAGACTGTCGTTTACGATCTCAGTGAGAGTTGGGAGCAGAACATCCAGGCAGTCACGGAGAAGGTGGGTTGGAATGGGCTGGAGAGATTGAAATGAACAACACGGCAGGTTGTCAGCAAGGGTTGGAGGTCCACAGTGTAGCACCATCTCATCCAGCTCAGCTCGAATAACCGTGACTTTGCGTAGGAAGTACTGAGAGAAAGCCTCGGGTAGCTGTGTGACAGGAACGTCAGTGGGTAGTGGCGATTTCATGTTTCGACCTGTCAGTTTGTTACAGATTTCAAACAGCTTTTTGCTCGAGGAATAGTTGACAAACTGTGCTTGAAAGAAGGATTTCTCAGCTGCAAGAACTAGCTTGGAAACAGAGCGTTTCGCTGCAAGATATAGTTGTCTGTGTATGGTGAGGCATGATCTCAGCCAGAGCCTTTCTGCGCGACAGCGCGCACGCTTAGCCTGACACAAATCGTCATGGATGGTCGGGTACCAGGGGGCTGCCTTTAGCGGGTGTACTCGACAGCGCCGGGCAGGAGCTTGTGTATCGACCGCACAACATGTTCTGTAGATCAGTTTTGAAACTGCTCAGGTCCATCAAACGAATGGGGCGTGTGGTTATAAACAGCTGAGTTGGCTTCGGACACTGGATGATTAAGTTAAACTGAACACAATAATGATCTGGAGACTGTAGTCGACTGTACAATGCTGTCCTCTGGTCTGTGCATGACCCAATCGAGAATGTGGTTTTTTACATGCGTTGGATGGGTGACAGACTGGGTGAAACGAAAAACATCAAGCAGTTCACACATCTTGATTGTGAGTGGGTGATTAGAGTCATTAAAGTGCGTATTCATATCACCAAATGCTACGGCAGATCCACCAGTAATGTTGCAATAATCCAGTAAATCGCCAAAGTCCGAAAGAAACATCGTGTCCGTCAGCTTGTCTTTTCTGTTGGGGGGTGGTCTATATAAACAAAGCAGATGCGCCGGTTTGCTTGACGCAGCAAGCGTCACCTGAAGACACTCGAACGACGGGTGTGGGAAAAGCAGTGTGTTGCTGAAGGAAACGCAGTTTGAGAGAGAACATTTGTAGATAGCTGCAATTCCGCCGCCACGTGTAGCACGGGGAAAGGAGTAACCCTGTGGGGTCGGGTCTTGGCATATAACTTCATCACCAGTTTCTCTCAACTATGTCTCCGTGAGAAACATAATGTCAATCTCATTGTCCCTGATGTATTCCGTGATCTCAGCGCCTTTAAGAGCTTGTTGGGCAGAGGAGACTGACTGGGCATTGAAGAGCGAGATATGAAGACCCGTGAAAATCCTAGACGAAACAGAAATGGCAATACGAGCCTTGTGACTTCTAGGAGATGGGTGAGTGGCAGTTTTTCTAAGCCTGGGAGTCTGCCGTCGCCCCCTGTGCGCTTTCTTAGTCGGACAGTGGAAGCACGGGAGATGACGACTGTGTATGCCGACATCATACAGGGTCCGACAGAGCGACGAACCAATGCTGGAGGTTGGAGGCAAAGGAGACAGCTCCGGTACTTGATCTGAAACGGAGTGATGAAATGTCGGATATCCGCTAGAGATTGCAGTAAAAATCAACTGATCCCTGGTGTAGCAACAACGGAGCTTACACGAACAGCTGTAGGAGTGTAGACGATCAACCGTGGTCGCAGTCGCTGGCTGCTGCATAGTGGAACTGCTCAGCGAGAAATAGGCTGGCTGAACAGCACGCAGAGTACTGTGTGTATCTTAGGCACACTGTGGGTACACAGAGCTCCCGCACAAAGGTACAAAGTTGTTTCCAATTAATGGACGGAAACAATGCAAAATTACGCCACTGTGTATCCGGGATTGTGACGCATAAAACAATACAAAACTCAGTTAAAAAATAATAATAGTACAATGAAAAACAATGAAGATAACCATAATGAGAGGTCACGTCAGGTGTGTCAAGCCCGCACAGTGAACCAGGCCCAAGGTCAAATTGTGTACATCAGTGAACCTGATGTGGAGTGCAACATTATCTGCTGGTTGATGGTTACACCCAGTGAAAAGCACACAATGCTAGAACAAAGTTGGTGGTGCCATCCACTGGATCAATTATCCAAGAAGGTTGATCGGTCAGAGTTATCACAGTCGTCAGCAGACACACTCTCTTCACCAATAAACCTAGTCTGTGGCAATCACTGGATCGGCCGGACTAGACTTGGTGTCCCCTGTCTTCTCGATCCAAAATGCATCAATTGATCACCTCTCCTGCTTTCTTTGCCACTTCAAGCGCCCAAAACGTAGTAATCGTCGAGTTCTTGCTATGAAACTTCCACAGGCATCGTCTCCGTATAGTTGGCATCGCCCAACCAGATCTACTCAAGAATATGAATATGTACTTGCCTTGTGTTACCGTTAGGCCGATCTGTCGCAATTCAGTAACAACGGATGCAGTGGAGCTTCTTCTCAAGGGAAATGCAGAAGAACTCAACAGAGGAATACAAAAAGTCCAAGGAAATACCTTCAGTGGACGATGGCATTCCCATACAAAGAAAATAGAGAGAAAAGAAAAGAAATCTAGCCGATAGTGTTAACAACCACCGTTGCAAGGGCGATAACTCTTATCACATGCTTATAAGCATTTACCACTTCCATAAGTTCACCATCAAAGTACCATCTTTCGCGAGAGGCCAGGTAACCTTTTCGAAAAACAATAACATTACTCTTACTCATATTGACTTTCAACTGGTATTTCAAAGTTGCTGAATACAACGCGTTTAGCTGTGTCTGTAGACCAACTACTGTTTCTGCCAACAAAACAATATCGTCTGCAAAGAGAAGAATAAACAGCTGTAATACATCCACCAACCACCAAGAAAAGAAAAAGAGAAATTAGAAAAGAAGGGAAGGGGCAGAGAAGATGAAACCAGAAAAGGAGGACAAAGCAGACGGAGTTAATGAGAAGAGGCAGATAGAAAGAAAGTAATCGATAAAGCTAAAGACTGAAAGTGTAAAGAACAGAAAGGCTGGGTTGAAGGAGAGGAGCAGTCTCAAAGACTTGGTCTTCGGGTGAGCTCGCTCTACCAGAACTTCAAGCCAAGAAAGAGCTAGAAATACCCACTCAAGTCAATAACAAAGTGGATGATGGAAACTGTCTTTGCAGAGCCCTCAGTTATGATCTGTGTGGCACTCAATATTACCATCAGCAAATGAAAGCTTTGACAGTGTGTCTCATGTGCAGAATCATGAAGCATTTTCCATTTATGTTGGACAATATTTAGGACAGTGCATCTCGCAAAATGATTGCAGAGCTCCCAAAATGTGCTAAACATGTTAAAATAAAACAGTTCGCCAATCAAAAAGTCCTCAGTATTCCTTATACACAGTCTGTTCGATACTGTTTACAACACGTGCTCGCTCGTTCTTCTCTTCGTAATCACTCTCTTGGGTCTTTCAGGCACAAATACTCTTGTCTTCATCCACTTTATCATAGTAAATTTGCAAAACAATGGCATTTTCCTCTTATGCTTGAAGAGTAAATCTAGCATTTCTCAAGTGACAGAACACATGTGGATACCCGCTTGAAATTATGGCCGGAAACCGGTCTCATTGTCAGTTTAAACACAGTAAAAGGGAAGCAACTCGTGAAGAAATGATTCAGCTTTCGATTGTAAGAGTTCTTTCCCTTAAACGATTAGCAGATGAATTTTTATAATTCATAACGCATATGCCACTTTTACCTGCCAAACGGCAGTCAGCCTTACAAATGGCGGGGCAGGTTTAAGTTCCGTACGGTTAAAGTGAGTTAATTCACTTTAGGGCAAGTCATATAGTGAAACTTCAATCTGTACAGGCTTAGGCACTAAAAGTAGTATTAGGAGTCCCGATGAACACCCCAAATCTAGCAGTGCTAGCAGAAACAGGACAAAAACCTATAGAACTAATAATTAAAGAAAGGACAGCCAATTACTACTACAAGATTCAGTGTCTACCTGCAGATCATCCAGTCAAACAGATCTACACAACAGCGCATAAACATAGCACAGGACAACCCACCCCACAACCAAGAATGAAAAACAACAACAAACAACAACAACAACAACAACAAAACGCGCAGGAAATAAAAACACAGACCAGGGCAGACATTAACATCGAAGGATCATACCCATGTACAGGCCAGAAATTCCTCACTGCATGCTACATCCACCACATATCGACACGGATCTCACCGATTATAATAAGGAAACTCAGCTCATCACAATACTAAAAGAATCCAGACAGAAACTCGACACTACCTACAAATTTCAGTCTCCTATATACACAGACAGACGGCTTTCACGACACGAGCATCTGCAAATCTGCACCAGAAAAATCCTCTCTAGTTGTCTCTGATTCACTGTCCGCACTTTAAGCACTCCAAAACCAGTCTTGTCAAAGAATGGACATAATATACGAACTTCTAAACCTTCTAAATAAGCTTCATAACATAGGAATCCAAAATAAACTTTCTCTGGGTGTCATCACATGCAGGAATCAGAGAAAACGAGGTGTGTGTGTGTGTGTGTGTGGGGGGGGGGGTGTATTTGTTGTTTAACATCCAGCCGCAAATTATGTGCATATTAGACAAAGTTTACGTGCTGCCTCACGTGGGACTGATGGCGCAACACAGGCTTCAGTCCCACCCAGTCACATTATACTGACACCGGGCCAGCCAACCAGCCCTAGTACTGTTCCCTGGCATCTGGCAGGGCAGCTACTAGAGTGCCAATTTTTAAGTCTTAGGTAAGGCTCAGGCGGGGCGCGAATCACCGACCTCCCAAGTGGACGCCTTAACCACTATACCACCCAAGGAAGTAAAGGAAACGAGGAATCTGACAGACTGGCTAAACTAGCAATTAAAGACAATCCATTACCAACGTCATCCAGATAAATGTACCCACTTCAGCGGAAGAGAGAAAAATAGTCATTAATTTAAACCAGCCGTACAACTCCAATGGGATGAAAAGTATATTCATTTATTTATTCATTTATTTATTCTTCTTTCAACTTCAATGGGGTATGAAGACAAGACATAAGTAACAGTACAACAAAGCAACAAAAAAGTGAACAGAACTTCACTAGGATACGCAAACGAATTAACAACTATCTTAAGAGGCTCGCAAGAGTTTGCAATAAAGTGAGTAGAAACATACAGCACGGGTTATCCATTTCCACGAAAGTCTTTGAGAAGGATTTTAATGAAACATCATAGCTTTGTAAGTGGTCTTTTGCTCCCTGTTAAGAGCAGGCGATGAAATTTATACTTTGAATGCATTGTAGGTAAACATCATGGAGAAAGCGTTTGATTTTAACTCATGCAATTGTGACAATGATCGAAGCTTGCTATTCAATATAAGGAATATTGAACTTACTCAAAGTACTGTTTTTCTATAAAAAAATCTAAATCTGAAATGCTTGAAAACGACAATGAATCCGTAACAGTAATCTACAAGCACATATTCCAAATAGTTCTAGAATTCATAGGTCATGCCAGTTTTTTTAACAAATGGGACAGCAAGCGTTTTGTGTTAGGTAATAGATGCAGACCGTCCGGTAGCATATACAGCTGGTCTATATAAGGATTCACCATACATTTGACATTTCCCAGTGTTTTGATGCAGAAATAAGCGCAAAAATTGAAGAAAGAAGAAACAGAACACAGACAGACGGGTTGATGTTGAGGGAAGATATAGAGTGTTTCTGAGTGTGTATGTGAACATTTGTGTTGAAAACCACAACCCCTCAATAATTTTCTTAAAAGTATTGCTTCTATTCATTTCTATTTTGAAGTTGATATCTTGGTGATGAGGAAAACTTTTACAAATAAAAATTATTTTTGTTCTGTTGAATAAAAATGCTAATAAAACACACATCAGAGAGTGGCTGGAACTAATAAACGGGTAAATATATAGCTGTAAGTTTCTTAACTAAAGCTTTCAGCCTGTTGTAATGAAATGACACGTGGATTTGTGTTCATGCAGTACTACCCTATTTAGTTTGGGGCTATTTGCACTGTAATGACATTTCTTAACTCGGCATTATCTCTACGCAATGCAAATATTAGCAGTATTCATATTCCACTGGCGTAGAAAAAAAGAGTAGAGTACAGATGCAGCTGTTACTTGTCGTTCAGTCAGTTAACTAAGTGGTTGATTATGATACAAGCTTATGGCAGTTACATCTAATCTCTTCAAGGATCTCAAGATAAATTTATGCAATCTACAGTTTCTTTTTGTTCAAACTTTTTAAAAGTGTATAAATGTACACAATTTTTGCCAGATTGTTCAACAGCAGTAGTAGTCAGCTTGACAGTTTCAGATAACCCTTGGAGGATGTGTGGCTAGTGCGCATGAAGCAATGTGCATCTAATGTAATACATGCATGTATATGTAAGTCTGTGAGTGAATAAGTGAGTGGTCCTGCTTGTGCAGATTAGGTAGATTTAAAACATGTTTGCACAATATAATTGACTTTACAGCAGGTTTAATTAAGTTCAAGTTCGAGTTCAAGTTCAAGTTTTCTTTATTATTCTTTTACCCTCAGGGGGTATTCAGAAAAAAGGGAAAAAATGTCAAAGAACACGTCAATCGCAATTCATAATTCACCTGGCATTAATAAATAAACATAGGCACCTATTCATCTATTCATTAATATACTCTACTAAGAAGTATTTTAACAAAATTAACTACCTTCGTCAAACACTTTTGTTTTCGCAGGAAAAGAGTTGATAAAGTTTAAATGTATTTGGCCTGCTCAAGTAGTATGGTATCAGTGCGGTGCTGCGTTCAGTTGTGAATTTGTCACATAAGAAAATATAATGTAATTCATCACCTATGTCTTTTCTGTCACACAGCGTACATAATCGTTCATGCCTAGGGATGTCTTCGTGTCTGAGTTTGTTAACAGGAAGTTATTATCGAATGTCCTGAGTTTTAATAGCAGGCGGCAATGAGAAGGTGGTAACACTCTGAGATAGGGTCCGGGCTTAAATGATGTTTTGAGTAGTCTGTAGTTTGTATATACCTGTTTTGTGTTTAGTTCCTCGAACCAGTGTTGAATATATTGATCTTGTAAGCATCTGTCTACTGACAGAAATAGGCAGACTAATAAACAAAATACTATTGGTTTAACGATAATGATCAATGATGGAATATATTATAGTGTAAGTCAAACTTTAGGTTTTTGTAGCATCAATTCAGATTTACTGCGATTGCGTGCGGTTACATAATGTGTGTATCATGTTTAGCATGTGTTATGTAGCCATTGCGAGGGATAGACAGGGGGATAGGGGAAGACGTGCGCACTCCGTCTCTCACACAAACTCGCTCTCTGGCGAAAACAAAACCAAGTCAAACGCAGCAAAGAAGCTCCTCTCTAAAATGTTATTTAAAAAAAGAGTCTTCAGTTGCTGGAACATACAATACACGATAGTCGAGAAGAAGGATAGATATTTCCAATAAATTACATTAGAGCATTCACAATAGATGTCATATGCAAAGGCGACAGATCAGAGGTAAGTGTTCAACGAGATCTAATCACTCTCTCAATCAATCTTCACACCGATGTACATTTATGTTGCAAAAAGTTTTAGCTCACTCACCCCTGAGTTTTTTTGACACATGCACAACAAATCCTCGGTATGTTTCTAGTCTTTCCACTAGAGTTCATAAAAACCACTGAGATAAAATGTTTCGGCGAGTCACTATAAGTTCCACAAGACAACGTTCATTCCCCAAGGTGCGGGAGGTGCGGATCTATGTGGGTACCGAGTTCTTGAGTTCGCCTGACAAGTTCTAGGTCAACGTTTGACTGGTGAGACGATCTTTAAATATCACAGTTTCTGTTTCTTTCAATGAAGAGACTAGACTTCACAGTTTAACAGGCTGATGGACCTTCTTCTAGCCTGGAGTCAAAGAGCGTAGGTTTCTTTCCTAGGGCAAGACACAACGATTGGATGATTCACCGGGTCTCCTAACACCGGCTCCAACAACGACGCACTGGTCACGTTCAAGACGACAGTCTTGACATCACATTCCGCAACCAATTGCGGGAGAAACTAATGTCCTCTGGCATGTACACAGACTCTCCTAGGTCTGTTAAACAATTCTAGACTCTCCTCAGTCTGCTAAACAATTCCCCTTCCCTAGGGGACTTCTAGCTTCCCTGACTAGGCAAACAGGACACTAGGTAGACTACAATTGCCTGATATTACAGGCCAAAATCTTTGCCTCTCAGGAAATCACTCCCCACGTCTTTACTCTTTGATGGTTCTCTTGTGACTGACGGATCGGTTTGGATAAACTTTCTTGTCTATAGACAACTAGGATAATTCCTATTGAGGAAAGTTAATTTTGAGTAAATAAGGTTAATGTTTTAACATTGTTTTTAAAGAAACTATTTAAAATTACTTCTCACGCCAAACCCATGACAAACAATCAGTTACGGACTCTTAAAGGGAATAGGCTAATAAATATAAAAGTTCTTTTTTGTAATTAATTGAGAGGGGATAAATAGATTACCTCGGGAAAATCTGCAGATGACTGACACACCTGGACTGTGTGACACACACCGAAGTGACGACGACATTTTGCTTGAAGTTGGCAAAAGCGTGGCAGTGGCCTGCCCTGGGCCTCACGCGGTTGTCGTCGTCCTACGATGCGATCGGCGTTTTAATCAGGTCATGTTTCATCTTTAATTATTAAATCTGTTGGTGATAGACAAAGTTATTCGATCGAAGCACTTCGAAAAAATAATATTCGAAAAGAAATTTTTCTAGCTACGGGACACTACTAAGGATCTGAATCGAATGATTGCTATTAGAGTTGATCTGATGATTTGTATGAACATTTGACTGTCCTTTTTTCTAATAAAACGGCATGTATTCTGAATGTTATGCATTACACGTGGTGGTTGTGTTGCGCTCGTGATGGTGGAGCCGGCTGCGTTCTGGTTGTGAAGGCGAGTACTGCGGCGCGGTGTTGTATTATAAATTTGTTTTTTCTAAATATCAGGAGGAGTTTGATGCTCTTCAGACACTTAAGTGGTTATTCGGAGATAAGTTTGCAATCACTCAAACATCGGGGGGGGGGGGTCAGCGATGATCGTTTCGAGGTCTAGATCTTTGTAGTCCG
>SMGT01013584.1:0-17885 GCA_004794575.1 Lanistes nyassanus
ATTTTTTGGCAAAACTGGCTACCTTACAAAAATTTCGTCTTCGATTGATAGTCCCCATCCTGACCTGGAGATACATCCGCCCAACTCACACACTTCATATGCACCAGTCAGACATTTATAAGAAGTGGAAATTCCCTTTTATTCTGTTTGTCGTGTCTTTACCCTTTCTCTCTTCTCTTTCCTCCTTTCTGTGTGTTTACGTACACCTCCAGTACCTATTATGTTTGATTCTTCATCTGTACGGTCACGGTCTCTAACAATGCGAGACTGAATTCGTAACATATATGTCGATAATTATTGATGTGATAGTATACTTGAAGTGTATAGTATGTAAATTACTATTGAGGAAATGTCACACCCAGAATGTANCATGTATCATGTGTTGACCATTAAAAAAAAAAAAAAAAAAAAAAAAAAAAATTTTGCTTTGATATGCGTTATTTAACACTCTGGTCTCCTAACGAATAAGCAGTAGTCTGCTCAGCTGTAATCTCTGACAGAAGATTAGTCAAACGAAAAATCCGCAGAAATAGAATGCGTTTCCTCATGATCACATGCTCCTCACTGTCACTGAGTTGATCACAATGTCGTCTGCAGCATATAACAATTGTTTGTAACAGTTCCTCATTTTATCACTTATGTTTACCTCAACTCCAATTCTTCCTACTGTAAAAAAACTACTCTAAATATATCTGAATAAAATTGTATTTTGCTCGTTATTTATTTTATACATTTTGTTTCCTTATATGTCTCACTGTTTCCTTTTGGAGTTCAGATTAGCTACTGTTCTTCCTAGCCTTCAACACTTATCTTCTCGCCAACCTTTCTGCCCTGGCCTCTACAGCACCCTCGCCTAGCACCCAACCCTAACCATTCGCTTATCCCTAATAAAGCTATCCGTTTGACTGGCTTCCAGAACCGTCGACATTTCACTGGCTACATAGAATGGCCAATTTTGGGGGGTTCTGTCCCTCTTTCCCAGCATTCCGTCTTCCTGTGCTTCTCCAGGTATGTATTCTACTCAGTTAAGTACCTATTGCATTGCATTCCATATGTATGCGTTGTCTTGATGAAGGGGTAAAGCTCTAAAAGACTGAACTTGTAAATTTAACCTTGCTTCAGGAACTACAATCCAAGATGGAAGCAGGAAGTCAGCAAAAGGAAAACGAATGTGCCATTTGCGCGAATTACCTGACCACCCAAAAGATTTGGGAGGCATTTTTAGTACATTCCAAAAAAAACCCTCTCAGGAAGTGACCATGGAATGTCGCCTGAAATATCTCTAGGAGTACTTTTGTAGGGAGAATCATTCATTGATGGAAACTGCAAAAGTTTGCTTCTGTCCTTCCGATCATGAAACCATTTGTTGGGTCATGCTTTTCGGTGTTAAAAGGAATGGAATGATAGACTTTTTCCTCGCCCGCAACTATCCCTCCAAACTTCTACACACCGCTAGACAGAAAGTTCCCGCCACACCACGCGCACTTACACTACAACCTTCCCACCACCACAGACACACAGAACCAAGGCCGATCGCTGTACTGACCCACCCGCCCCACAACCTCCCAGTACGTAGGATTCTCCTTTCCAACTGACACCTGTTGTCCAAATCGGAACCCCACCTCTTCAAAAAAACTCCCCCTCCTAGCATCTCGGCAGGATAAGAACCTGCGAGACCTTCTAATACACTCCAAACTAAAACCGACTACCTCCCTCCCCCTTCCTGCGGCTCCACCCCGTGCAATGTCCCCCGTTGCCACACTTGCCCCTACCTGAACACTGCCACAACACTCCACACACCCAATACCACCTTTATCATCAAACGCAACTTCACCTGCACCAACAGCAACATCGTCTACGCCATCACATGCACCCTCTGTCCCACTTTATTCTACATCGGGGAGACAGAACGCACTCTCAACACCCGCTTCACAGAACATCTAGCCGACACTAAACACCGCAGAAACACGCCAGTTGCACGTCACTTCAACACACCCCCACACACAGCCGACAACATGAGGGTCTGTGGTATCTGGAAAATGAAGGGCGACTCCATTGACCGCAAGAATATGGATTCCTACTTCATTACCCATTTCGGTACCATGGCACCTACTGGACTCAACCTAAAACACTGACCCTCACCCTCCTTTCCCTTAACCCCCTCACCCCTCCGTCTCTCTCTAACTTTTTCTCTCACCTCCTTCCCACCCACTCTCTCTCTCACCGACACCCCTTACCCGCGCTGCTTTTTTCTCTCTTTCTCTCTCCCCCGCCCACTCTCCACCCCCACCCTTCTCTACCCTTTCCTACTCACCTTGCGATTGGCTGCCCCTCCTTTTAACCTTTCTTACTCACTGTCCCCTGGTCTTTCTCCTGCCTTGCAGCCAACGCGCCACTTCTACTGCAGATAAGTCTTTTTCCTTTTCGTTTTTTCGTCGTTTTTGTGTCGTCCTGATGAAGGGGTAGTGCCCCGAAACATGTAGATTGTCTTCGTCTTTGTCCCTTTCTAGCTTGGTACAGTTCCCTTGTTTTACATTTAATTTGGGGTTATCCTCCAAGCGGCAGTCACTTGTTCTTCTGTTAAAAGGAATTTTAAGGAAATAGTGCTTATACCTACGGGTGGACACAAAATACAAACGCGCGTGCAGCTCAGACCACATTATTGTGGGCTCTGTAACGAGCATTATTGTGGGCTCTGTAACGAAGTGCGTCCTCGTCATGACTGTAGTACTTCTCCCGACGTCTCGGGATTAAATAAATATCGCTCCGTGTGTTTCATCATATTTTGTCATGACTTGGAACCTTTATCTAGACTGACATTGGGACTTTGACCTAGATAATCTGAGGAAAGACTATAATGAAATTTTATTTTAATGTTTTTGCCATTTGTATGCTTTGTCTTGATGGAGGGGTAAAATGCTAAAAGAATAAACTTGTAAATTTAAGCTTGCTCCAGTTCCTTTGTTATTTTTATTTATTCTGGCTTGACAGGAATAACAGTCTAAGCTGGCAGCAGTATCACGTAAGCGGAAGAAAAAAAAGGTGTGCTTGTTGCGCGAAAACCCGGAACAAACAACAGATTTTATCGTGTGCACATCCCCTTTGTCAAAACTGTATCACATCCTAAATGGATTCAGAAACAGACGCCAGTTGCCCGTCACGTACTGGCGAAGGACATTCAGCCCAAAGTTTATATGACGCTGGGGACGTCCTTCCAATGGACTTATCGATGGAAGAGTTGGTGGACAACGCTACTGACAGTGAAATTAAGGCGGCTAGAGAATCAGTGAAGCGTCTGAAAGACATTTCTCTTATGAGGAAGCGGGAACTGAAGCGGTCCATAGATGAAGTAGGCAAACGCCTACAGGAAGTGAACGCTCTCGAGAAAAAAGACATTGAAGAGATTGACAAGGTATGTAAGCGTCTTCGAATTCTGGTGAAAAAGTTTCGAACCAAAATGAATCAAGTCAGTCGTAAAGCACACTTTAAAGTAAAGAAAGGTTTACTTGACACCAAAGGATCACTCAACCAACGCCTAGTGATGGTGAAGTTACACATGACCACCATGTTGCAGTATAAAAAAATTGCACGACGTTCCGCTGTGCTACGCCCAACACAAGCTCTGGAGAACAGGGTCAACAGTCTTGACCTCAGAGCCGACCTACAATTACAGGTGTTGGGGAATCCTCCATCATACGGGACTAGATGTCAAAATGTCATCAAGCGGATAGAGAAAGAATTACAAATGGCTGAAAAACGGAGCACGGACCTTGAGGTATAGTAATGTTCTTCTAAACTCGTAATGTCGAAAAGCTGTTTTATTCTGATAGAATGACGAATGTAGAAACTCTGCTCTCTCTCTCTCTCTCTCTCACACACACACACACACATTAACTAATACGTTGCTTAGCTGCTTCGTTCAGCAACTTAGTGAAATGTTGTAATGATGAAATCAGTGAGGTTGGAAGTGGGTCGATGGGTTGGGAAAAAGCTATATCAAGATGCGGAAATAAAAAAGACTTTTGTTTCAATCAGAAGAACAGTTACAAGACAAATAAATATAAATAACTTACATTCACAATTTATCCGAGATCCAAAAATAAAACAACAGACACCCACAGACAGACACACACACTTAAACACACACGTATGGCGAAAGAACAATGGTTGCCAGACAAGGTCAAACTGGTTTATAGAATGTATTTTTCTACACAAAAATATCTTTCAGGTCTTTATCTGTATTTCAGTAGCTGCAGGTAGTGTTGGATGCCTGGAGTGGCTTAGTCCTCGTACATTTAAATATAAAGAATTTGGACATTGTTTACTCCAAGGAGTACAGACTTTTTCGAGGAGTGACAGTCTCCCAGCAATGTACATTTTCTAACCAGTATTTAATTAAACCTATTTCAGAAATTTGCACCAAATGGATAGTTTTCTCGTAGACTTCCTAGTACACATAAACTATGTTATTGGCAATATTCGTTAAAACAATACGCGCCATGTTCGCAAGCTTCTGTGAAGCAGCCGATATTGGAAATGTTTTAGCATGTAGCAAAATGAAAGGAACTAAAATACGTCATTCCCCCTTGGGAATAAAACCTTAGGGAAGAACAAAGGGCCATGTGAGGCGTTTTCAATCTGTTACCAGTGTCGCAAAAACAATAATCAACAAATATCCATGTGTAAAATTGCTTAGTACCCAGAGTTCTATACAAGCCTAAAAGTACTGTTTGTCTATTTGTATACATGGTGAAATTGCATCAAACTGGTCTGAATGAAAGCATACCACAGAGCAGTCTTTATTTATTGTAGTTTTATATAATTTTAAAATCATTTTTCTATTGTTTTGGGGGATTTTTTTAAATGAATTTTTGAAAAAAGGCTGAAAATGCCGCGGCCACCGGGACGGTTCGAGCTACGAAGGCTGGGGAGCATTGAGTTAAAAGAGTCTTTCTGAGTGGGGAATACCCAGAGAGCTGGACATGTTACTATATCGTTTACTGCAGAAAGGACTACAAGGCACAATGTTCCAAGCAACACTAGCTATATACAGAGATGTGAAAGCTGGTGTCAGAATTGGCAGTAAAGTCACCGAATACTTTGACTGTGTGTCTGGGGTAGGGCAATGGTGTATTCTAAGCCCACTGCTATTTTCAATCTTTATCTGCGAGCTTCGGAATGAGCTGACCAACTGTGGTGCTCGGGGTATAGATGTTTTTGCAGACCCCATTGGTATTTTGCTATTGATGTACGCAGATGAAATTGCTTTAATGTCAGAATCCGTAGCTGGCCTACAGAAAAAGATCGACTGTTTGGAAAAATACTGTAAAAATGGGGGCTTGCTATTAATATGGACAAGACTAAAATTGTGGTGTATAAGAATGGAGGCTTTGTTAAAAGATCAGAAAAGTGGTACTATGCCGAAGAACAGATAGAAGTTGTACCCAGTTATAACTATCTCGGAGCCATATTCTCCTCTACGTTGAAGGGGTCAAAATGTGTTGATAAGCTGTACATTATAGCATCTAGAGCCCTGCTGGAAAGAAATAAACTTTATTTCAGATACAAACTGTAGCAGACCGACATGTTATGTAAACTGCTTGATGCAGAGAATTCAGCTGTATGGGTCAGAAATATGGGGTAATCAGAGATTCGACGCAACTGAAAAGGTTCAGATTAAAATATGTAAGCTAGTCCTTGGTGTGGGAAGAGATGCTGCTCTGTCGGAATGTGACAGATTTCCCATTTTTATTGACACTCTCTATTATTATTATCATTATTATTGTTATTAAATGTAGATTTGCAACACCCGAGAACACATTTCATGCACTCTTCGCGCGGACAAGGCACGCAGACACTCTAATGAACACACACACACGCGCGTGCGCATGCACGCGAAGCAAAAAAACCATATCACTAATATTCTATATGTATATATATATGCAATATACACAGATGTGGTGAAGGTCATAACACACGTATTCAGTGTCGTTTAAGGTGCTGAGAAAGTAACAGCCTCGCGGGAGTAATAACTGTTTAGTTGATATAATTTTGTGAATAGCAATACTTTCTCCACAGAAAACAAACTCAGAGGAAACCCAGACATTCTGGCTACAGTGGGTTGAGGCCGCGTTCCCTGATATCCACTCTCAAGCCTACTTCCTGCCTCCTGTCCAGGACCCTCCTCCTGTTTACCGAGGTGAACGGCAGCGGATTTTCCGCTGTTTGCAGAAAATGTCTGAGAAAAAGGGAGAAGTTTTAGTTGGAATGAGTCAGCTTCAGTTCGGACAGTACGTGGGTCAGCCTTGTTATAGTGCAGCCGCTGCCTGTCTGCTAAAGTCCTCCAACCTTCGTCCTGCTCTGCCCCGGAAATTGAGGGTTCGAGACTTTGATGTGCTTCTTATTCACCGACAGTATGGCCTAGTCTTCCTTGAGGTAAAGTGTTTTGGTGACAACATCAATAAGCTTAACATGTCACAACAGGATGTAGACAGTATTAAAAGGAAAATGAAAAACGCTGTATCACGGCTGGACAAGACGACGGCCATATTATCACACCTGGTGTCTGATGTCGCTCCTGGTCTGCGAATCACTAAGACAATCGCGTTCCCTAACCTGACGGCTCGTCAGGTACAACAGGCAATCTCTGGGGAGCCCCAGCTTAGTCAGGTAAGCTGGTTCTTACCAGGGTATGGAGAAAGTACATGTAGATAATAATTATCTATATACAAATTTGACATTTTTGGTCTGTCTGTCTGTCTGTCTGTCTGTCTGTCTGTCTGTCTGTCTGTCTGTCTGTCTGTCTGTCTGTCTGTCTGTCTGTCTGTCTGTCTGTTTTGGCTTTTAATTATGGTCTGGAAAATTATAAGGCTTTCCCCTTTTCTTTTGTATTTCTTAATCATTATTATTCTGCAGCAAATGTCTACGAAATTTATTCTAAGGGAAACAACATTTTTTAATCAGTAGTTAAGCCATTTTTTGTTTAAAAGGTTATTTCCTTTTGACTATGAATCAATGCTGGTTCAGGAGGAAAAACATTATTTTGGGGTGGACCGTTACGTTTCAAAATGGCGGATACATGGCAATACAAAGGGCGCGTGCTTGAAATATCGGATTTCAGTTAGCCCATTGCTCCTGGATTTTAACTAATTTTGAGACCACGAGAAAGATTAAGATAATAAATAGTTTATTCATTAAAAAATATCTTTATTTCTTGTTTGTAGCGCTTACGGTTATTTTCCTGTGGTTTTGGGAATGGACGTTCAAATGAAATGTGTCTGGCATCGCCATTTTCCGCCGCTCATTTTTACTTACTAATGCATTTAAAATAAAGGTTCACAGCGTAAACATTTCAATGACATGAATAAAATTACTTTGATAATCAATGATAGTATTTAAGACTATTTCCAAAAAAACATCGCGGATCCTGATGCTGTCTAGAAGGTAAACCCCTTTCATGTTTCCTTCTTGCTAGCCATAAATCACGATAACAGTGACGTTTGTTCAACATGTCTTGACTAAGTGTTACCTCGCACGAGCAAAATATTGTAGGTACTGAGCTCATCTTTGATTTCTGTACAGATTTGGAGTTGCAAGGATCACGTCTTCTTTATAATATTATGGCCACCGTTCACATGAGTATCTGAGTGCTGGGCTCAGTATTGCATTTTTTTGTTTCTCCACACTTTCTCCAGAAGTTTGTCTGAGCATTGCCAGGATGCTCTTAGTGTGCCAACCTGAACTTTGACATCGTTTTTTTTTTAACTGTGCGTTTTTTTCGGACATTTAATGTCCGTTTCTTTTCACCGAAATCGTGACAAATAATCTGCTACTACCGGTCTATTCTTGATGCGAACAGAGGTATTCAGGACATTATCTGTAAACTGATTTCGGTTTTCCCCATTCTCAAAACCCTCTTCTCCAATCTGATTTTTGCAAATATGTAAGCCGTTTCTTCCTGCAGATAACATATCTGGACATCATTAATTTCCCCTTAACCCCCTCACCCCTCCTCCTCTCTCTTTTATTTTTCTCTCACCTCCCTCCCGCTCTCTCTCACACCCTGACGCCCCCTTACCCGCGTTTTTTCTCTCTCTTCCCCCGCCCACTCTCCACCCCGACCCTTCCCCACTTTGCGATTGGCTGCCCCTCTTTGACCCCTCTCACTGTCCCTTGGTCATTTTCCTGCTATCCAGCCCAAGCTTCACATCTACTGCAGCCAAGTCTTTTTCTTTTTCCTTTTCGTTTTTATTTCGTCGTTTTTGTGTCGTCCTGATGAAGTGGTAGTGCCCCGAAACAAGTGTTTTCGTCTTTGTCCTGTTCTAGCTTGGTCCAGTTCCCTTGTTTTTAATTAAATTTGGATTTTCCTCCAAGCGGCAGTCACTTATTCAGTCTTATTATGTTGTCTCCAATTGTTAGGATTAGTTGGCGTTCTGCAAGAGGGGTATCGGGATTCTGCGCGGAACAGGAATACTATGTGGCTCTACATCCTCTTTCAAGCATATTTTCAGTGATTTTCATTTCACCGGTTCGCCAATACCACTGAATTCTAGATCTTTCAGGTCCTTCAGGCGTTTCAAGACCAAGTTTATGGTCGTGCTTTGGCTGAGCAAACATTCCGTGTTATCCTTAGGGACGAACACTCCGAAGGCAACACTGCCCTTTCCACCACGTTTTGGTAAGAAACTGTCCCAAATTAATAAGTGAACCACCAGGGGATTCAAGCTTCGGGTTCTTTGGGGTGAGCTTTGGACGAGGAGACAACTTCTTCCATTAATACTTTTAAATATCATCATCTTCCGTATCTGTTTTAAAATTGAAGTTTTTATCGCCTAAATCTAGAGTGACTCTCCCAGGCTTTTCATTATCGTCTTCCTGCATTATATTAGCAAGGAGATGAGTGCGAACATTATCTTCATTCATATTGTCATTCGTCGCAATTTGAACTTGGATTCCGTTGATTATTTCCTTTCTTTGGTTCTTTCTGGACACTTTCGTGACTACTTTTAGTGAAAAGGCCGTCAAACTGTTTCCTGCAATAGCCTATAGAACGACACACTGCTTTGAAGTGATTGGGTTTACCGCAATCACTGGACGTTTTGCCTGATGCGGGACATACAGAACCTTGGGTATGTGGCTTTCTACTGTATCGACAGCACAGCTGTCACAATGATGCCTTCCTCGTCGTTTGAGTGCATACAGGCTGCTTTTTTGTCGATGAGTTTTATGTTTGGGTCACCCCTTCATGCTGACGTGATGTGTCCATTGCCATCTTTGAGATCTAACTTCGCAATCATGTGTCACATTTTAGACGGTTTCTTGTCACGAACGCCCAAAACACGACGATCTCCAAAAGTTTCGTCCTTGTCGTCAAACTGATGCTACGTCGTGTCAAATTCAAACCTACAACTCTATGTTTTCTCCTTCACCTGGTTTCGTGGGTAGAACTGTGATTTCTCGTGGTTCACCTTTACTTTTGGAGTGAAGTAATTATCGTGCTTTTGCAGCACCTTGTCGTATTTGTCTCGTTCTCCGTCAGACTGGGTTAATAAATAAGGGGACTATGAGTGATTAAAATATGACGTTTCTTCCTATTGGAATAGGGTCCCTGCATAGCTTTCCATTCCCTGTTATTTTGGGGCCGTTATGAACAGTTTTCCTCCCCTCTAATTTAGAGTTGTGATGTCTTCAAGGATCAGGGAGAGTATAACACCAAGTACTAGTGTGTCTCTGGGTTCCATTTAATCTGTAGGTAGGGCAATAATGTGTACTCCATGCTGGATTTTCTAATTTAATTCTTTGATATTACTCATAAGTTTATATTACGAGTCTTTTGAGAACTCCTGGTAAGCTTAGCCCAAGCTAACGTCTCGTTCATACCTCTTAAGTTTTCGAAGTGTCGGACACCGTAAATTTCAGTCTTTTAAGTTCATTGGATCTTGAGCTCTCGCCTCTCACAGTATATGATGTACTACTTTTTTCCTGTCCCATAGGACGTATGTCGGTGTCTGGGAACAACAGATCCCGCCGACATCACAGGCCTGTGTCTGTGCTCTGATCAGCTGTCTGACCCCAGGACTCAAGGGGACGTCAGTAAGAAAGTCGTCCGGAAACTCTGGAACTGGTGGCAGCGACGTGTGGCTGTGTCTGGACCTGACAGTCACATGACCTGTGACCTTTACAAGACACTGGTGGCCAGGTGAGTGTTACAAACAAGGCACGACACACTTGGAAGGTTCAAAACCTGATGTGAATTGTAGCGGATACTAGCTGAATGTGCAAGTCATTAACAACATTTTTTATGGTAAGTCATAAAGTAAGTCATAAAGTACGTTACACTTTTTTCATAATACATTGTAATTTCTCCCAACTCCCTTTGTTTGGAGAATGGGTTGCATGAGGAAGTGGTGTCCGAGCCTGTTATATCCTCAGACTGTAAGTCCTGTTGCTTCATTACCAGAAAAATAATCTGTCGGAGCCCAAAGTACTCATTCTTTGACAAAGTCGTTGTATCTCATTACTTTTTCCTGCACGTGATAAACTAGGATGCTGATTTTATGCTAAACAGTAAACAGTAACAAAATCATGATCTGATTGCCCTTGATTGTTCCTAACATTAACAAGCCAACACAAAAACAAAGAAGTATAAGTGCATGTAAGTACAAAATCCCTTCATTTTATGTGGAATGTTTTGATTTTTAAAAATGAGGTCTTTTTTTGTTATCAAACTTGTTTCAAACCGAAATGGAGCGGAACAGGAGACGAAGACGAGGAAACAAAACTGACGTTCCAGGAATGAATTTTGTATGTGACAAAAATCTCATTAAAGCCGCCAAAATTACCTGAAATTTCATTACTATGCGTTAAGATTTTATTTGAATGATGGGGAGATGTGGTCAGGATTTTCCTTTGTTATGATGCAGCAGACAAACCAGAAACGAAGTGATCAGTGATCCAGTTGTTCTTGGTGGTGTAATTTAAATAATTGTTGGCGTAGAAAAAAACAATAATACATATATTATTTACACAGTGAAGAAATAGTTTTTAGTTTTCGTTCTCCTTTTTAGTTTTGGAAACAAACGGACGCAAAATTAATTGCTCGCATCCACGCATAGGTAGGCCCTACATGTCATCAAAGAGAGAGAGAGAGCAGTGGGATGAATTGGGAGGAAGGGAGGCACAAACCCTCGTCTCAAGCTTTAAATGTCTGTGGCCGAAAAAGGTCTTTTACTGATAAAAAGCTAACTGCTTAATTTATCAAAGCTAATGACGCACTGACTCTGACCTAACTTGTATTTTTGCTCGCTGGTGAGGTCTGACAAGATCAAAATCCCCCCTCCCATTTTCCTTGTGGCACATGACAGGTGAGATCAAAATTTTTAAACAAATCCTGCATTTTGGTTTGCAATTAGCCCCTTATTTAATAAATATAGAGGCGATGCTTATTTCAGCAGCCCTAAGCGATCTTTCCTCCGTCTTTGCTCAACTGAACGGGAAAAGGTTCGCTTTTTCCATTCGCAAGCTACTTAGACTCCTCTGCTAAAATTTCTCTTCTAACCTATATTCTTTCCTTCCTTCCCATAGATAACTTTCATTTTGTCCTTTTGCGCCTAATTGGAAGTACCGTGTGCGTACTAGTGTCTGCGTGTGACTCTGGTTGGTCTTGTGTGTTGTATTGTGTGTACGCGGGCTCGTGATCGTGTGCGCCTTTAATTTCTTGTTAAGAATTGGCTTTTCATAAACCCATTATTACTATTATCATTGTTATAAAGATACTATTAACAGCTATGTTGTTTAAAAATTCTTAAAATGCTTAAAATTATTTAGGGTTTTTTCCTTGACCCGAGAAAATCGACCAGGTGAACTTTAAATGCATTGTATAAAAGTTCTATTTTTTCAACGAATTTGAAACATATGGCGGAACACATACTAAAATCACACAAACAGTGTGAGTTTTTTTTAAGTAAAACCTTTATTGATTGCAATGTTTCGATGCATTCCACATGTGGAGCGCTAGCAGTGCAGTGGTACATGTACATCTCACATACTCACGAAGTTACGAAATTTATAAAATACTTTCTGAACACAAAAAACCATCAAAATGTCAATGTAGCATGAAACCAAAAGAGAGAAGTCATCACATAAGGAAAATGGGACTGTCACTGTTCATAATATATTAAACAAACCACTCAGCCTAGATCGAAGTCTGCACAGCACTCGATGTGGCAGAGAACAAAACACTTTGAATAGAGCAATTTGGTTTTTCTTGCCCCAGCGTGCACAACGGTTGTAACGAAATTGACAGTAGGGGCGTGTAAGACCAGTATTATTTACTTAGATTAAACCAGTGGGTTCACTCAGTTTGAGCCAGAGGGTAGTTCGCTTAGTTCAAGGAAGTAAATTTCGTGCTCTCGCAGAGAACAATATGTACTGGGGAAGGAGGTAGTCAACCCACCTCCCAGGTCCAAGAGTCAGGGACAGCAGACGACAGCTTGATGTCAGCCAAGTACAAATGTATTAGTAATGTCCGGTCGCTGGCCTTGGAAACTCGTGATGTTGTTTATAAGAATAGACCATGTGACGTAGAGGGCGCTGGAGTTGGGAGAAATAAAAAGGGGGACTTGAGAGAGGAGATTGAAGATCAGATTAGATCAGGAGAGAGAAGGATACAGACGGAAGAAGCTTGCTCGGGCTTACGCCCAGCTCTTAGGGCTATGGTTGACTGGTCATGGGACTTAGAAAGTTTTGACCATGAAGGCCCAAGGCAGGAGTTAGGAGGCAGAAGACGGAGGGGCACAGTGGAGGATGAGCCACAGGGCTATCTTCTCCGCGCGCCTCCGCTGCAGCTGTACAATGGAGCTTTACTCTGGAAGAAGCCACTGGCTTTAGTGGCCAGGAAAGTTAAAGAATAGAGAAGGCCAGGCTTCCGTCTGTGTCACTAATAGGGCAGACAGTAGAGATAGAGAAGAGGTCCAATAATAGCCACTAGACTATGGAACAGGATGCAGGGTTAAGCCGGCCACCACCTGCAACGGTTTATGTTCAACAAATAAACTTTGGGACGCACACATCTAGTTTGGCGTCTATTCGACTGGATGAGAAAGTGGCGAAGTGGTACACGGTTTCATGTTGGCCATGGTCATCACGACTGATATATGCTGGAACCGTCTGGTCCATTGATCTAGGGCGCCTTTACAAGACATGTCCACGAACTTTAGGCATCTGTTGCCGCGCTGTTTACATTTGTACAGAAAACATGGGTTCTGCACCACAGTATCCACAGTCAAAGCGAAAAGTGGCCATCACAATTTTCTGTCCTTTGATCCATGCGGACCGCTCTGGACATTCTCTCTCTGTACGTCATGATCGTGCCAGGTTGTTCCAGTTGGATCTTTTTGAACTCTTCTGCAGAAAATCTGGAGACCTTCGATACAAGGAGCACTCTGAGGATGGTCAATGCCATCGTAACAACTTGTGTTGCCGTTCCAGGATCAAATGCAGACATTGGAGGTTGCTTTTGTCAGTGAAAGAATCATCTCTTTTATTTTTGAAAGCTCATAAAACTTCACTGTGTTTTTCTCAACAGGATTTGATAGGATGGTCCATGTGACATACCCATCCCACCTCGTGGCGCAAGGACTTCCAGCAGTGGTATATCAGTGAAGTAGTTATCCAAAATATACACAAAAGACAAACTTTTAGGTACAGGTGTGGTCGGGTCAATGAACCAGCGAACACTTTACTGAGTAGGCAATGGGGCCATTTCATTTTGTCAGGTCAAGAAAAACATGTCCAAGTCCTAGGTTTGCCATATTTGGTTGAGCTCTTCGCCCCCATCCCTCTCCTCGTATGGGAACAAGCACAAAGTTTAAGGGTGCGGGGTGCCATCACCCACTGCTTATCTCCGAACCTGACAGGGATTCCTCTGATATACTGCTATGTCAAATCTTTGCCTGAATAAGAGACCTCCCGAGTCGTGAAAAGCATTGCCGTAGGCCTTCATCACCTCGCTCAGCGAAACTTTTTAAAATAGGACATACGTAAATATTATCCTATTACCTAGAAATTAGTTTATGGTATCAGAAATAAAGATTGAAAAGCAAATTTAGAATAACTAGCTCTTAGAGTATCATGCCAGCAAAGAGAAAAACACGAGGCCGCTTTCTACTAGAGTTCCACATGTGGAACATCACATTTCGCTCTTCTCCCAACCACCACATCATAAATATACACCATGTCTTATGATCAGATGCTAGTAAGTAGATCAAATCACAATAGTTTAGCATTTATTTTTAAAGTTACTGTAGTATAAGCTGGTTTTTCGGCATTACCTTTGTGCTTGAACGCTTGAAACTGCCATTTTCAATTATCATATGAATAACGTTGATCGTTGGTAAATAAAATGCTGAAACAGTCCAAACCAGAAACAAGCCATAAAACACGTAAAGAACATACCAAGATTACCCAAATGTTTATGATGTCTGTTTTACATGGAGGTTTTCGAGCGAATACAAGCGTTACACATGTGGCTGCAGTCTTCCTTGCTCTTTTTTTCTGTTCACGTACTGTTCCTGTTTATCACAACAATAGAAATAAAAGCTCCGTGACTAAAGTGGAAAGTAATAAAAAAAGTATGCGAATTATATGACCAAAAATCAAATGATTTAGCAACATATAAAACGATAATGAAGGGTGTCTGTTCGGTGGTATATGTCACCGTTATTATACTATGCAACCTACAATACCGTGTGATTTTTTTATTGTACCAGACTTTGTGGTTCGGCGACAACAGTGATTGTACCATGCATATCTTCCCCACGTCTGTGTGTCAAGACCCTGGGTCAGTCCGTGTCGTTGACAGGAGAGTGTTATACTGCTCAAATAACACTCTTCCCGGAGCAAGTTGACTTGTTCAACTTGGAGGCTCCCAGACTCTTTGTGTCCGGACCGCCCGGCACAGGTAAAACTGTGGTGCTGCTGCTGAAGGCAATACAATGGTTACGATGTGGGAACGACGTCTACATTGTGAGTACCTGGGTGGGAAGTCGTGCAGCGTGCTTCTTCCTGCACCACCTGCTGCTGCAGACTGTCAGCAGCCAAGACAATGCAGAGGTAAACTTCGGTAAGCTTGAGCCCCTGGACTATAATTTTGATGATGCAAATGACGTAAATGAGGCAGTGGAATACTTAAAAAGCAACACGAAGCCCAACTCTTGCGTCATTGCTGATCAAACTCCTGTGTTTGGGTAAGTTGTACACCATATGAAACGATAAACAATTAGACGTGAATAGTGTTTATGATAGTCTTTTCACCAGCCTTTCTAACAGGAGATCTTTCACAGGAGAAATCTGCCTCAGAGGCAGTATTCACCTACTGACTGACAAATTCGGACAGATTTAATGTTACATAAAGTGTTACACTAGAAAAGTACATTGAATTTTTTTTAGAACAAATGTTGTCAGCTTGATTGTTGCTACACTGGGACTACTGTCGCAACAGACTTCAGTCCCAACCTGCCACAATTTACTGACGCCGAGCCAACAGTTTAGTATTTTTTTAAGTGTTAAACCAGAAAGATTCGTTGCAAAACTCATATTCACTGTGACGTCATTTACGTAGCTTGTATTATGTTGTCGCCAGTAATTGCGTCGCACTTTGATACACCCTGAACAAAAGCGAAAACACATCATTGACAGAATAGCATGTAACACGTGTATCTCTATCCTCTGTAACACTTGTATCTGTTACAGAATGTCCCGCCGCTTCAAGACTTTCTGTAGAGACCTGCTGGAACAAGTTCCTTCTCTCCATCTTTGGGCTGCAAGTTGTTACCATGGAAACGCACCCGCCAGCTTGCAAGTTAAAGTTTTAACCTTACCCCTCCGCTCTCCGCCGGCCGTCGTCAGGGAAGTCCAGCAGGACGAAGCATTCATTAAGGGGCCTGAAGTCGTGCCGTACAGTGAGCGTGGTGTGTCCGACCTCACAAACAGCCCTCCAGTTATACGACTGGATCACCGAGGTGAAGGTCACGAAGGTGACTGGCCACGTGACTGTGTCACGTGCGGTAGTGAGGTGGGGAGCTTCCTACACTTTCTCCATGTTGGTGCTTCAGGTAGGTAGTGTGTTAATGAAACAGACAGTGTGTTAGTGAGTCTGTACGTGTTGCAGCATAACTATATGACGGCATTGCTTATATTCATATGTTTGTGTTTATGTTTGTGTAATAACTATATGATGTCATTCTGCCTGTGTTCACTGCATCTCTGACAAAAGATGTAATGAAAGAACATATTTTGAATGTTCACAGTGATTTTCACCAACAACACCTGGGACGCAACATCACCCTCGCTGCAGTGGAGAGACGTGGTGGTGTTGTCTTGGTATGACGTTAGTGATGAGTCGGGTGTGGTGACGGGGCTGAGAGAAGCGGGTATCCCAGTGCGGGTGATGAAGGATGATGACACTGAAGACGTGGCCACGGCCTGTAGTGACGTGGTGTGGGTGGCGGATGTAGATCGTGTTCGTGGTCTGGAGAGAAAAGTCGTCGTCTGTCTGAATTTAAATGAGCACAAAGTCCGTCTTCACGGCATATCCCGGTGTTCAGCACTTCTTGTGATTGTCTCTCCTTTCACCTCACCATAAATGAAAGTGCGTTAGTCTCAATTGTCAAGATCATTACGTAGAACAAAAATTTAAAACAAGGGAACTGGACCAAGCTAAAAAAAAGACAAAGACGAAGACAATCTACGTTTCGGGGCACTACCCCTTCATCAGGACGACACAAAAACGACCGAAAAAATGAAAAAGAAAAAGACTTTGCTGCGGTAGATGTGGCGCGTGGGCTGCATGGCAGGAGAAGTCTTTTTCTTTTTCGTTTTTTCGTCGTTTTTGTTTCGTCCTGAAGCAGTTAGATTGTCTTCGTCTTTGTCTTTTTTTCAGCTTGGTCCAGTTCCCTTGTTTTAAATTTTATTTGGAATTTCTAGAACCTTCTCGAAAAACTAAGCTATTATTAAATATTTTACGTCACGTGTGTCACAACCATACATGCATGCACGCACCCCGTCACAGACGCACAAAGGTCGCGGCTTGATCTTTCTTTCTCCCAAGCAATCCACTTCACAAGCCGGTTAAAAAGCTTTGAAGACAGGACACCACGTACTAATTTATTTGATCTCTCTAAATGCACCCCAAGTTGGTCAGTTTCAATGCACACAACAATCACCAGATACACACCTTAACTGCTAGCCGCAGTTACAACTGAGTACATCAATTCTACACAAGCAAAAAACTTCACTAAGGCACTGGAGAAAAGAAAAACAAATTTCACCAAGAATCATCTGCTTAAGATAAATTAACTACAGTGCACGAGGCAACCAAAATTACAGCAAGAGTCACAAATGTTCCTCAACAAAAACAAATTACAACATGAGTGACCAGTTATGTATGAATATATATTGCGCAAGAACAAAACCAAATCCTCACTCAGTCGCTACAAATCTACTATACCGGTAAAAATTGATAATGCATTTTATGGACCTCCCACTCATACTTCGAACCTCCCATTCACATTCACAGACGTTCACCTTTCTACCACACTAAACTAAATGCAGTTACATGGCAGAAATGGAAGCACTCTAATACTCCTAAATACATGAACTATAGTGTCCACAGTTTGCCCATTAACGATATTTGGGTGTTAACTTCTTGTGCTGTCTGTGGTCGCGTTTGACAACGTTAGGTAAGTGTCCGACCTGCGAAGGCTTCCTCGTGTTTAAGCCGCCAATGATCAAAAGTTTTATACATACGTTGAGACTCCCCCAAGCTCTCCAAAGGACAGTGAAACACAAGGGACGACTCTTTTCAACCTTTCCTCTGATCACCCCCC
>SMGT01013584.1:38370-72006 GCA_004794575.1 Lanistes nyassanus
TTTTTTTATGTTTTAACAATGATGACCACAGAGCAACCTACATTAGTGTTGAACATATTGCTAAATCATTTGATAGTTTTTTTCGGAATAAATTTGCTATTGTGCCAGCATGTTTGTGAATATTTTTATTCACCAGCATTGAAGCAATATTGTACACAATGAGAAGGAGAGCGCGCACCTTAATCCGTCTGTGTCAATAAACAGTGATATTCACAATAATGCAAGTAATTCAGACAGTAGATTTTTTCTTTGCCCCGGACAGTTGGGTCTGAAAGCAATGCAGAAGGAAATCGAGCTTCTTATGCACATAATCAATAAACAGATGGCGCATTGTGCACTAAAATGTGGGTCAAAATGGCAGCGCCTCTAGCGGTCAGCGCCTGGCACTTTATAGGGGAGGTCATTCAATATTGTTTTGCCTAGGTTTTAGGTCTTAGAATATATAGTCTATGCAATAAACACATAATATACAGAATATAGTCTACTAGCCCGGGATTTTCTTATCCTGCCCACCCCTACCCCTTCTATAACCCCCATCCCAATCTCTTTACTAACCCTCACCCTCCCTTTCACTACCCCCACCCCTTACGTCTACCCTTCCCTAACCCTTAGCCTTGCCTGCCGTCTCCCTGTTGTCAAGCGAGGCAAGGGAAAGTACTCTTCCGATGAAAGGGAATAGACTGTGTGGTGATCTCCCTTGCAGACTGATCGCTGTGTGATCCAATTTTCATAACCACTTTCTCTTCATCTTATAAGTACTATATGCTGAGTGAACCATTTAACCATACTATTTGATAGTTAACAGTCTAGAAACTGTACATGTCAAGCGTTTTAAATGTCATTTCGCTTTTTGCTTAAGCGAGATGGAGTATGGCACTAACAGATTTCCCAGACCTTGGGAAAGCTGAAAAAATTCTGCTTTAGGATTGATGTAACGTTTTACGTGTCGTGTTTTGCACCTGGATGTACCTAATCACTGGACAAAGAACGTGTCACTTCTAGGTATGAGAGCTTGCGTCATGGTAGGCCTCATTAACAGAGTCTACATAGCGTCTGAGCTACTACCTCTGTAGTCAACTGTGACGGTATGAACAACTCTGTCCTTCCATTTCCAGCGCGTAACTTCACGCGATCGGGTTCTTCGCGTGACGTCAGATTATAGCGTCAAATTGTGTTTATTTGACGTAAGCCACGCGTGACGACAACGCGTCTGTTCGCGAGTTAACGGCCAGTATCAGAATCAGATCACTGCACTTTTCAGCCGGACAGGCCGCATCTCTGTACGCTGTGCTGGTAACCGTCACAACCGACATCCGACAGTAGCCGACCGCTGGAAGTTGCCCAGGCACGCAAGGTCTACATCACCGTGCGGCGAAACTAGTCGTCTGGTAGCCTAACCATTGTAGTTGCAACGTGTGAGAATGGAATTATGTTTGAGAATTTCCTTCAGTTCTGGTTCAATAGCCAAAACGTCCAAATGCGTGTTTCCTGCTTCTTTCAGAACCTTATTTGTTTTGTTAGAGCTTTTGTTCTTCAGTGTTTCATTTGCATCTGTGACTGCTGCCGCAGACTCTAGTTTAAATAAATATAGCTTGTCAGTGTACAGGTTCTCAGTCTATATATTATTCTGACCCATAAAATCTCCTTCAAAATCCTCTTCTTCGGTGCCTTTGAGAGTTGATCCACAGATATTTGTATTTTGTGTCGTGGTATGCCTTATTACGCATGCTGTATTTTGCATTGTATTCGAGTTTAGATCTGCAGACAGCCTAATTGGTGAAGCGTAGAACTGGACGAAGAACGAAGAACCGGCGAACGTGGAACAGCGAACAGAAGAAGCGGAACAGAGGAGTGGCGGAACGGTGAAACAATAGAATGGCAAAAAGGCGAAATGACAAAATGGCGAAACAGTCCTCCTGAAACACAGCAGAACTGTAACCATCAGCGAGGGAGCTTTTGTCGGTCATGCGTTCGTTGAAAATAGTTCTAGGTATGATTATCTTCTTTCTAGACCCAAAGTGGTTGGGAAACGCTGTTTTCAGTTCTTCACATCTAACCGTCGTTTCGTCGATTTTCATGATCATGATTGTTAATAGATATCCAACACAATCTTCAATCAAATACAGAAATGTACTCACTTGGCCACCAGAGTCTTGTAAAGGTCACAGGTCATGTGACTGTCTGGCCCAGACACAGCCACGCGTCGCTGCCACCAGTTCCCGAGTTCCCTCAGCACGTCACTACTGACGTCCCATGGAGTCCCGGGGTCCGCCAGCTGATCAGAGAACAGACACAGACCTGTGATGTCGGCGGGATCTGTTGTTCCCAGACACCGACACAGGTCCTATTGGAAAAGAAAATAATAACAGCATGTCATATACTGACAGAAGAGAGCTTAATATCCACTGAGGTGAAAAACTTCTGTTGCTTGTATGCGGCATGAATGAGGCAATAGCTTCTACCGTAGAAGTAAGAAAATACAAGATGCACTCAAATTATCTTCTCTTTCCCTTGCGAGACTTCCAGAGAAAGTGGCAATCCACATGATAGATGTAAACATTAGAACTATACTCTATGGGAATACATTTGCATTTACTATTTTATCGTATAAATGGAGGAGGCATGCAGAGGCATTTATACGAAGGCACTCGTTTAAGTCTTGTTAGATGCATGAAATCTAACCACACTATGTGAAAAAAGTTCACCTGAGTCACGTGGGGGTCTTCAGAGATTGCTTGCTGTACCTGACGAGCCGTAAGGCTAGGGAATACGACTGTCTTTGTGATTCGCAGACCAGGAGCAATGTAAGACACCAGGTGTGATAATATGGCCGTCGTCTTGAACAACTGTGATACAGCGTCTTTCATGTTGCTTCTGATGTTATTGTCTACATCCTGTTGTGACATGTTGAGTTTCTTGAGGCTGTCACTCAAACACTTTACCTCAAGGATGACTAGGCCATACTGTCGGTGAATAAGAAGCACATCAAAGTCTCCAGAGCTCAAGCTCCGGGACAGAGCAGGACGAAGGTTGGAGGACTTCAGCAGACAGGCAGCCGCTGCACTACAACAAGGCTGACCCACGTACTGTCCGAACTGAAGCTGACTCATTCCAACTAAAACTTCTCCGTTCTGTTCAGACATTTTTTGCAAACAACACAGAACCCGCTGCAGGTCTGCGTCATCTCTGACGTCACTGTGGTGAACAGGAGGAGGCTGACCATCACTGGACTGTCCGGTCGTCACGTGGTTGAAGTAGACAGGAGGCAGGAAGTAGGCTTGAGAGTCGAGATCAGGGAACGCGGCCTCAACCCACTGTAGCCAGAATGTCTGGGCTTGTGCTGAGATAGCTCCCTGCAAAGCAGTAAAGAATACAATGTTAATTTAAAAAAACCTAAGGTGTACGCTTCCTTCCTGCCATCCACCCACTGCCAACCTTATTTCTTTTCCTCTCTTCAAGTTCCTCAACAGCCCACTATGGTTTGTAATGTACTCACACTTTTAACTCGTTCTATAAAATATTTACCCTTTACTATGCGAAGTGCAATTGTCCTCTTACAGTAGTTGTCACAGAGAGAGAGAGAGAGAGAGAGAGAAGAATAGAATTTTACTTTCGTCTGTTTGCTAGAGTAAAACATCTCTTCATATAAAGGACTGTACCTCAAGATCCGTGCTCCGTTTTTCCACCATCTGTAATTCTTTCTCTATCCGCCTGATGACATCTTGGCATCTAGTCCCATATGATGGAGGATTCCCCCACACCTGTACTTTTAGGTCAGCTCTGAGGTCAAGGCTGTTGACCCTGTCTTGCAGAACTTTTGTCGCGTGTATCAGGGTGGGACGTGGTGCAATCGCACTAGTTCGTGACATGATACGTTTGTGTGACGTCACTATTCCTAGACGTTGGCCGAGTGAGCTCTTGGTGTCATGTAAAGATTTCTTTACTTCTGAGTGGGAATTACGACTGATTTCCTTCATTTTGCTGCAAAAATCGTCCACCAACTTTTGAAGACGTTCACACACCTTGTCGACCTCTGTAATGTCTTCTTGTTCACGAGCGTTCACTTCCTGTAGACGTTTGTCTACTTCAGCTATAGACTGCTGTAGTTCCCACTCCGCCATAAGAAGAATGTCTGTCAGACGTTTCATTGATTCTTCAGCGGACTTCATTTCACTGCCAATGTCTTTTACATTGGGACATGATCTGTGTTTAGTGATGACACAAGATGTGCAGACAGGGATGCTGTGATCTGAGCAAAAGAATGTCTGTTTTTCACCGTGGTCAGCACACAGCGCATGGCGGCTGGCAGCTAGACGTTCGGCTGTCACATTGGTGATATTCTCGACATCATGAGATCTGCTCATTGACATTTTTTTATGTATCCTACAACATGATGGACACAGCAGGTCGAGGCACTGCATGCAAATAAACTCAGCCCTGACGTCATCGCACGCGCAACAAACACGATTCTGATCGAGTGCAGTAGCGCTGTCTACCAACGCTTCCATCGCAAAGTCTGATGGCAGTGCGTTGGCAACGTCAGATGAACTCCGACCTGAATCTCCCTGGAGCTGTACCATAGGATATCTACATAACGGACAACTGGCGTCTGATTTTAAATCCATCCAGGATACGACACATTCTCGACAGAGGAGATGTCCACAGGGTAAAATCTTGGGTGTAGTGAAGTCATTGGCGCACACGGCACACTCTGTTTCCTGCGGTTGACTTGACACTGTTGCCATCCTGGATCTAAACTGTAGTCCTGCACAAAGAAATAAAACATCTTTAGTTCTGTTGGACTAACAACCCAGTTCCATAAAAGCCAAATTTTACGGAAACAGCAACAAAAGTAACCAAAACTACTAGTGACAAGGACTTTCAGAATCATCACAAGATACTCGAATGGCAGTGGTGAAAGCCATAGGGAAGTTATTGTCAAGGAGATTGAAGTCTTGAGCGCTAAAACTAAGAGCATGATAGGCTTTTGGAATATGAGAACAATGACTGACAGGCAGATTAGCGCAAGTAACATCCCAAATGAAAAATTACAACTTACATATCCTGGTAATAAATGAGAGCAGATGGTAGGCTCAGGAAACCTCAGGACCAGTACCAGAGAAACAAGCCTTCACTCAGGATGAGTTGACAACCAGCGCCTTAAGGGAGTAGCTATTATCCCCAAGAAGAGAATAGAGAAATGCTTGAGGGAGTAGCTATTATCCTCAAGAAGAATGTAGAGAAATGTCTGATAGAGTGGAAACCTGTCAACAGTAGACCCATCAAGGTCAGACTGCGGGGGAAGCAAATCAACACAACTATTATACAGTGTAATGCCCCTACAATGACAGCGATGAAGATGTAAAGAACAGATTTTATGGACAGTTACAAGCTGAGCAGGAGGAAACTGAGACATGACATGAAGATTGTGATGGGTGATGTGGACGCAAAGGTTGGAAATGATAACTCCAACTATGAGAGAATCATGGGAAGAGAGGTTTGTGTCACCATCAATGAAAATGGAGAAAGACTGACAGAGCTATGTACCACCTATGATCTAGTCATTGGAGGGACGTTTTCCCCTAACAGAGAGATTCACAAAATGGCCTGGTACTCTCCTACCGACCACTCATGATTATGGTTCCTGGCGTGGGTTACTCCTGGATGTCAGAGTCAGAAGGGGAGCTGATGTAGGCAGCGACCAACGTATGGTTGTGTCAACACTTACAGTGAGAGTTAAGCTAATTAAGGCAGGGGGCAAAAGGCCTGGAAGGCGATTATTGGACGTGGAGAAACTTCAGAACACTCAAATCAAAAGTGCCTTTGTTCTGAAACTGAAGGACAAATATCGGGCCCTGGCAGATATGGAAGACCAACACACAACCAGAATAACAAGAAGTAAACACCAGATGGGAGCATATCAAAGCAGCGTCATATCAACCAGCGTCATATCAACCAGCGTCATATCAAAGCAGCGTATATCGAGACCCGGAAAGCATGCTTGGGAACCAAAGAAAGGAAAAGGAAAGAATGGATCACAGCGGACACCTTACAGACAATCAACACCAAGAAAGGGTTGAAGAAACAGGTCTTGGATACTAAATCAGAGAGACAGAAAGATATAAGATGCGTTACCAGCAAGCAGACAGAGAAGTGAAGAGACTGGCAAGGTCAGATAAAAGAACATTCATGGATAACCTTGCAAGCCAGGCAGAAAAACCAGCCAGCAGGGGAGAACACGGCAAGGTGTACAAGATGACAAGGAAACCTGCGGCAAATATTGTGGGACTACAGATACTCCAGTCACAGACAAAAACGGACAACTACTGACTTCAGAAAAGGAAATCGAAGCTCGCTTGGCTGAACACTTCAGAGAGGTTCTGAACAGGCCACCACCAGAGCGATATATATATATATATATATCATCGCAGCTATAAAGTCTCTTCAAAACAGAAAGGCTCCCGGACAGGATAACCTGAACGCAGAACTGTTCAAGGCAGACCCGCAGATAACAGCCAAGATACTTCTCCCGCCCTTTACAGCCATATGGAAAGAAAAAGATATTCCAGCAAAGTGCCCAGAGGGGATTATTGTGAAAATACCCAAGAAGTAGCTCCATACGTTTGCATGTACTCCACGAATCTAGCAATCCTGGCAGAGACAGGACATAAGCCTACAGAACTAATAATTACGGAAAGGCAGCAAACTACTACGAGATTCAGTGTCTACCTTTAGATCATCTAGTCAGACAGATCCTCATTACAGATCACACACTGATCTTCCTAGACACACATTTACATTCACAGCAGAACTCATAGCAATACGCACTGCCGCCAGGTTAGTATAATTAAAAGGTTGGAAAACTCAAGCAACAGAAAAATCATTTCATTGTTGATCGCGTTCCGCAGATCAATGAGAATAGGCTCTGTGTGGGCTTGTGTGTAGTGTATAAATAGGCTCCATAACCCTGGAATAAACGTGAAATTTTTCTGGCTGCTTTCCCACATCGGTAGTAAATAAAATTATGCAGATGACCTGTTAAGCAAGCAAACAGATAAGTAATTTCCGGGGGGAGGGGGTTATGGGGGGAGGGGGTTATGGGGGGAAGGGGTTGTGTATACGGGCTATTTGTATACGTGCGTCCAGTACAAGTTGTGAAAATATTCCACATGACCGGATTTTCCCGAAAATGTAGACTAGGGCTGCGTCCTTTCTGCCCATAATATATGCCGTATTGTAACTACGTCGATTAATGTAGAAAACAGAATAACAAAACCAGAAAATTTTGAAGAGTGCCTACCTTCTTATTATTAAGAAAGGTTGCAAACAGCGCGTGGTGAGAGACAGAAGCATAGGAGTTTTATCTGTAATAGGAATACATTTTTCATCGATGTACTCTATAGTTGGTTGGTTTATTGCTTGAAGTCCCCCTGCAAACGAGGTGTCTATCGGGACCGTGTTGCATTGAGAAAAGATACTTGCTGCCCTACTGGGACTACTGTCATAACACGAGTTTCAGTCCCACCCAGTCACATTATACCGAGTCCTAGTCCAGGCGTCTGGCAGGGCAGCTACTAGATTGGCAATTATTATGTTATAAGATTGTGACTCCGCCAGGGTGAGAAAACGCGGGCCTCTTGCCTCAGAAGACAACGTCTTAACCGTTAAACACCGAGGCGGTCTGGTCTCATTAAAGGTTAACAAGACAATACTGCCTATACATTTAAATTCTCTCCCTTGGTCTCCATGCTAATTAAGCAACAAAATTGGTAAAATTGCTTTTATGCGACCTTACCTAATGTAGAAAATGTTGTGCAGTTACCTCTTTTAATATCCGGGGTCACAGTGGTTGAGGTACAGACCTCATTTGACGATACAGTTTGTTGCTTGGGTTCTTGATATACTATACTCCGTCGTCGTCTTTGTAAAGGGCTTAAGCCCAAACAAATATATGAGTCATCTGAGCGCAGGAAACAAAGTTAACCCACACTGGGTCCAGCGAGATGTAGCCGGCGGGAACAGGTGATGCAGGAAAGATCGTGACAGTTGTGTGTATATCACGCCGTCACAATTGTAATCTTTAAATAATTTTTAATGGGCACACCATTCACCTAAAACATTCAATCAATATATGCGGAGGGGACACTTACTGCTCCTTGTATCTAAATTAGGGACAAGGGACACTTGTCTTCGTAAGAAATGGAATGTTATTTACACAAGACAACTGTCACATGTCACTTCTAGGTTATCACCTGTCACTCTTAGTTTAGCCTGTGTAACAATATGCGTACCAGCCGTAGATATTAGGTAGGTTAGGGAGGAGTATAGAGTACAGTTTAGGAGAGGATATGGGATATTTGACAGGGCTGGGAATTGACCTGCAATGCACTCAGTCAACTATAAACATAGAAGCTGTAGTTCCCCCACATGCACTGTCCACATGCCAATCACACGCACATCTGCACACACAGAGCGTGGGAAGTTAACAGTGAATACATAGGTATATAAATCCTAGTGGGAATTAATATGTAACAGGGTCGAGCGGTAGCGGGTCCTGTTACTTCCTTAATTGTGGAAATGGCTCTATCATCCCTCCACTCTGGACACAGCAACACAAGACGTCCTCACAGCTCCATGTTAACTTTTATTTTCCCTCACGTCACTGTGAGAGCACAGCAGCTAAAGGACGAGCGACTGACTCGAAGCTCGCACTCTGAATGAATGCACTACTCCAATCAACTCTGAACTGAACTAAACTTCTACATTTGTTCTCCTCTTTTTAACCACGCTCCCCGCACATTGTCGCTGACCTTTCGCTCTCGCCTCCCGCTGACCCTCGGCCCTGACCACCTTAGGACTCTAAGTTGCCCTACCCTTCACTGGGGAAGCCTGGTCGCACCTAGATTACGTCAAAGGGTTACGGTGGCCTCGGACAGTGAGTCCTTGGCCCTTCCCTGCACAGATACCCTTTGTTTCCCACTCTTGAGTAACAGACGACCAGTAAAGTGCATGATGCTGCTATCCACGCCGTGCCGACTAACAGGGAGTTCAGGGGCTGGTCGGGCGGACGCCAGGGTGTTACGTAACCACCACCCGGCTACAAATAGATAGAGCAGTAGACAGACTGATGAAGCAGGATAGTCTGAGAACTATGGATATCAACTGAGTGTGTAAGGCTTTTTGGGGTTCTTCTTTTGGCTTGCTGCTGCTTTTCTCATTTGGCTTCTGTTAGACTTTTGAAAGATGGATTGGTCGGAGTTACAAAATTGGAGAAAGAACGCGATTAGAGAGACACACAGACACAGAGACAGGACATGGAGAGAGAGTTAATGTAGGAGGACCACAAGAAGCGGACACGTGTAAACCCACGGACCTCTACCCTCGCCAACTTAGCCAAAGACGTAAAAAAAAGAGTAAAAGGACTCCAGCATCTCACGCAGGTACACGGGGTGTATTCTACCGACTACTAGACGAAGTAGTAAGTGACTGTTGTAGTGCCTTGTAGGACTGCTCTTGCCATAGATTATCTTAGAGTCTGGGACTCGTGTTGAGTTAAGATAGGTGGTTTTATCCTGCCGGAGACAGGATACGTCATAAGCTAGTGGCCGGGCAATAAAGCCAAAAGAGGAGGCATTGAGTGAAGTGTGGATCGTGGCCGTGTTATAGCTTCATTGTTGGTCGTGGAGTAGCTTTGGAATTGTGCATTGCAGTAAAGCAGTGGTTTTAGTAGTGACAAGAGTAGGTTGGTCACTTATTGATTCAGTTTTTATAGCTTCAGAGTTGTGTATCGCAGAAGTAGTTGTTTCAGTGGTGACAAGAGTAGGAGCTCTGTTGTCGGTCACTTACTGTATTTGTGTATTGAGCGGGATCATAGGCCGTTTTGCAGTTTGATTCCCCCTCTGGTTTAGTTTGATTATCTTCATTGTCTGATACCACGTGGTATGACGTAATCAGGCAGCGTCTTACCCTAGACACGAGCACGGTGATTCTCTGTAAATAATCTGTAGATATATTTGATGTTGTCGAGCCAGTTAGTGTTTGAAATATATGTTGAATAACGGTTCGCTGCAGTTGTGTGTTTTACGAGGGTGGGGGCTCTTGAGCTAGTAGTGTTTTGCCTGTGAGAGACTGAGAGAACGTGTCAGAGTATGAGAATCTTTTCCCTCGGTAGATTTCTCTAATTATTCACATTATTTCATAGCGTCGTCACCCTCTGGTGTAGAAACCATTGACCTGAAGCAGTAAAGGTTTTGGTGACGACTGCTCAATTAAATCTACATTTTACGAGATCACCATAAAAGTTTGTCCAGTAATTTTGAGAAGTCGAGTCCAATAAGCTAAGGTACGGCCCGCCACGTCACACACCCCTCCCCCTCCCGACACCTTGGTAGAGAACGCTGCGTCATTAGCCATGACAGGCTGATAGCTCCGCCCCGACCTAGGCTGCCAGAACTGGTTTGAACTAGAATAGGTGGTTCCTGGAAACGCAGTGCGGAAAAAGCACAGGGTACTTAAGGATTGGACATTGGATAAGGTACGGCCCGTCACGTCACAACAACACAGTGTTTGGAAGGGTGATAAGAACGGACACTCAGCCAAGATTTACGACAATAACAAGGTCGACGTTTCTGGGCTCTAACCCGTCATGGAAACAGACACAAAACATACACGAGGAAATAACTAGAAAATGAAATGGCATTTATAGCTGTGTAGAGGCACCGTGTGGAAAGTGGAATAGCGGATGCTAGGAGGAAATGGGCCTATATATATATATAGCCCAGCAGCAACATCGCTGTTGCCTTCGTTGCTGTGGTAATGTTGGGGTGTAGAACAGTCTTTAGTTCTCAGTCTTTGTGCTTGTCTGTGTATTTTTCTATTTACGTGCATTGAGATACCTTGTTTTTCTTTCTTTCATTGTTTATTTGGTTGCAAATTGATCAGTTATTATAAGTATCTCCGTATCACTTCCATCTGTCTATATATGGGTCCGTCCGTAGATTCACTTACTCATCCGATAGAAGGAATCACGGACACACAGACAACCAGTCATTTGTGATCACGCACACAGTTTCTTCTCTTTGGTGTTTACACAGTTACGGCTACCAGCGTAGTTTCCCACATTAATGACCTCATGTTGACACAAAGACTAGGTAATCCCAACATTCAGCCGTCTCGAAGACAACTCGAAACAGCTGTCGTAATGCATCTTCCCGGTAGGCGATGCCTCATGGCGTGACTAAAGGTACATTTTCCTGTTTGTTTGCAGAAAAGACCGAGATGTTCCGAATGTTTACTTGTATTTACTTCTTTTTATTTAAAAATTTCGACTAGTCCATGGGATCTACTTTGTCTCGCGGATGCGTATGCTCTTAATGTAACATTATTGTGATGGTGACGTGCGTGTGGCGTGCAGGTCTCGTGCTGGTCCTGTTCATCAAAGACAGTCAGGTGGAAGCTCCCCAGAGAGCGGACACGTCATTTCTGAACCACGTGGTGAACAGATGAGCGAGACAGTGGCGCCTGTGTTTCTGCTGCGTCTGTGAAACGTGTGTGTGTGTGTAAATAACAAAGCTAACTAAATATAATCATCGATTTGCTGTATTGATTGCAGTTTGTAGTTGATATGTGGAGATCATCTGCGAACTTTAATGCTTCAACACACAGTTACCTCCGAAATACAGCTTTGCGATATCGTTCTTTGTGGAAAAACAGAAATCATCCCGATTAATTATCAGACTGTAAAACAGGTAAGATGACGTGCGCTTGCGTAAAACAAAAACTGAGTGGGACGTCTGTCTCACGAGACCATCCCTGTTGTAGTATCTCCTTCTCTCTCTCTCTCTCTCTCTCTCTCTCTCTCTCTCTCTCTCTCTCTCTGTAATGAAACAATCACATATCACGGCTTTTAATGCATTGCTTACACCTCGCTCGTAAATGTCATTCATCCTTCTACATCGAAACAGTTCCAACAGTAATAGGCCAGTCACAGGGGCTTTTAATAGATAAAAGAGTTACAATAAGACGTAACAGCTTCCATGTGCACCGATATCAACAATACAGATTAACAGTACAGGTAACCAACTACGAAAAATCAATAAAACGACAGTAAATTGACGTAAGAAGAGAATAAAAGAGCGTGCATGATTTTAATGGGAGGATGAGAGGATTTGTAATTATGTAATGCAAGACTGTTCACTTTACTCACGCCATAATATTTAATCTCTACATTCCCTATAGTGTGTCTACTAATTTTCAAATGCCAAGGGTTACATGGGAACATGGATGGGCGGGTGGTTAGATCGCTGGCACCGGAACCACAATGAACCGGCTCGATATCTGTGCACATCAGTTTTACTCTACCTCATTCTAATCCATCCATAACGTTTATACATTAACACATGACAAATAATTCAGAGAGCTAAACCTGTAATCGTACAGGAAACACTAATTAGTAAACGACAGTTTCGGGTGGTCAGTTCTGCCAGTTAAAATGGACGTGAAAAGAACATAGCGGCTGTGAGGTAGCTAACCTGGTTTAGACGAAAAGACGGACATCAAACAGTCGTCCTGTTTTTTTTAAATCCAGGATTGAGAACTAGCACATCATCAGGACATATCCAGGATTGAGAACTAGCACATCATCAGGACATATCCAGGATTGAGAACTAGCACATCATCAGGACATATCCAGGATTGAGAACTAACACATCATCAGGACATATCCAGGATTGAGAACTATCACATCATCAGGACATATCCAGGCTGAGCAGTCATCTCCTGTCGTCTGGTTACTTTGTTCCCCTTAAAACACGGGGTTTTAATGCACGTATCTGCTCGTGTGAAAGCAAAACAAAAAATAAATAAATGTCATTCGTTAAGCCAGACACCATTTAAATAATACAGCGTGTTAGGTAAGGCATGCGCTGATCATTTTGTCTCTCTTTCTGTCTCTGTCTCTCCGTCTCTCTGTCTGTCTCTCTCTCTGTCTGTCTCTCTCTCTGTCTGTCTCTCTCTCTGTCTGTCTCTCTCTCTGTCTGTCTCTCTCTCTGTCTCTCTCTGTCTCTATCTCACTGTCTCTGTCTTCATCCCTTTCTCCATCTATTCATGTAGATCTCAGGGATGGAGATGTTCCAAATTTCCACTATTCTAAGGACTAGCAACTTCTAAAACTAATTTGCTCACTAATACTTGTGAGGCCACTGAAATTTCTGCTAACACCTTGTTTTCTTTCTCAGCTGACCCCTACCCCCTTCCCCCCCCCAAAAAAAGCCCCGGTGGACTAAGCTATTTATGACCTGAAAGTGACCAGTACGATTTTTACTGGTCTGTTTCCACGGAGCTACTCTTTTACCTCAGCCTTGTGTGTGTGTGTGTGTGTGTATATATATATAGATGATATAATTGTATACAAATGATTTTCTAGGAGTGATATTGTTATGATACTTCATCTAAACCCCTACCAGATTGGAGTCGATCATCGCGAGCTTTCTGTACCTACACATACAGCCTATGTCGTTCCTGATTTCGACAAACAGAAATTTCAGGTTTTTTTCAAGTTTTAATTTCTTTTGAAAAAATTAAGCAATATATAAAATTTCAATTTTTTAAAACTATGTTGCTATAATTTTGAATTTTGGCAAGGAGTTTTACAGAAAGTAACAAAATATCAAGCGATTAACCCCACTCCTCTGTACCCGTTGTCTGAAAGGAGAAAAGTCCCGGAAACTGTGAAAGTGTTTATTCTGTAGTCATCACATACAGATGTGTAATATACCCGACTCTCCATGGATGAGCGTATATGGTTGGATGCGTGCATGGATAGTATTTATCTGTCCTACCCTTCTTGCATAGGTGTCTAGTCCCATCGGACATAGTAGCGCTGTTACAGAAAGTAATACCTTCACGTTAAATTTTTAAGATGCCAGTAGTGGAAGGGTAATGTTGACGACAGCGACGAGGAGTAGGAAAACAGCGACGACAATAATGATGATGACGACAACAACTGTGACCTTGAGGATGATTTTTTTCTTTGTTGCCTGTTTCCAGTGTGATTTCCGTTTCCAGTCGTGTTTGGTACTTTTCTTGGTATGGTTAAAACCTAAGCGACAGGTTTTTTAAAAAGTCTCTAAGGGTTTGGTTCAGTGTGATGTGCGTCAATCTTACCTTTTTCGCATTGATCCCAAGGTCAAAAACGGCGTAACAAGGTAGAGGAACGTTTTCCACATTTTTGTGGGCAGTGTCATTGTTGACAACAACGTGAAGGTTGTTGTTGGAATCAATTATAAGCCGTACGCTATCGATTTCTTTCGAGTCCTCTGTGGCATACTGATACAATCAATAAACACTATGTGTCAAATAAGCAGGAACAGAAAAATCCGTATTAATATTAACTAATGTTAATATTGAACAGATACAAACACACACACACACACACACACCTACATAACCTTCGAACTGCCGGGCAGTAAACTAGCATATTACTAGAAACTGTCACAAACTCAGCAACAGAAATTACATTATTAAATGACATATTTCTGATGCTGCATTAAGATACTTGATTGATCAGTGGGTTTGATGACAGGTACGTGTTTTGTGCACAGCAGTTTCTTTACACCTCTATGTTATCAGCACATCCAAGCAGCAGCGGAAAAATGAAAGGGAACAGTATATTACTTGGAGAGGAACGTTACAAATGGTGAGGAGAAGGACTCAGCGAACTGGGGCACATCGATCTTTAATTAAACTGAGAAATGACAGAAGCGGAAAGATGGAACGTACATTGGTTATCTCAGGTAAGCATGTTAAAACATCACCCATCTCCACAATAGACGGTTTTACGTTCAAATCGTTCGGGTGGGTTCCTGTTACTCCACAAAATTTTATATGATTTGGATTCCAGTCTCGGGCCTTCTCCAAAACTTTGATCTGCAGCACATGTAAAAAAGACAAAAGACAAAAGCTTTGAAAAGTGGATTAGAGAAAAACTTAATTAAGAAGAAATATGGAAAAATGTACGTCTTGTTTGTCATAATAGAATCATTACTTTTAGTTTTTGCTGATGTTGTTGTTTGGTGGAAAGTGCTTCCACGTTGCAGTGATTTGGCACTGTGGGTGGTGGGGGGGATGTGAAGGCCCGCTTGCTGGTCTCTCTCACCACTCTGTAGCTGGTGATGGCTTTAGATTTCCGTACTGATGGTGTCTATGTTAGTCAATCCTACTGCTGCCCCATTCCTACACTCCATGTATCTCTACCTCTAAGCTCCTACTGTAAGGTGTTACTGCTTTAATATATTTTACCATTGATGTCCTACTCTACAATTTAAGCAGTTAAGTATTCTCAAACAAAAGATAATCCCAACACGTATATCAAGCTCCTAATGTTCCAGAATATAAAATTCCGTATGAGGCTTTAAGTAGAAATCTAAGCTGTTCAAAGTTAGATCTTTCGAAGGAGTCTTAACCAAGACTGATGTTGTAATTTGTTTCTCCAACAATAGTAGGGTAAAACTCTTTTTTTAAAAACGCGATAGTATAATGGTTCTGGTCGAAATTTCGTTAAAAGTTGTCTCAAATTCTTCTTGTCCCAATTGTTCATGGCACGGTTGTGCTCCCTCTCTCTCTCTTTCTCTCTCTCTCTCTGTATTGCGACTTCAAAATGCGATGTTAGGCCCTGATGTGTGGTGGGAGGGGAGGTCGATTATTTTTACATTTAACCATAGGTTATTGCCTTAAAAGCCCCTCATTCACCATAATTCGCCATCATCTGTCCTGCCATCTACCCTCCCATTGAAACTATTCAGAGAATTGTCTTACTTCATACAAAACACCGGGCTCCATGGGATGACTTGAAACAACAACGCCTCCTGGACCATTGCGCGTGGCAAGTTTTCCATCCTCTGAAAGCAAGATGCCGTCGCCGCGATTTCTGTGGAAAGCAAACTGTAGCTCCTGCACGATTAAGAAATATCAACTTACTTGAATTACAAAGAAAAAAAATAATTTTATAAATTCAATAAAATAGGAGGTTGTTTTTACACCCAGGATGCACACAGTAACACCTTTATCGCACAAATAAAGCAATGATCTGCTTTTGCAGCATAAAGCATAAAAAAGAAATATATTCGGAATGCAGCTGTTACCTACTTCAGGGGATTCCTTCTGGTATTCCATACGCCTGAGTTCGCTTCTTATCTGTAGGATAAGTTCGTAGTGCTGTGCCATCAGCGGTTGGGTTGCCGAAGTCACTTCCGCCGGCAAAGCTGCAGTTAGATCCATTGTACCTATCCTTTTTTGTAGTACGGAATTCGCGTATATCATTTCGGGACGCGGTGACAAAGTTCTCGCGCGCGCAACGATACGTTTGTGGGATTTTACTGTTGCTAATCGGGTTCGAAGTTTCGCTATGGCGTCCATCACTGAGTTTCTCGCGTCCACAGATTTACGAGAGGCTATCTTTTGCGTGTTACAAATTTTGCTCAGGTTGTCACAAATAGAGTCCAGCGTTTTGCAGGTTGTTGATTCCTTCACACTTTTACTTATTGTCTGTTCCATTTTATTTTCTGCATCAGTTAGTTTGTCTGTCAAGCCTTTCATGGCTTTCTCGGCTGATTTCATTTGAATGTCAAGGTCTTTTACCCCCTGACATGATCTGTGATTTGCGACCACACAGGACGCACACACAGCACGGCAATGGTTGGAGCAAAACAGAGACTGCTTTTCGCCGTGGTCAGAACAAAGTGCAGGGCCCCTGGCAGCCAGACGTTCAGGTGTCATAGTACTGAGACTCTCTACATCGTGACTACGAGAGATCGAAAGTTTTTTGTGACCTGTGGCGCACGCTGAACACAGCATATCCTCACACTGGATACAGATTGACTGCGCCCTGACGCCATCACACACACAACATACGGGTTCATAAGCCAGCAGGTCAACGCATACCGCTAGTGCCCCTAGGGCATAGTCTGTAGGCAGCTTGTGGGCTATACGGTCAGGACTTCTTACCGCCATTTCTGTCGGGTCTACGAAAGTATGTCTACAAAGAGGACAATTTGGGGTTTTCCTATTTATCAAAGAAACAATGCAATCCTTGCAGAACAGATGCCCACATGGTAGAATCTTTGGGTTGACGAAAGCATTTTGGCACACTGGACATTCTGTTTCGGGTGGCTCGAGATCGCGTGATGTTGACGCCATCTTGGAAAGGAGATCTGTTGATGAAAACATCCAACAGAGTGTTCGAGAGAACAAAAAACAAAGAATTTAGAACGCATTTTGCTTTCTGTACTGGTTGAAAATATCTACAACTTCGTGCAAGCACGTTGAAACAGTAATGAGCAGTATTTAGTTTTGCGGGTGTTCTGTCTTAAGGAATCGTTTTACTGTATAGTATTGATATGATTTGATTGTAGCATAGACAAGTAACAAAGATAAGATTTTTGTTGGTGCTCTGAACTAAACATACGAATGTTAATACAGGCACTAATATAACACACAGTGCAAATTTTGTATGTATTTTTTGGGGTGGGTGGGTGGGAAGAAAAACAGACGGAAAGGTGCAGCCAGTAATACGGATAGACATATAGACAGAGTAATGCAGACAGAATTATCCAGGCAGACGGAGTGATGCAGACAGAATAATGCAAACAAGATTCGAGATTGAAGAATCAAAAAGTTTTTGTTAAGCCGGATGCTGACAGACCGAGTGATGAAGACAGATAGACAAAGGGGTGCAGACATACGGAATCATGCAGACAGACAAGAACTGATGCACTATACCTCAAATAGTGTTTATGTATGTAAAAGTCTACTTACACTATCCCTCCGGTAGTGTTTATGTATGTAAAAGTCTACTTTCACTATCCCTCAAATAGTGTTTATGTATGTAAAAGTCTATTTTCACTATCCCTGAGGTAGTGTTTATGTATGTAAAAGTCTACTTTCACTATCCCTCACATAGTGTGTCGGTAAAAGTACTTTGACTATCCTCAGGTAATGTGACTGTAAAATCGCTTTCAACATCCTATAGTATTGTGACTGTAAAAGTACTTTCTCTATCCGTCAAGAAGTATTTGTAAAACCTATATTCCCTCCCTCAGGTACAGTGTTTGTACGTAAGTCTGTCACTAACCCTTACGTCTGTTTACACTATTCTTCAAGTGCTGCATGCATATACGAGATATACGAGATTCTACTTTCATTTTCCCTCAAGTGATTTATCAATATATTACATTCTACCTACATTTTCCCTCATTATGTTTGTCAATATATAACAGTCTACTTACACTTTCCCTCAGGTGGTTTGTGAATATATAGTATTCTGTAGGTGATAGACCTGTCCAACATAAATGACCTCAGATATTAAAATGGTGAGGATAGACTTGCAAAAAGAGCTTGAGCCGGACTTACACTACTACCACGTGACCATATGTAAGGTGAGAAATCACTACCCGGTTCGTCTCATCGGGAATTTCCAATATTACTTATCGAGACGCGTAGGGTGTAGTATTGTAGCGATGCACTTGAATTCAAGTTATTTGTTTTAAGGACTAGGTACAGAGGTGATTGAGGTTTTTCTACTTTCCCCACTTTCTCTCTTCCGTACACACGCTACCTCATCATTCTGATGGCCCCATCTTGTGTGTGTCTGTTTGTTTGTGAATGCGTGCGTGCGAGCGTATGTGTGTGTCTCTTTGTATGCGAATGCGTGCGTGTATGTCTGTGTGCACGTCCGTGTGTGCATGCATGCATGTGCGTGTGCGAGTTCATGTGCATGTGGATGTGCGTGTATTTTTTTCTGAAACTGAGAAAACGTTAGGTTGCTCGCTTAGTCCATGCATCACAGTTCTGCATGTTGCAGTCACCACCATCTTCAGAATTATCATTTTTATGTGATTTGCGACCAACAACAGGCATGATGTGCAGCTGACATTCTCCTAAGTCCTTGTCTGTCCTTTTCGCTAAAGTATCATTCCAAGGTTTTCTCACTGTGAAGGAACATTTTTTCGCGCAGTGACAATTTCACAATTAACTGGCGGTGAATATTTCACGTGAAATGAAGTACTTAAATTGTGACTGTACAGCAAGCAAACGTACGTTAAGGAGTTACATAATTTCGGTGCTTCACGCCTTGGCCGAGTCATACCAATGACTTAAAAGTTGGCAATCCAGTAGCTGCCCTGCCAGACGCCTGGCACTATGGGGAACGGTACTAGGGCTGGTTGGCCCAGTGTCAGTATAATGTGGCTGGGTGGGACCGAAGGCAGAGGGAAATCTTAAACTCTACGGGTTTCACAGTTCACGTTCCATAGAAATCGCGGGGACTTCACATCGCTGACAGACAGCGATTCAACCCTTCACAGGGCAGCACACGGCAAAGGCAATACAGGCAGACCAAAAAATCACCTGGCGCCGAACAGCAGAAGGAGAACTGAAGAACCTGAACAACAGCTAGGCTGCCATCCAGAAATTGTCCTAGTACAGACAGGAGTGTAGGACCTTTGTTGCTGCCCTACATGCCACTGGCATCAGGGACACTTTCAAGTAAGTAATGTTAAACTAAATCAGTTTTCTGATACCTCCTTGTTAGAAACATGTACAAACGTAAATCCTCAAAATTAAAAGAAATAAACCTAGATCATTGGAATAGATAAAGTTTATGGACACCTCAGTAAAGTAGCAAAACGACATATATAAAATTGCAATCGGCAACAAAACCCAAGTAATATATAGAACAAAGTCAGCAAGAAGCGTACCCACTATGTGTGTGGGTATGTTCGTTATGTAACATTGCTGTTATGGTGACTTGCGCGTGACGTGCAGGCATGGTGCTGGTCCTGTCCATCAAAGACAGTCAGGTGGAAGTTCCCCATAGAGTGGACACGTCCTGTCTGAGCCACGTACTGGACAGGTAAGCAAGACAGCGGCGCCTTTGTTTCTGCTGTGAAACTTGCTAACTCTTCGTTCTGTAGCACGGAGTTTCGACAAAAATAAGTGTCTTTACACTGTGTGGGCGATGAAATATGTTTAGTGTATGGCGTATTATTGTGAGGTTTTTTGAGATTGTTGTGTTGGATTGAGCTGTATGTTTGTACGTGGGTGCGTGTGGGTGCATGCTCACTCGCGCGCTTGTGCGCGCGTGTGTGTGTGTGATATAGAAATAACAAAACTAACTAAATATAATCATCGATTTGCTGTATTGAATGCAGTTTGTAGTTGATATGCGGAGATCATCTGCAAACTTCAATGCTTCAACACACAGTTACCTCCGAAATACAGCTTTGCGATATCGTTCTTTGTGGAAAAACAGAAATCATCCCGATTAATTATCAGACTGTAAAATCAGACTGTCATAAACATGTGAGATGGCGTGCGCTTGCATAAAGCAAAAACTGAGTGGGACAGCTGTCTTACACCTCGCTCCTAAATGTCATTCATCTTTCTACATCGAAAACAGTTCCAACAGTAATACGGCAGTCACACAGGCTTTTAATAGATAAAGGATCTATAATAAGACAAACAGCTTACATGCACACTGATATCAACAATACAGATTAACAGTACAGGTAACCAACTACGAAAAATCACTAAAACGACAGTAAATTGACGCAAGAAGAGAATAAAAGAGCGTTCATGATTTTAATGGGAGGATGAGAGGATTTGTAATTATGTAATGGAAGACTTCAGTTTACTCACGCAATAATATATTAATCTCTACATTCACTATAATGTGTCTACTTGTTTTTCAAATGCCAAGGGTTACCTGGGAGCATAGATGGGCGTGTGCTTAGATCGCTGGGATAGGAACCACAAGGAACCGGCTCGATATCTGTGCACATCGTTTTTACCCTATCTTATTCTATTCCCCCCATCCATAACCTTTATACGTCAACACATGACAAATAATTCAGAGAGTTAAACCTGTAATCATCCAGAATAACACTAATTAGTAACTGATAGTTACATGTGGTCAGTTCTACCAGTGAAAATGGACATGAAAAAAGCATAGCGGCTGTGAGGTAGCTAACCTGATTTAGATGAAAAGACGGACATCGAACAGTAGTCCTTTTTTAAATCCAGGATTGAGAACAAGCACATCATCAGGACATATCCAGGATTGAGAACTAACACATCATCGGGACATATCCAGGATTGAGAACTAACACATCATCGGGACATATCCAGGACTGAGAACTAGCACATCATCAGGACATATCCAGGATTGAGAACTAGCACATCATCAGGACATATCCAGGACTGAGAACTATCACATCATCGGGACATATCCAGGGTTAGCAGTCGTCTCCTGTCGTCTGGTTACTTTGTTCCCCTTAAAACACGGGGTTCTAATGCACGTATCTGCTGGTGTGAAAGCAAAACAAAAAAATTAATAAACAACTAAATAAATAAATAATTAATTAATTAATGTCTTTCGTTAAGCCAGACATAGTTGAAATAATACAGTGTGTTAGGTAAGGCATGCGCTGATCATTCTGTCTATCCGTCTCTATGTCTGTCTCTCTCTCTCTCTGTGTCTCTATCTGACTGTCTCTGTCTTCATCCCTTTCTCCATCTATTCATGTAGATCTCAGGGATGGAGATGTTCCAAATTTCCACTATCCTAAGGACTAGCAACTTCTAAAACTAATTTGCTCACAGATACTTGTGAGGGCACTGGAATTTCTGCTAACACCTTGTTTTCTTTCTCAGCTGACCCCCCCCCCCAAAAAAAAAAGAGCCCCGGCGGACTAAGCTATTTATGATTTGAAAGTGACCAGTACGATTTTTACTGGTCTGTTGCCAATGAGCTTCTTTTTACCTCATCCTTGTGTGTGTGTATATATATATATATACGATATATTTATATACAAATACAGTTTTCTAGGAGTGATATTTTTATGATACTTCATCTAATCTCCTACGAGGGGCCCGTTGGAATAGATCGCCGTGAGTTTTCTGTACCTATACATACATCCCATGTCGATAAACAGAAATTTACAATGTATAGTCTGACAGTTTCAGTTTTGTTTAGACTTCAAGTTTTAATTTCTTTTGGAAAACTTAAACAATATATGAAATTTCAGCTTTTTTAAGGACTGTTTAGCTATAATTTTGAATTTTGGCAAGGAGTTTTACAGAAAATAACAAAATATCAAGCGATTAACCCCACTCCTCTGTACCCGTTGTCTGAAAGGAGAAAAGTCCCGGAAACTGTGAAAGTGTTTATTCTGTAGTCACCACATACAGATGTGTAATATACCCGACTGTCCATGGATGAGCGTTTATGGATGGATGCATGGATTATATTTATCTGTTTTACACTTCTTCTTGCAAAGGTATCTAATCCCATTGGACATAGTAGCGCTGTTGTAGAAAGTAATACCTTCACGTTAAATTTTTAAGATACTAGCAGTGGAAGGCTAATGTTGACGATGGCGACTAGAAGTAGGAAAACAGCGACGACAATAATGAAGATGACGACAATGACTGTTTCTTTGTTGCCTGTTTGCAGTGTGATTTCCATTTCCAGACGTGTCTTTGATAGTTCTCTTCGTATGGCTAAAACTTAACCGATAGGTTTCTTGAAAAGTCGGTGAAATGTGATGTGCGTCAATCTCACCTTTTTCGCATTGATCCCAAGGTCAAAAACGGCGTAGCAAGGCCGAGGAACGTTTTCCACAAGTCTGTAGGCAGTGTCTCCGTTGACATAAACGTGTTGGTGGAATTAATTATCAGCCGTACCCTATGGATTTCTTTCGTGTTCCCTGCGCCATTCTGATAAAATCAATAAACACTAAGTGTCAAATAAGCAGGAACAGAAAAATCCGTATTAATATTAGCTAATGTTAATATTTAACAGATACTAAACGTGAATACCGATGTCCCCCCCCCCCCACCTACATAACCTTCGAACTGCCGGGCAGCAAACTGGCATATTAGTGTCACAAACTCAGCAACAGAAATTACATTATTAAACGACATATTTCCATTTCTTCATTGAGATGCTTTATTGATCAGTTGGTTTGGTGACATTACATATTCCCCATGATACACAGGTACGTGTTTTGTGCACAGCAGTTTCGTTACACCCCTAGGTTATCAGCACATCCAAGCAGCAGCGAAAAAATGAAAGGGAACATTGGTGAACAGTATATTACTTGGAGAGGAACGTTACAAATGGTGAGGAGAAGGACTCAGGGAACTGGAGACAGATCGATCTTTAAATTGGAAAATGACAGAAGCAGGAAGATGGAACGTACATTGGTTCCCTCAGGTAAGCATTTTGAAACATCACCCATCTCCACAATAGACGGTTTTACGTTCAAATCGTTCGGGTGGGTTCCTGTTACTCCACAAAATTTTATATCACTTGGATGCCAAGCACGGCCCTTCTCCAAAACTTTGATCTGCAGCACATGTTAAAGAGAGGATATAATTATTAAATAAATCTTTAATGCAACATTAAAACGTGTATTATTTATGTGACAAAAGATCAAAGCTATCAAAAGTGGGTTCGAGAAAAAGTAAATTAAGAAGAAATATGGGGAAATGTATGTCTTGTTTGTCATAATAGAATCATTACTTTAGTTGTTGCTGTTGTTGTTTGGTGGAAAGTGCTTCCACGTTGCGGTGATTTCGCACCTTGGGTGGTGGAGGCAATGTGACGGGAAGGGATCCGAGGATTTTTGTACTGTACTGGTGGTGACTACGTCAAGGCCCACTTGCTGGTCTCTCTCACCACACTGTAGCTGGTAGTGGCTTTACATTGCCGGACTGATGGTGTCTTTGTTAGTCCATCCTACTGCTGTCCTATTCCTACATTCTATTTATCTCTATGTAGCGTTTTATCGGGTGAGCTGGAGTTTGGAGAAGAGATAAGAAATGTAATCCCCTAAAGCTAACCTCACCTTTTCAAGCAAAAGGTACACAACCAGATAATTCAACACCTTTATTGAACTACGAAAATTAAAAAGGATAGCAGAGGAAGGAAAGTGGTGGATGAACAAAGATGTAAAAGTGTGTGTGTGTGTGTGTATGTAATAACCGTAATGTAAGGTATGTCACAAATCTCAGAACAGAAAGTGAAATAACAGTGTGCAATTAAACTGATACAATGTGTAAAGACTACTTGCGGTAGATTATAATCCGAACAGGAACAGAATAATCAACACAGTGTGTGTTCGCACTCAGTAGTGGTCTGCAGTCGTAGTCCGTGAGACAGTATATGACAGTAGACTCGGAATGCTGAGACGCGAAGTCTGGTCTGTAGAGCGAAAGTCCAGGGAAGAACAGAATGCAGAGTCAAAGACGCACTGAAGACCCAGCGACGCCTTCGACAGAGATTCGCACCAGATCGACCTGGTGCTTGTATGGATTCCCGGAACGATAACCAGCGTAGTAAAGAGTTCGGTTCGGTACCCTTGGAGTGTCCTTGACCAACCGTCACAGGATACACACGTAGCTTCTCGTAGATCCTTGATCTAGAGGAACGCTCGATCACAACTACAACTAGTGGAAAATGTCTCCCTTGACAGCTGACTCGTAGTGTACTACTAGACTAACAGCGTCGAGTTGCAGGAACATGGAGAAACATCACTGACTGATTTCTCTGTTAGGTTCTCTACACATCGATGGCCTAACAATGTTCTTGTCTCTTTCATAACACGAGAAAGTTGACAAAATATCTCGCCGTGGAAGCGCACAATGACTTCCCACGAGGAGAAACAAGCAGATACAGTTATACAACAAATAGATAGATTGCTATAAGGGGCTAGCCTACAGCGAGAAACGTATAGCAACCGTTGACCGTTAGAGCTTTCCAGAACCATTAACACGTCTACACCTCTCGCTGCCTCCCGCTAGACTGCTAGAAAAGCGTTAAACTTCCCCCGAAATCTCTTCATTCCCATCAACCAGATTTACTCTCTTCCCATTGGATGGAGAAGACCCAATCTTACGCGTTTTGTTAATGAAAATGACGTCTCTCACTCCTATCTCTACGTACTTTCTCTGAGTCACTAACGTTGTCAACTTTCTTGAATGAAAAGTTACAATGATATGAGAACATACAAAGTTCCTTAACAATAGCCCTGGGAAAACCTTCCACAACGTAACACTCTACCTTTAGGGTCGTACTCTAAGGTGTTAGTGTTATATTTTGATTTTAGCTTCGATGTCCTACTCTTCAATTTAAGCGGTTAAGTATTCTCAAACAAAAGATAATCCCAACATGTATATCAAGTTCCTACATGTTTCAGAATGTAAATTTCCTTATGAGGCTTTAAATAGAAATATAAGCTGTTCAAAGTTAGATCTTTCCAAGGAGTCCTAACCGATACTGATGCAATTTGTTTCTCAAACTATAGTAGAGTCAAACCCTTAGAAAAAAACGTGATAGTAGAATACATCTGGTCGAAATTTCGTTAAAAGTTTCCTCAAATTCTTCTTGTCGCCCCTTTTCGTGGCTAGGTTGTGCTCTCTCTCTCTGTATTGCGACTTCAGAATGTAACGTTAGGCCCTGATATGTGGTGGGAGGGGAGGTCGATTATTTTTACTTAATTTTTAATTATAAGTTATTGCCTTCAAAGCCCCTCATTACTCCCCATAATTTGCCATCATCTTTCCTGCCATCTACCCTCCCATTGAAACTATTCAGAGAATTGTCTTACTCCATAAATAACACCGGGCTCCATGGGATGACTTGAAACAACAACGCCTCCTGGACCATTGCGCGTGGCAAGTTTTCCATCCTCTGAAAGCAAGATGCCGTCGCCGCGATTTCTGTGGAAAGCAAACTGTAGCTCCTGCACGATTAAGAAATATCAACTTACTTGAATTACAAAGAAAAAAAATAATTTTATAAATTCAATAAAATAGGAGGTTGTTTTTACACCCAGGATGCACACAGTAACACCTTTATCGCACAAATAAAGCAATGATCTGCTTTTGCAGCATAAAGCATAAAAAAGAAATATATTCGGAATGCAGCTGTTACCTACTTCAGGGGATTCCTTCTGGTATTCCATACGCCTGAGTTCGCTTCTTATCTGTAGGATAAGTTCGTAGTGCTGTGCCATCAGCGGTTGGGTTGCCGAAGTCACTTCCGCCGGCAAAGCTGCAGTTAGATCCATTGTACCTATCCTTTTTTGTAGTACGGAATTCGCGTATATCATTTCGGGACGCGGTGACAAAGTTCTCGCGCGCGCAACGATACGTTTGTGGGATTTTACTGTTGCTAATCGGGTTCGAAGTTTCGCTATGGCCTCCATCACTGAGTTTCTCGCGTGCAGAGATTTGCGAGACGCTATCTTTTGCGTGTTACAAATTTTGAGCAGGTTGTCACAAACGGAGTCCATCGTTTTGCAGATTTCTGATTCCGTCTGAATTTCACTTATTGTCTGTTCCATTTTCTCTTCTGCATCAGTCAGTTTGTCTGTCAAGCCTTTCATGGCTTCCTGGGCTGATTTCATTTGACTGTCAAGCTCTGTTACCTTCGGACATGATCTGTGTTTTGCGAAAACACAGGATACGCACAGAGCACGGCCATGGTTGAAGCAAAACAGAGATTGCTTTTCGCCGTGGTCAGCACAAAGTGCAGGACCGCTGGCAGCCAGACTTTGAGGTCTGATAGTGCTTAGATTCTCCACATCGTGACAACGAGTAGCCGAGAGTTTTTTGTGAGCTGTGGTGCACGCTGTACACAGCATATCCTGACATTGAACACAGATAGACTCCGCCTTGACGCATTCACATACACAACATACGGGTTGCTTAGCCAGCAGTTCAACGCTTACCGCTAGTGCCCCCAGGGCATAATCTGTGGGCAGCGTGTCGGCTAGACGATCAGAACTTCCTGCCGCCATTTTTGTCGGGTCAACAAAATTATGTCCGCAAAGAGGACAATTTTGCTGGTTCCACCTATTTATCAAAGAAACAATGCACTCCCTGCAGAACAGATGCCCACACGGTAGAATCTTTGGGTTGACGAAAGTATTATGGCACACTGAGCATTCTGTTTCTGGTGGCTCGAGATCATGTGATGTTGACGCCATCTTGGAAGCCAGATCTGATGATGAAAACATCCAACAGAGTGCTGGAGAGAAAAAACAAAGAATTTAGAACGCATTTTGCTTTCTCTACTGGTGAAAAATATCTACAATGTCTTGTAAGCACGTTCAGGCAGTAATGAGCAGTATTTAGTTTTGCGGGCACACTGTCGTTCGATCGTTTTACTGTATAGTATTGATATGATCTGTTTGTAGCAAAGACAAGTAACAAAGGTAAAATTTTTGTTTCTTGGTGCTCTGATCTAAACGTACTAACGTTAATGAAGACACTAGTATAACACACAGTGAAAATATTGTATGTATTTGTCTGTGTGTGTGTGTGTGGGGGGGTAAACTAGGCGTGACGAAGACAGACGGAATGGTGCAGCCAGACATAAGGAATGATGCAAACATATAGACAGAGTAATGCAGACAGACAGACATAATTATGCAGGCAGACGGAGTGATGCAGATCTATAGAATGATGGAAATAAGATTCGAGATTGAAGACTTAACAAGTTTTCGTTAGACAGGATGCAGACAGACAGAGTGATGGAGACAGACAGCGAAGGGGTGCAGACAGACAGAGGGAGTGACGCAGAGACATACAGAATGACGAACACAGACGGAATGATGCAGACAAACAAAAGAATAGATGCAGCCTTAATTTGCATATGCAAGGCTAGATTACTACAGCTTGTTTCAAACCCAATAAGTTTCAGTGAATGGGCATGCTATGAAATAATCGATTTAAAACTAAATAAGATTTTTCCTTATAGCTTCTTGTTGTCGTCTTTTAAAAGTAAAACAAACACCTCTTTTATGTTTTCACGGTTTTGTCTTTCAACTACATATGAAGCATTTACGCTTAATTGAAGCATAATACAATAATAACTTGATAGAGAAAAAGCCATCCCACACTTTTCAGAATAAATGACCTACTTTCACTATCCCTCAGGTAGTGTTTATGTATGTAAAACTCTACTTTCACTATCCCTCAGGTAGTGTTTATGTATGTAAAAGTCTACTTTAATTATCCCACAGCTATTGTCTATATCTGTAAAACTCTACTGTCACTATCCCTCAAATAGAGTGTCGGTAACAGTACTTGACTATCCCTCAAGTAAAGTGACTGTAAAATCGCTTTCACTATCCTATAGTATTGTGACTGTGAAAGTACTTTCACTATTCCTTCCCTGAGCTACAGTGTTTGTACGTAAGTCTGTCACTATCCCTTACTTCTGTTTACACTATTCTTCGAGTGGTGCATGCATCAATATACAAAATTCTACTTCCACTTTCCCCGAAGTGGTTAATCAATATATTACATTTTCCCTACATTTTCCCTCATTATGGTTGTGAATATATAAGTCTACTTACACTCTCCCTCAAGTGGTTTGTGAATATAAAACAGTCTACTTACTCTCAATATCCTGTAGGTGGCAGAGCCGACCAGCATAAATGACCTCAGATATTAAAATGGATGGACATGCAGAAAGAGCTTGAGCCGGACTGACACTACCACCACGTGACCTTCTTTCAGGTGAGAAACCAATAACCGGTTCGTCTCATCGGGAATTTCCAATATTACTTATCAAGACCCCTAGGGTATAGAATTGTAGCGATGCACTTCGTTTAATGGATAAATTTATATCTTGAATTCAAGTTGTTTGTTTTAAGGACTAGGTAGAGAGGCGATTGAAGTTTTTCTGCTTTCCACACTTTTTCTCTTCCGTACACACGCTACCTCATCATTCTGATGGCCCCGTCTTGTGTGTGTGTGTGTGCGTGTGTGCGTGTGTGCGTGTGTGTGAATGCGTTTTGGGGTCTGGTGGGTCAAGCATATTACAACATAGATTCCAGGTGTGACACATCCTCGACTCTCCGGCCCTAATTAAGGTCTAGTTATCCCTTGTTCAAGCCGCCATCTAGCTGCTCACATCATCACCAGCCCAGGTTAGGTTCCTGTTCACACTTCTGATCAGGGGTACAGGCCCTAGAAGCAAGGGGAAAGGTGTTACTCGCCCTGAGGCACAGCTGGGAAGGGACCATAGCCAGGCCAGGTGCGGGTTACCTGGGCAGGGGAGGATTACGTATCTGGAGGAACCTGCTGATGCGTAGTATCGAGTGCCAGGGGCTTTGATGTAGCCAATGGGTGTAAGCAACCAGGAAGGGGAGGGGGTAGCTATGTCCACTCTAGGTGTCCACTTAGGGGTGTGTTCTAGTAGTTAACACGGGGTGTGGCTTCTACTGTCTCTGGCCTGATTGGTTGAATACGTAGTTGTCTTGATGACCACGTGCATATGGATGAAAGAATCTATAGACAAAAGTTGAGAATAAAAGGACTGGTTTAGACAGTCGAATTATCTTCCGCCAAATCTCCTGTGAGAGGACGTCTTCTGCCAAAATCTCCTGAGTGGAGAGCAACTTCAGCTAAATCTACAATGAGGGCATTGTTAGCCTGAACTCCTGTGAAGAAGAGCTGCTGTGGTGAGACGTACGTGTCTCGTGGTACAACTCTGCTGAAGGCTGAAGGATTCAGCTGCAGAATTGAGGTGTCTCGTTCTACTGGACGTGTGGAAGTCTAGTAGCAACGGCACGTGGCTTGAGTAGACCAGTTGGATAGCACAAGGGACTCTGCGAGGGTGTATGATCCTTCCAGACTGGTGTGAGACTCTAGCAGGTGTTCCTCTGCTGTGGGAGACCTCTACGCTAACCGGGCGGGAGAGGACTGCAGAACATAAAGGAGAGAGACCGAAGACCGCGGACAAGAAAACGGTCTGAAGCAGTGGGCGAAGGTCCAGCCTTACAAGGAGGCTGCCTGTAACCGAGCTCTTGGGGTGAGCTCAAGGGGCTGTGTGTCAGCCTTGTGGAAATCGTCATATCCTCTGTGGCGTGTGTGATCGTCAGCATCGAAGTCTGCTGTTATGTGGAGGTGTTCAAGAGGTCTTCAGGGTATCTACTGGTGAACATATCCAAGGAAGCAGCGCTCCAACGTACAGACTGTCGTGCGGACTGTAAGAACCATTCGGGAACGAGTGTTGTGTTCTGTGAGTGTTGTGTATCACGTGGTCATTCTTTTTCTCGTATGCAAAGGCGAGATTGAGGTACGTGGTTTGTCATTGTGTTTCATTGTGAGGCGGGTGATGTAGGTTGGTATTAGATGTTATAGTAGACCTAGCTCAAACAGAAGGAAATTGCGAGACCTCTAGAGTTTAAACGATTTCTAACAGATATTGTCTTGATTGTAAATACATTCTTCTTTTTGTGTTCACTGTATTACAGTGTTTTGTGGTTCTTTATGGGAGACTGTAGGTGGTGGGGGCTCGGCCATATGATTAAGAAATCATTAATTAACGTTAGTAATACAGTGATAGTTCCACCTACGCAAGTCACACTCTTGACGGTGGTCGTGAGAGCGAGCAGAGCAGACGACCCGTCAAGAGCAAAAAGAAATCTCCCTAGTTGTGACATTCCGAGAAAAACGTTAGGTCGCTCGCTTGGTCCATCCATCACAGTTCTGCATGCTGCAGTCACCACCATCTTCAGAATTATCATTTTTATGGGATCTGTCCGAAGCGGCCAACAACAGGCATGATGTGCAGCTGACATTCTTTAACCTAAGTCCTTGTCTGTAGCTTTTCGCTAAAGTATCATTCAAGGGCTTGCTCGCTGTGTACGAACATTTTGACGCACAGTGCACATTTCGCTATTAATTGGCTGTGAATATTTCACGTGAAATGTGTCACTTAAATTGTGACTGTACAGCGTGCAAACGTACATCAAGGAGTTGCATAATTTCGGTGGTTCACGCCTTGGCCGATTCATACCAATGACTTAAAAATTGGCAATCTAGTAGCTGCCCTGCCAGACGCCTGGCATTATGGGGATCAGTACTAGGACTGATTTGCCCAGTCAGTATAATGTGACTGGGTGGGACCGAAGGCAGAATGAAATCTTAAGCTCTAAAGGTTTCACAGTTCACGTTCCATAGAAATCGCGGGGACTTCATATCGCTGACAGTGTGAAGTGCAGAAGTTGTTGTTGCCTTGGCTTGTAGTATCCTGCAATACCCTCATTTTCCCATTACTAATAGACCCGAAGGTCACAGCCACAGCGTGCGCCGGGGGCGGTATGGGTCGAGTACTGCCAGCGACACGTGGCTGTGACGCACTGTGTCATCTTACAGCGTGCTGTGTTAGGCTCACTCTCTTTAAACGTTTCTATATCCTTCTAGGATAGTTGCAGATACTAACAACTAACATATTCGGATCCTACTCGATATACTCTTTCAGTAGATACTAAACTAACCCAACGTCTTAATAGATTAGGTTAGTTTGTAGGCATATTTCTGATCTTTTCTATTCACATTAGCTAGTTTAACTGCCTTTTAACGTAATTATCTTTATTTCCTTCTCACTCTATTTAACTTTCCTTAACACTAACAGGAAGAGCAGGGCGCACTCTATTTATGGCATATTTTCATGTTCGTGTGCATATATTCTTTGTACTTTTAATCTTAAGTCTTGTGCATGTAACAAACACAAAATTCGGCATCTGCGGTATGTACGCCGGCTAGCTGCTGCTGGCCCGGACAGTGCCCCCGATGCGGTCCGCCCCACCCGATAAAAGTGGGGTACGGACCGGACAAAGGGAGAGATGAAGGGCAGAGTGCAATGGGGAGACGAACCATGTAGGCAGAGTACGAGCGAGCAGATCGGAACGGGCAGGCTCTCAGAGCGACCCCAGCCGTTGGGCAGCAGCAGCGGTGGCGGCCCCAAATCAACCTATGTACAAGACGAAAAATTGCCTTTGTTGGGGAGAGAGAGAGGGAGAGGAGAGAGGAAAACTTACGGAGCGAACCTGCTCCATCACAGTCACATGATGAACTCATAGACACAATGCATCATTTTAATAGCGTTTGCCACAGATTACGACCCAAAAGTTTGCTAAAATTAAGTTTCTATTGTTCATAGCCAAGTACGAGCCTTCCATTTTCAGCCCGGAGTAAATCGATTATATGTAGCACCTCTCCACCTGCATGGAGAAACAATTATAGCAATGTAACTAGCATGAATGTGCGTGCGTGCGTGCGTGTGTGTGTAAAAATAAAAACACGCGTGCGTGCGTGCGTGCGTGCTTGCGTGCGTGTGTGTAAAAATAAAAACGCGTGCTTGCCATTGCCCGCGCGCTTTCGAGTGTAATGAGTGTTGAGGCAACCTTTGATAGTAAAGAACATTTAATCATTACTGTTACAACATCCTTCTACATTAAAACATTCGTGACACAGCAATAGTCAGTCCAGGTCCAGACCACAGCGACACTAGCCTGCTGCTTGAACAGGCATTGTTATTCTCAGCTACGTACTGTCTGACCAGACTATCATCATTAACTGTCGTCTGGACAGACGTTCTCTCCTTCATTTCCAACTGTCATCTAGACTGATCAGTTTTTCTTCTCTTGACAGCAAAATCGTTCGATGGAGACTGAAGCCACAGCCAGTGCCAGAGCCGGTGTGTGAAACTGTAAAATGGCGGTAAAATACAGAACAGCAAGTACTCTTCGTTTGTCCGTCTGTCTTATTTATCACAAGTGTAGCAGCGTCGTATGCGCAGAAGAGTGGAAGAGTCGCTGGTTATATAAGAATATTTTTGTCCCATGGTGTGCGCATAATCGATGTCAGTTAATCGTAATTTTAGGTTATGGTAACATCCTCTAACGAAATGTAAACATCGGTGATGGTTGACATTGTTCATTGGCCGACATACAATATTTAGCGACGGAAATTGCAAGCAAGTCGTGGATATGTGTCTGCATGGGCGGACTTTTTCGCTCATTCAGTTACTGAACATTTTACACTCCTGAAGTTCTTGCGTCCTTTAACTTTTCTGTTTCTACGTAATTGTACACGTGTCTTCGTACGTCAACGGGTCGACACCTTCATTTCTACACACCTTTACCTACGCTTATCGGACTATTCTACCAGCCCTTCATCACGACTCGATATCGACACAGTAGTTCCAAGTTCCTGATTCATCTTTTCAACTTAAAAGTTTGGCTTTCTATTTGTTCGTTCAAGTTCTTCAGCTAAAGTCCAGCAAAATAAACAATTAGCTCAGCAACAGACACTACCGGCACACCTTCAAACTGAAGATTCGCGTATGAGTCACAGGGTGTTGTCGTAAACTCTCATTCGTTTGTCTAAAGTCCTTCTTCCATTTTTTCATTAGTTTAATAAGTGTTTTCAGCTGCTCGATTATTCTTTTTGTTGAAAAAAAGAGTGGTACGGCATTCTGCCTCTAGCAAAAAGCATGTTGATGTAAGAGAGACAGACACAGGACTGCAACAGGTAACAGGTGGGGGGGGGGGTGAAATTCATGTGCAGGAGCTAGTGGTCAGCGGGAGACAATCACAAGCTGTGACATACACAGTGACCTAAAATGAAGTCGGACCCAGTCCTCCAGACAGGCGACGACTTTTCTCTCCAGACCACGAACACGAAGTCAACTCGCCACCCACACCACGTCACTACGGGCCCTGGCCACGTCCTCAGTGTCATCATCCTTCATCACCCGCACTGGGACACCCCCCCCCC
>SMGT01013585.1:474-11502 GCA_004794575.1 Lanistes nyassanus
TGGGTGGTCTGCAGGCGCTGGGACGATCCTCCTGCAGGATCTCTCTTGGCGCCAGGAGGACGGACTTCGGGTATAGGCGACAGTTCCCCTACACCTCTGTCGTCTTCGTCCTCCTAACCCTGGTAAGTTGTTTCGTCAGGAATCACATCACCACCTCCGTTTTGTGCTAAATCAGCACTTTGGGTCATGGTATAGTATTGTGACAAGAAAATGCAAATTTCTTATCTAAATTTGTGTTTCTTTAGCAATACTTACCATGACCCATCATATGCCCCACCCTCCTCCCCGCTGATGGTTCTTCTGGCTTGAGAAAGTCAGCTTGAGCCGCTCAGTGAGTTGTGCGCACGAGGTACAGGCTCTGTGCGCATGCGCGGAGGGGGCTTACCAGGGTTGGTATGTGGGTTGTTTTTTTGGAGGTTGCGGTTAGGGATCGCTAAATTGAGAATATAGCACTTTGGGTCATGGTAAGTATTGCTAAAGAAACACAAATTTAGATAAGAAATTTGCATTTTTCTGTCATTTGTGTAAAGCCTATAGCCTACAAAAGGACTACTAATCAAAGGGCAGTGGCGGTCTTGTTTGAAATACTAACTCATAACCTCCTTGTAATTTTTTTCTGTTCTCATTAGCTTCTGTTGTCACATCACTAAAAATTATCCTTGTTCTTCTAATGTTTTAAAACCATACCAAGTCCATTGTTACAGTACTGCTGGTAAAACTAGTTTGTGGAAGTAGCTTGCCTTCCTTCTGTGCCTGATTTTGCAGGAGGCAAATGAAAACGTTTGCGACAATTTCATTGGTGATGAAAACTGCGAGCTTAACCAACTGCTGTACAAATGTACAGGCCTGAAGAGCTTGGTGAATCCCTACGAACTGTCAATAAACTCACTGGGGTCTTATGTCAGAGATCGGGCTTTCGCTGAAAGGCGGGTAGGAGACACTTTCAGTCATTCTTGTAGTGACTCTAGGTAGACTGGCTATTTAACAGTTAGACTTCCCAATTGACTGTATTGATGGTTTGACCATTTAGAATTCCATAAAAATTGGATGATATTTTGCTCTGGAAAGGTCCTTAACTGGACAAATCTGAAGCAAGACTATGCAAATAATTATTTTTCCAGCTTGCTCTAAGATATCAGTTTGACAATTACAGCCATACTGTTCTTTGGCCTAACTGATTGTCTGGTGATGTCAAAATATTTCACTGAGCTATTATATTGATAAAGATGAACTTTGTCCTTCTCAGGCGCAATCCAAGGCATAAAACAGTTTAGTTAATTATTACAAGGAACCAGTTCCCAATATATAAGAGTGTAATTTCTTTCTACTCCCCAGGTATAAACCTTCAAACATTTTCTGCACTCTTTTCTGTCAGAACTGTAGCCAGTTTGTGGAATACAACCCCTTATACACTAAACAACACAGGCTGCAAAAGAATAAGAAGGGTTGGGACCAGCAGAGGGTTGCAGATTCATTTCTCTTTTTAACCACTAAATCTGACCAACGGAATGGAAAATAAGTGTGATGGTTCGGGTTCGCTCCACAGACTTTCTTCTTTCCTATCCCTCTCTCTTCTTCAACAAAGGCAGGCTTTTGTCAAAGCTGTCTACATGCTTTTTTTTAGAGCCGTCACTGATGCTGCTGCTCACTGGCTGGAGTTTCTCTGAGGGACTGCCTGTTAAGATCTTTCCTCTCGCTCGCCTCCTCCTGCTCTGCCTTACACTGTTCATCACCCCACGGCTCACTGCCCTTTGTCTGGTCCGTACCCCACTTTTATCGGGTGGGGGTGGGCCACAATGGGGGCATTGTCCGGACCAGCAGCAGCTAGCCGGAGTATGTGTGCCAGATACCGAAATTTGTGTTTGTTACATGTACAAAAGTTAGAATAAAAAATCAAAGAATGTATCTACAAGGACATGAAAATATGCGATGAATAGTGTGGGCTTTGCTCTTCCTGTTAGTGTAAAGGACAGTTTAGAAGAGTGAGAAGGAAGTAAAGATAATTACGTTAAAATACAGTTTTGCTAGCTATGGTGAATAGATAAAGATAAGAAATATGTCTACAAACTGACCTAATCTATTAAGACGTTTGATGAGTTTACTATCTAAAGAAAGAGTATATTGAGTAGAATCAGAGGATGTTAGTTGTTAGTATCTGTAACTATCGCAGAATGATATAGAAGCGTTTAAAGCAGCACACTATAAAGATGACACAACGTGTCACAGCCACATGTTGCTGGCGGTACCCAGCCTGTAACCTGATACCGCCCGCTGCGTCCATCACATAAGGAAGGCTTACTCCAGAGTAGTTTACCCAAACAGGAGAGCTCTTAATTATTCCTATGGTCCAGAATAATAAATAATAGTAATAAGATAACAATAAAATGAGAAATAATAATACTATAGGTAATTTGGAAATTAGATAATGATAAAAAATAATTGAATGCTGCCTCCAGAATCCCCAGGTAAAACTACACCTAGGTCATCTGCAGCAGGCAGAAGTCCCAGTGTGACAATACTTTTAGCAGGAACTGTAGAGATATGGAGTAAAATACATGCAGCAGAATAGATTGAATGGAGAACAGACTGAGTGGACAAATGAGTGACCATCTAGGGGAAGAAGCATTGGGAAGCTTAAAAAAAGTCTAGAGATGGGTGGGCGAAGGAAACAGGGATGTGATTGTCCCAGAAGTCTTAAGGGATAAAGGAGGATTCTCCTCACTAAGGCCAGGAAACTATGATGCCAGTCTCACTCATGTGACATTTTTTATTACAAGCTGAGATTCTCAGTAATGCTTATAACATTGCTATAATCTTATATTCTGATACAAGTATTGAACGGAATAGCATAAAATGATCTCTTAATACAGTCCAAGACTTGAACTGACTCCACTTGGAATCAGGGAGATTGCCTCCCCTGGACCTCAACTATTCGTCTACCTACAAGATACTAAGATGTGACACAACTGAAGGATATTTCGATGATATATCCTCAGGGGTGTTACAGAACCATGATGTCTCATTTTTTATTCAGTTTCTGGGAACTGGTATCTTGTACTATACTAAGTTGTTTTAAAAGCACTGCACTTGGTTGAACTTCAAACTAAGGAAGTCATCTTCTGTAATGAGCATGCTTTCTCTTAAAGGAAGCAAGTTCATGCTCAAACATCTTCTCTTGCCACGTGGGTTTGTCCTGTAGCCTAGAAATTTTAAATTTTTTGGGACATCAGCTTTAATAATATATTCAAGATGTTATATTGTTCATCTCTAAAGATAATATGTGGAGATATTTATTACAGATTCCATCATCGACCTTCATTGGGAGATATAAGGCTAAAAGCCTCTCTTTCTTAAGATGTACGCATAGCTGGGAGAACCCAGTGAAGGCCACTTAAGGCTGATATCTATTTTCTTCTGGACAAGGCACACGGGACAAATCACATGGCAAACAAAACACATTGCATTAGGCCAGCAATACCATGTGCTCATTTAGTGTGGGGGATAGTTTGTCATTCTGTTGATTATAACATAATTTATAAATTTTAAGTGTATCCTACCTGTATGTAAGGTCCTATGCATATTTTCCGAGATTGGACTTTAAACATGTTGTTTTTTGCCTGGCAGGACTTTACACAGTGCATTTCATCTAAAAAAAATGTTTCCTTCCACTGCTTCGTTTCCTGTGAATGAATAGGAGGGGATGACTGTGTACAGAAGTCTATTAACATCAGGATGAAATGAAGAATTGATAACGATAGGAGACCAGATCCCTCAGTTTCTTTCTCTGATTTCAGGCAGTCAATGCACTGGTATTTTGGGCAACACTGACTTACAGAGAGGAGCTAGCCAAAGTGCTTTGGAAGCGAACTGAGGATCCCATAGCTGTAGCTCTTCTTGTTAGCTTGATTCTGCACGAGATTGGTACCCATTGGTGTGATGACATTGACATGCAGGTCAAAGTCAAAACCACAGCTAGGTACGCACTTTTTGAAACATTATTTTTCTGTCTGTTGCTTTTTAAAAAAAATGACAAACTTAGGAATTGGCTTGCTTGCTAATGCTGTTTTCATGATCCTGCCATTCCAGCCTGCAAGGCTATGTCAGGCATGTTAGCATGCCTGGTTTTGTTTTCGTGGCGGTTGGATTCCATCACTGCGGAATCTGTTGGTCATGCAAGGTCATGCTGCATCTACTTATCATTTGCGCTGCTAAACCTCACTGGCTGCACTGATTGCACCGCGCACTCTTCCTGTTTGGTAGTTACGTCAAGTGCGGGTGGCTTGTACACACTGCAACCTGTAAAAAAGGAAATTTTTGCTAAGGTTAAATTAGTTTAAGTAAGGTTAGCAAGGTGTACTATATCAGAGGCCCTTCCCACCTTCCCCACGGAGGCTCTTGTTCCCTTGGAGGTTGGTGAGAAGTAAACTAAGCTGCATGGTGAGTGCAGTATCTGAGGGCAGGAGGCACGGAGTGAGCGGGTGAACTGTTTTCGCTCTGACTGCACGTGTCAGGCAGTTCAAGTGTGAATCTGCTGTGTTGTCTCCACCATAGTAAGGCACACAGTACACATTGTTAACCTTACTAAAACTAATTTTACCTTAGCAAAAGTTTCCTGTTTGAAGAGTAACCTGCTGTTTTACTTCTTGACTGTTTTTACAAAGTTGTTTCATGCTCTTTGCCTCCATAAAGAATTTTGTTTTATTTTTTATTTCAGAACATTTGGCAAGATAGCAGTTGAAATGCTGAATCTGAGCTATGAAGAGTCCAGCACGTTTACCTTTGCATCTCTGAACAGACCTCTAGAGGACTTCAACAACTGTTCTCTGATGGAAATAGCCAGAGTCTGTCAAAATAAACACTTCATTGCCCACTCATGCTGTCAGAAGTGGCTGGTTCAACGGTGGCTGGGCAAAATCTCCGTGCGAGAAATAGGCTGGGGCTTTTTCCAGCTACCAGATTTCATCAAGGTGGGGGGCATTGCATTGAGTCACATTGTCCACTGTACAATCATGTTACCAAAGCATGGCAGTTGTCTGCAACACAGTGTATTTGTTTTTAAATTCATTCAGAGAAGTATAATAGTGGATGTTGGTTTTAGTCTTTCTTCAGCTTACCAGTCTGCCGTAGACATTTGTTGGTTCTGAATCCTATTTGTGATGTTTGCGTAAAGTTGTAGGGGATAAAAGAATGCTGCAGGGCCTAACGGAACCCACTTGTCGGCACGTGCACACACGCACACACCATAATGTGGTTGGGAAGGAGAAGGGGGGATAATAAATCTTTCTCCGTATTAGATGTCTTGACATCACATGAAGCAATATCAAAAAAAAAAATTTACAGATCTCCTCCACATCAAGCTAGTGACAACCAGTCTCATTTCATGATAACTGAGAACATTGAACATCTTCATCAAGTGTACTGCCACAAAAGACATTTTTTTTTAGTAATTTTTGACAAGTCGTTCAACACAAGTAATCAGCAAAACACTAATTTTTAGCCATTGAATGCAGTCTCTCAGTAATATATGCTCCAAACCAAAAGAAATGCAAATTAACACACGGGCAAGGAGTAGTTAAATTTCATGCATTCAGGTACAATGATAGCAACAAAAAGGAGGTTGACATGAGTTCGCATGGTCTGTTGAGTGTAGCCCTTGATAATGACATGCCTGGCACAAAAAAGGTGTCCCTTTCTGTCACGTTTAAGTCAGACACTGGTTTTTGCTCATGCAGCATGAACAAAAGCAGCAAGACTAGAACTTTCTTTCCAAACAAAGGGCACCACCCACTAGCAATGAAAACTGAAGTTCGTACCCTCCCAGACCACCTTTCAGCAGCAGAAGAATGCCAAGATTGAAAGCTACTGATCGGGAAAGAGCCATTGGATGGAAACCCACCCCCAAGCGTCATCACACATGCACTGTGTCACATGTCACCCCTAGGTTAGCCTATCCCCCCTTCCCTCTCTTGACACCTGGTAGGTGGATGCTACATCATTAGTCAGGGTAGCTGCTCTGCTCCAGCCTAGGCCGGCCAGAACCGGTTTAATCGAGTTTAAGGCAGCTCCCATGAACTTGGGCCGCGAGGGCGCACACTACTTAAGCAGGGGAAAGAGTGAGTGAAGGGACATAGATAGGGAGGACCAAAAGACAAGTGGACACATGTAGACCCACGGACCTCGGCCCCTCGCCGTCTTAGCCAGAACGTCGGAAGAGCATCTCCAGTACTCACGCTAAATACATTGGGTGTATTTTGCTGACAAGTCAACGACATAGACTAGTAAGTGACTGCTGGTTGTGCCTTCTAAATTATGACTGCTCTGCCATAATTATCTTAGAGTCGGGACTCGGGTTGATTAAGATAGGTGGTTTTATCCTGCTGGAGACAGGAGACGTCATAGGCTAGTGGCCGGGTGAACGCCGAGAGGAGCTAGAGCGAAGTGTTGGGTCGTTGAATAGCTTCATAACTGTGTACCGCGGTAAAGCAGTTGTTTCAGTAGTGACAAGAGTAGATGCTCTGTTGTTGGTCACTTATTGTATCGGTGTATAGAGCGGGATCATAGGCCGTGTTGCAGTGTGATTTCCTCTCTGGCTTTAGTTTGATTATCTCGATTGTCTGATTCCTCGTGGTATGACGTAATCAGGCAAAGTCTTACCCTAGACACGAGCACGGTGATTCTATGTAAATAGCCTGTAGATATATTTGATGTTGTTGAGTCAGTGTATGAAATATATGTTGAATAACGGTTCGCTGCAGTTGTTTTTTTACAAGGGTGGGGGCTCTTGAGCAAGAAGTGTTTTGCCTGTGTGAGACTGAGCGAGCGTGTCAGCGCATGAGAATCTTTTCCCTCGGTAGATTTCTCTAGTTATCCACATTATTTCATAGCGTCGTCACCCTTTGGTGTAGAAACCATTGACCTGAGGCAGTAAAGGCTTTGGTGGCGATTGCTCAATTTTATATTTACGAGATCACCATAAAAGTTGGAGAGGGCAAGTCCATTAGGTTAAGGCGCGGTCCATCGTGACACACTGGGTGTGGCATTTTCCACAATCTTCTTGTTTGTGGGCTTTCAACCCACTGGCAGCACTCGGGGTGGAGTCAGAAGCGGACAGCCTCACGTCACGACTGACAACATGACGGGCAGATCTACCAGGACCACCGTGCCAACCATTCCTCCTTGCTGCAGAAACAGCCAGAGCCACCGTCCGGAGCCATGGAACTGCCATCAGCCAGCAGACTACGCATCACCTGTTTAAGCAACAGCTGTGGTGAATGCTGACTGCACAACATTGGCAACAGAGAATGCAGTGGACCCAGCACCTGAATTGGACATGGTAGTGATGGCGAGATATCCTTTTCTCTGATTAAAGCTATTTTTTCATCGGCAACGCTGACAGCTGCATTAGAGTATGGAGGAGGTGAGGTGGAATGAGAGGTACGCCAACAACAACCTGTAGCATGACCATTTGGGAGGCCCCAGCAACATGATCTCAGGTGGAGTTGACCTCAACCAACTCGTGGGTGCCATCGTCTTCCAGAACATTGGCCCAAGATGAGGAAACAGTGTGAGAGCACAAGGCAATGGGCACCAGGTGCTGAGGGCGAATGCGGTGTCATACTTCCAGCAGCAACCTCTTTGAGCATAATAATGCCACACATGGCAAGGTTCACCACAGCAGATCAACATTCAGGTGATGCCTTGGCCCTCCATGAGCCCAGACCTCAACCCAGTTGAGCACCTATGGGACCATCTGCAGAGAGAGGTGAACCCTGTCCAGTCAAGGCTGACAACAGCTCACCAGCTGGAGCAGGCCCTCAGGCAGATCTGCCCAAACATACCTTTGGTGGTGGTGAACTGTCTGGAGCTCTCCATGCCTGCCAGGTGCCAAGTCATTGTTGACGGCCATGGGGGACACACCCGGTACTGACTTTGGATTCAGATTTCGGATGTTTGGGACATTCTGGATGCTTTCTCAGCATGGCAGATGAACACACATTGTGCAAAGACACTGTACCAATTTTCTCAAAAACTGATCAATTTAGACCTGTTTGAATGAAAGGAAAAAATTTAAATAAATTCACCAGCTCCCTCAATTTGTGTTTCGTTTGGTTTTCAGTATAGATTAATAGATTCTGCATAGAATCAGTGAAAATGACAGCATTGCTGCACACCTAGATCCTTACCCAAATTCCATCTGTTGGACCTTGAGGATCAAATACATTACATTTGCTATGGTTATTTTTAAGTTTTCAGAAAACACTTAAAACTGTGTGATTACCAATAAAGGATTTTGGCTGTTGGATACCTATATGGTCTTTAAAATTCATCTTTCTGCACAGATATACCTGAGTATGTTTCTGGTCTTGCCCATGTATGTTTGGATATCATTTCTGCCAAATGACCTCTACAAAACTGGTGAGAGAGGAGGTAAGGAAACTAGACGGAACAAGATACAAGACTTCTTTGGAATTTGCTGTAGCAGACAAATAGGAGCCACTAGATTATAACTATCATAATGGATTATGAACCTTAGGTGATGCAGAGTGTGCACTTCGAAAGCCAATTGTTATGAAGTGTAGACTGGCTATAGAAGCATAAATGGTTGTTGAATTTAATTGCTATACAGCCAGCTCTTGGAAATCACCAGTTTCTGCCCTTATCTAAGTTGATCTTAACAGTTCACATATTGAATTTGTAAAACTGACCATAGAAATGTTTCCAGTCTGAGTTTTTAAAAAGCTGTGCATTGTAAAAATGTATGATATTTGAGTTATGAAAATTCCATCACCAAACTGAAACTATCCACCTTGGTGTGAGACTGATGAATTCCTTGGTTGTCAGACGAGGGTGAAGAAGTGGCAGATGAAGCAGAAAGTTCGATGCTTCTTCGCGTGTCTTCCATGGAGGATGAAATTGTATGTAACAAAATGCTTGGACTTCACCTACAACGCATTTGTCATTACTGTACTTACATATATTTGCAGCATTACATGGAAGAGTGAGTGTGTGGGTTGAGGGACAATATAAATCTTAAAGGCTGATTTATGTTGCTGTAATTTTCTGTATAAATAAGATTTGATTATACGGAAAGCAAGGACTGATGGCCTTGTTCCAAAGGCAGACCTGTCAAGCCCTAAACATTTTGTGTAGTTCCTACTTCCTACATAGTTTTCAACATTTTAAAATCCTATGATGTAGTTCCAAAACTTTATCAAATGTGTGATAATCTGCAATCAGTGCATTTTTTAAAAAAAACCTTTTATTTTTGTTTCATTTTGCACATTGCCAAGCTGCTAGTCTCAATTTGTTTACATGTTCTTAAATGGCTAGGTTGTGAGTTGCATTTGACTTCCAGTACTTTTCCAACCAGATTTTTCTGGTTTGTTTTTAGCTATGCTGAAAGATACTCTTGCAAATCCTTGGGGATCAAAAAATTTGTGGATCTATGTTAAGTGTAAGATTCATTTCTTTGTTCCAGCTCTTTTTTTTTGGGGGGGGGGGATTGGGTGGAAAAAATCTTACGACAAGAACACAGCATTCTTGACAGGTCTGCAGAGGTCCTGTTATGTTCTGTTTATTTTAGTACAAAAACTGTGAAATCTTTTCATTGCTTTGATCCTCTTTCGTCCATTGTTGTGGAAACTGATTTGCGATTTTGTTGGCATAGAAAAGAGATTTTTTGGGGGAATATACACCCATAAAATTATAAGTATGCATTTATTTCTGTAAGGTTTATTTTGAAATAGTAGAAGTATATTGTGTGTTTAACAGATGTACTGCAATTTAACATGGACATTTATGTCTTGCATGTTTGTTTTTCTGAACAGCACGAAAGAAGACGGAAAGTATGGACTACCTTTCTTCTACAAATGAGAAAATAGCATTTTCTTAATCCAAAGGCAAGATCTAACCACACATAACAAAACAAAAAAGGGAGGGGGGAAACGGAGATGTTATCAGGTTATAGACCAAAAAACTGACCAAAAACAAAATGAAATTCAGGAAAAGCAGTCTCACTGTAGTATAACAGTGCATGGACTTGAAGCATTTCTTGGCCCAGCACTAATTGGTATGGACTGCAATGAAACCTGTCAGTAGCGGACACTTACACCAGCAGCCACCTCACTGATGGCGATACTTCACTGTGGCACTGATCTGTTTTCAACAGAAACCCATCTTCAATGGAAGGCCATCCTTTCTAATGTGAACAGCCGAAAGTGATTTTTGATTGCAATTTTTACCCATCCATCGAATATATGGTTGATTTGCAGCAAGTGTTATTGCCCATGGACGCCGTCTGCTGCACAACTGTTTTGTTTACCTGGTCACTGCATGACCATGTGAGACAAGAGTTCCCAATAGCCTGTTGCAAAAAATGAAGACACTTTTCTGCCATGTGTCTTTGTACATGTAGCTGTAGTGCAAAGCCAGTACTTCCTCAGAGGTAGCGTCTACATGACGAATTTATCTTTAAATGATCAGAAGCTTTCCATGTGAGTACACCTAGGTAAAAATTGCTTCTTGCTGGCTCCACAATAGTTCAGATGTGAATAGATTGAGGCACTTTTTTTAATGACCAAAAAATGTATCTGTTAAGTTTGAATACGAATGTCAAAATGCATCTTTATCAGTGATCTCTAATCATGGCATCACAGTTTTCAAGTGTGCAGTCTGAATCTTTCTACATCCAAGGTCAAGTGCTTGTTGTTGAAATGAAACAGCCCCATAGAGTTTTTCAACGCATTTACTCGTTCTTTAATAGGTAAAGACTTTCTTTTGTTTGATGCATTGTTTGAAATTGAATGTGAAGCCTTACTGAGAGAGTGGGAGAGTGGCAGCTGATCAGCACAGAACATAGTCAAAAAATGGAAGACTACCTATGAACCGCGAACATAAAGATGTTCAAGGGTTTTTCCTTCCTGCACCCAGAGCCAAGAATGTGCCGGTTAATGGTTGTATGATCCAGACAGGCAGAATTTTCTATCACAGTTTAGTAGCCATTGTTTTACAAACTGCATTTAGGGCCCC
>SMGT01013585.1:11509-45517 GCA_004794575.1 Lanistes nyassanus
CCCCCCCCCCCCCCAAGAAAGTGTTATGGTTTACGGTTTATTGCCCAATCTACTCTGTTCACCTGTTTTTTCTTGTCAACCTTTTTTCGGTCATCTGAAGTGCCTAAAGTGCCCGCAGTCTTTTCACTTCTGACTTATTGTGGAGCCCACAAGAGATATAATTTTACCTTGTATATCTGTGCATAGCTTCTAGTCATTTAAAGACACACTGGACATGTACACCCTCCCACTAAGGAAGGGCCACCTGTATCATAGGGGCAGTTTCATGTGGTCCCAAGGGTGTCTGTTACAGAAAGGTTTCACTGTACATGCAGAGCTATTCTGGATTAAGTTGTTTCCACAAAGAAAGTCCTTTGCTGCAAATGTGGTTTTAATTGAGCTTAGCTGTTTGTTAGCAAGTTTTCAGGCTAAATCATGTGGCAACTATTTTGTTACATCCAGATATTTCTAAATATACCTTTCAGCAGGAAAATAAGTCATCTTTGATCCAAACAAAATACTTTTTATGTTGAATAAATTTGGTACCAGATCTTTTCTGGCATAAACTGTAGTTACTCCTGTCTTCACACTGCACCATAACCTTCTGGGAACTATTTTAGAAATACACAGAACATTGCTTTCTATAATTTTCAGTTAAACAAAGGTGTGCTCCTGGGTACATATATCAGAACAATGTTGCCAATGTATGGCTCCACTGACATTCTGTCACTCTGGCAAAAGATTTATTACCTGTGGTCAGCGCCTATCTCCAAGTTCTGGCTGTATCTGGTATGACATTTTATCATGGTCTTTTGTCAAGTCATCATGAGATTATCAGCATGCATGCATGTCCTGTCTTGTGTTTAATTTTTGCCTTCAACTTGGAAAGATGTTTGGGAAATGTTCTGTCCAACAGCCGGAAACGGACATGGTGACCACCGGAAGATAAAAGAGCAGGCTGCAGCAGTAATGTTTTCACTACTTTGAGTCATTTACTGAAATGGTTTGCTTTCTTCTCTTGTAACAGGATTTTTTTGAGGTTGTTCTGCACAGAGTATACATACATTCTTTGGATTTAAAATCAGTGGTTTTGATGTCTTTCTGATAATTGTCCTTTGTACGCTGCTATTTTGCAAGATCTCTTATTTTGTTGGCCTGTGGTACAAGGTTTATTTGTCAATAGTCAGCTCTTTACAATAAACTGCTGCAAGATATTGAAATTAGTTCTAAAGTAGCCACCAAGACCCTACTCTCATTCCAAACCTTTCCTTGCATCTGCGTGTATGTGTGCATTGGTGAGGCATGAGTGTGTGTACATATGTGTGAGAGAGGAGAGAGGTAATACATATATTTTTGCAGCCAGAGAGCAACCTGGTGCATGTATGTGTCTGTAGTGGTGGTGGTTGTGGGGGGGGGGGGGGTTTGTGTGTGTGTGTGTGTGTGTGCAGATTTCACATGCTTTTTTTAAAATTTAAACTTTGTGAATTCCAGGCATTCTATATCGTTTACCTGGGAGTGTACACCTATGCTTTGTGGACACCTGCTTGTGGGGACTTAAATCTGAACATCTTAGTTTTCTGCTGGACTATGTCTATCTGGATGGAGATCATTCGTGGAGCTTATATCAGGCGCAAGGTCTGGGTTCTGGAGACTAGTACATGAACTCACCATTGTATTTGTATTCATACTAGTTTTTCTAATTCCATTCATTCCATTTCTTTCTTGGTTTTCAAATCCATTGATCTAGCTACAGTGCTTTCTTAGGACATGCTGTGAAGCATCTGGACAGCTGGATGTGTTTGCATAAATATGGAAAAGAATCACAAGCATTTGTTTGCCCCATAAAGCTCTTTAGGTAAATGTACTTCCTATAGGTGGCTTAATATGGAGTTACAAGCAGTAAAGTCATTAGAAGCATGTTAGGCATCTTAAACTCCTTGGAAACCGATATCTTCAACACATTGGAATCTTGTGCAATGGCTGCCGGTCTTCATCCGTAGTTCTACGATTTTAGGTGATTTAAAAAAAAACACAAAAATTTCATTCACATCATTTAAACTAATAATTTCAGAAGAATAAGACTGTCCTTACCTGAACAATTTTGTAAAGATAATTTCTGAGCTTGGTGCTCTTTAAAAATATAACTGAAATGGGAACAAAAAAATTTCTTGGTCACATTTTCTGCAGAAATATCTCATTTACTGAGAATGACAAATTAGTTTGTATTAGCATTGTATAATTTCATTTAAAATAACGGGAAATAATTGCAGAGAGAACTGGCTATTCAAATTCATCTGTTTCTCGTTGGCTGTAACTTTGTTTTGAAAAAAATTTTCAAAAATACACAATTTAGTCTGGCTAGGAAGATTGCTGTATCTAGTCTACATACTAACCAGATGGAGTAATGTGTTCATTTTAAGAAAGCATGGTTTTACTGCAAAAGCCAGAACATTTTGGGTCACACCTTGTTAGAAAACCTTGACAGGAGATTCTGTCATTTAAGGCAATTAAATTCACTGTTCTATGCTTTTGCAATTGGGGCAAAGGCAAGGAATAACCTTATGTTGTGTGCTTTTGCAGTTGGGGCAGAACAAAGAAATAACTGTAATTTATGTTTTTGCAGCTGCACCCAGAGTTGAGCCTAAAATGGGAGCTGTTAGAAATTGGCATCATTTGGGGATTTCTGGTCATCTTCCTGGCACTGCGAATCGTCCCCCACTTTGTTCCCTTTGTCAGTTTTATGACGTCCAAGTTCTTGATAAGCTTGGGGCTCCTTTTCTTCTTCTATCGTGGAATGTTCATCTTTATTCCTGCCAGTTCGGAGTTGGGGCCAACCCTCATTAACATCCTAGAAATGGTAAGCATTTATAAAAATGTTTCATCCAGAACATTTGCTAGTTTATAGTGCTTGTGTGTGTGTGTGTGTGTGACTGTGTGTGTGTGTGTGTGTTTTGTTTCTTCTGCTTCAGCCATTTTTTTTATTTTTTAAGGAGCTTTGTTGAAGACTTTTCTGTGTGTCTTCCATAGTACTCATTCAGTCATATTAACACTGCACAGATATAAAGAAGAGTTTCTTAATCCTGGGCGAACTCACTTTGAAGTCTCATGTTAGCAGTTATAGGTCTAAGGAGTAAAAATTTCAACATGTGGTACAGTTATAAATAATGTGATCAGTACTTTGATAATGTTCTGTGATAATGTAGTGAAAAAGACTACATAGGTGGGCTAGAAGCTATGCTTATCAGACGCCCTTGAGATTTCAGGAAGATGCTTATATTTATTGTTGTTAAGTCATGATTTCGTCAATATGATTCTTTGGTATATCAAAGTAAAACAGCATCACGTGTAACTGGCACACTCATGGCACAAGTGGCACAGACCAAATTTACGAGTGTGCGCTCTTGGTATTATAAAAGAATTTATGCGGACTCAATCCCGGTATAGGCACTCACACAGGCATCCAATCACTGACCTGCTGAAGTAGAACACTGAAGACGCGTGATAACAAAGATATATAACATTTATTTTACAATACCCACCCCACCCCACCCCTTCCTCCCAGACAGCAAGGACAAAAAATTAATGCAAGAATGAATTTACCATGCACGTAAACAGAATACCTAATGTAAAACAGGTAACCCCCCCAAATATGCTTGACCTCATACAAATATCTCCTAATCAGCCCGCACACGTGGTACCCCCACAATGGCGGGAAAGAAGAACAAAGAAGGAGAAAGAGAATGAAGGGAAAGAACAAAGTGGAATGACAAGAAAAACTGGAAACTAGGAGAAAGAATAAATCTGTGGCCCTGCAAACAAAGGCAAGATTCCACTTAAGGAATCTCTTCGAGGCTAAACATTTTAACAACACTAAAATCATACACTTGTGATCTACCAGCCTGCCGTTATGCACGGGATGAATACATGATCGATTATACAATGTGTCCCAACATAAAAACCAAAAGAATACTTGCCTGCACAAACAGGACTACAAGGCTAACACTTCCGATCACGGTCTCGCGAGACTTCACAATGTTACTAGCGCTATTTTTTATTACAGTAAAACTTTTTGTACAACAAACATTTCTTTGTACAACACCATGAAAAGTATTGTACATTACACAATTACTTTCCAGGGGGGTTGTACACATGTAGGACCTTAAAGGCAGAGATAAACAGAATGTAGGAATAGGGCAGCACTAGGATTGACCAGCAAGGATACCCACCTCCCACCAGCAGTGACAGTCCGCCAGAAAAAGTGACCCACAAGAGGGACGTCTTCACATTCCCACCACCAGTGCAGAACTGCAGATCCCTTCCTTTTGTCCTTCTCTCCTCCCCCCCCCCCAACCCAAATTCACTCCCCTCTCCACCACATTGTGAAATCACCGCAAGGTGGAAGCACCTTCCCAAATCATCAACAAAATGATTTTGTTCTGTATATACTTGCACCACATTTAGTGCAGCCTGGCTAACATGAGTCCTGATTACACAATAAACTGGTTAAAATGGTTCAATTCAGTTTCTCATGGTCTGTTAAGATATTCCTCTTTGGTCTGATTTTATCCAGATGAGAGTCAGCATTCTATTTTTCCACTTAAAACTTATATTAAGTGGACAGCACTGCATATGTGTGCACATACTTGAGTGTGTGTGGTTGAGGGCAGGCTCGCTCATCAGGCATTCACAGACTTGCACCTCAAATAACATCATACGTTCAGGTCAGAAGAGATTTCAAGAACTGGATCAAGGTCTACATGATGGTGGCTGCAGCAGGGGCTGCAACTATGCATGCAGTGATCTACCCTAGTGCAGCCATTAGTCAGGACACCTTTCGAGCAGCTCTTAAGCGCGCTGTCTTCACAGTTGTGGTGTCTGACATAAGTGATATTGATGGTGAGTAGTGTCTAACATAAGTGATATTGATGGTGAGTAGTGTCTGACATAAGTGATATTGATGGTGAGTAGTGTCTGACATAAGTGATATTGATGGTGAGTGTGACGACTGTATAGATGTTTTGTTTTGTTTTTTAAACTATACAAAACATGGCTTTGTTCATATTTTCGTCATATTTTCTAGGTTTCCTCTTCATCACTTCCTACCCTTACTATTTTCGCATGAGATTCATTCTTTGCCATTTATTCTTTTGCATGAGTGGATAAAAACTAAAAGGAGTGTTGCTACATGATTCTTTGAGAACAACAGATTATCGGAACCAAGTTAAAGGACAAAACCAGACAAAGTCAACATTTCCGAGCATGACCCCTTCATCAGGACAAGAAGGAAACAAAAGGCAGAGAGAGTTACCTATAGACAATGAACACTTACCTGGTGTGTGTGAAGCAATGAAGAAGACTGTCCTTTGAAAAGAAACTCTTGACTGCTGCTTAGGGTAAAGCATAAGGGAACGACAAAGGAACTTAACCAAGCAAAAATTAAAAAGTCGACGTTTTGGAGCATTACCCGTTTTTCAGGACAAAACAGATAACAAAACTTTTGTTTGCATTTTATCTGTTTCCTTCTTTTCCTGTTGAAGGGGTAATGCCTCAAAATGTCCACTAGGTCTGGTTTTGTCCTTTTACTTGGTTCAGACAATCAGTTCTCTCTCCTTTGCTTGCACTCCAGATTCATGTTTCTGCACTTCCTCAGTGAAATGTGCACAATTTTTCAGGTGCTGAATGCTCTTACCTGTATGAGAAAGAACAAGTTCAATATTGTGGTGGTAAGTAAGGCATGAGTTCCTGTACAGCTACTAAAACATACCTAAAGGAGAAGTCCTTTCAGTCTGTAATTAAAGTGTGGCCGGTTTAACTCTTCGACACTGACTTGTTTCACATGAGCTGAGATCTAGGCATAAATGTTGACACTAACCAGATCCTGCACTGTTAAGTGTGTCTGCAGGATTTTTTAAACCTGTCGAACCATTTGTTTATATGCTGCACAAGAGGCTATCTTGACCATCACATGTGATCTGACCTGACACGAAAATTTTAAGATGGTGACTCCGAACATCAGCTTGTACTGTTTGACATGACAGGAGATTTGACATAAATATTCTGTCAAAAAGCATGATGACTCTTGAAAGCCCTGACAGTCTCTGCCAAGGTTCTTCATTATTATTATTCATACTTATTATTTAAGTCTGTCTGGTGACTTTGTTTAGAGTTTTTAGATAAAAACTGTCATCATTCTAGAGACAGTGCCTAGTTGAATTTACTAAGACTTTAACAGGATTTTGTTGAAATCTCCATGTTTAATTTCCCTAACCAAATCAGAGAGAGGGCAGACAGGTCGGACATTTTGACATACTATCTGTTGCCATAATAATATTATACCATATCTTTGCAGGTGGGTTGAATGGTGAGTACTTTTTAAAAAAATTGTTCTTTGTAGTAGAAACTCAAGGACTCTTGAGCAGCATAAATGAATGGGTTCAGTTTAAATTTCAAACTAATGGATATATATATATATTATATGGGATAAAATGTAGCCTATGATCTTGGTAATTTGGGTGTTCAGAAATGATTTTGTTGTTTTCTTTGTGAATAGAAGCTTTCGGCTATGTTAAATCCACTATGGATTCCCCCCTCCTTCTACACCTCCAAAAAAAAGAGAAAAAAAGTCAATGTGGTATGATGTGGTTGTGCTTGAATATGCTGTATGTGCCACTTTATTGTGTTTTATGTTTTCTGAATACCAGGATATTGTGCTCGTCATTAGTCGGTGTTTATAACTAGCATTTTTAGCCTTCAGATATTTAATGATGTGCTACATGTTAAAGGTGACTGATGTTTTGCAGAGTCTGATATGGCAAGACTTGCAGTCTGTCCTCACAAAAGCTGGAACAACTATTTAATTGTTGGCCAGTACATAGTCCTTGCCAGGCTAATTCTCTGGGCCATCATCTATGCCATGTTTTCGTAAGACGAGAAAGTAGTTTTTGGTTTTAAATAAATGACACTTTATGACACTCAATGGATAGCCCACCTAAAAAGTCTGAGGGTAAGGTGCTGCATGCTTCTGCAAAAATCAGGACATGTGTTTGTTTGCTTTTAATGGTTGTTCAGGGAGGGTGAAGTTCTCAAAATTTAACTACTCCAACAGCTTTCGAAATTCGTTAACCCAGTGAATTTTCCACTTTTCCAGGTTGGTTGGTTTCTGTGTGTGTGTGAGAGAGAGAGAGAGGGGGGGAGGAGACTCTCCCAGTGGTGACACACTTCACTATTGTAGCAGTGGGCAAAAAAAAAAATGTGATTGGCTGAGGGCCTAGTAATTTATGAAGTTTAAAAGTCGCAGCAAGATTTCTAGTGGCCTGGAACCACCGCTTTGTTTCTCCATCCCTGATGTTTTTGATAAATAACATGCCAAAGAAGATTCAGGGAAATTTTCTGCATTTTTTTTTAACGGTTGTGGTAGTCGTGGTGGTGGTTGTTCATGGACAGCACGGCTGGGAGAAGATGTTTCCCATTTCGTGGAAGATCCAGAATCTTATTTTTGGTTGATGTTTGTTGTTGTTTGTTTACAGAATTCACACTTTGTGAACAAATTACCAACCCAGTTTTATTTTGAGTTTTGGGGTTTGCAGCCACATTTATGGAAGTTGCTCAGAGTGGAAAGTTGCTGTTCTGTGGAGAAGCTTTAAGACTTGACTATGACTTGCCTGAAGCCTGCACCCAGTTTTTCTGTACTTTGGGGCCTAACTGCACTAGATCCTCACCTAGAAATGAAGAATGAGCAAGGTTGCCACATAAAGACTTAACATATACAGCTCTCTGTTTACTGTAGCTATCTTCATTTTTGTAAATCTACAGATTGCTAAATTCTAAACAAACTGCTTTTCAGTGCAACAATTGCCAAGACCCGATCTGAGTCGGTGGAGTTATGGAAGTATCAGCGCCACATGGTGATCTTGGACTTTGAAGAGCGGTCCATTGTGCCTCCTCCACTAACCCTTATCACATACGTCTTGTTGGCTATTCGAGGCACGGGGAAGCTCCTGTGGACAGCCATTCGCAAGTGCGGTGCTTGCTGTGGTCTCTGTGCTCCCCCTAGAGGCCCGTCACCAGTAAGTCTGGACTTTCTCAAGAAGGTCAGAGGTCAGTAGTGTTGGTAGAGGATAATGGCTTTAGGGACCGCCCTCTATGCTGCCACAAGAATTAAAGTGCATGCTAATTTATTAATGGTGATAAACATAACGTCTGCAGGGTTAAATGGTGGTGTAGTGCCAAAGCAGGTATTTTTCATGCGTGCATGCACTTTATAAATGTGCATCTCCATGCATGCATTCATGCACATGCATACAATTATGTGATTATTTGGATGGTTAGGACAAGGTGAAGATGACGCCTGTGACACGTGCGAAGGACTACAACTACTGGAAAAGCTGCATTGACCATTATGTGGAAAAAAAGGAGAGAAAGGCAGAGGAGGATAAAACTCCGAAGACTCAGAGTGACAGGTGAGGGGCTCATTCATTGGCCTTTATTCTGAGGAAACCTGTTCCAGGCATTGAAGATGTCACACTTAGAATTACTGCAACTCTAAATAATGTGGCAGCAGGTCTGAAATAGATTTGCTTCGCAGATTTTGTCTGGGGCATGCGTCATTCTCACACATTTTTCACCCTATTTTAGTGCTGGGACATGGATCTGCAGTAATATGCACTTATTGCCTAAACAGCAAAGGAGAAGGTTCAGAACTCATTTCAGGTCACACATTTTTTATACAGATATGGGGGCTGTTTACAAGAGTAGCTGGTGGGTGTGGGTCCTTTCAGATATTCTGGTTTCTTCCCACATCTTTGCCCCACAGCCTGTTATCAGCCTCCCAGCCCTACACACTGGTGGGATTTGGTTTTCACATGGTATAACAGCTTTTAACATGAAGGGCAAGAACAAAAGCAAAATCTTTTCTGTTTCCTCTTCTCCCCACACACTTGGTGCAGTTGCTATTTCATGTCGTGTATAGGTTTGTTTGTCTTTAGGGAAACTGTGTCTAATTCTTTATAAAATAAAATGAAGCCATTTACTACCTTTGACCCTCTGCCTATTGAAGGTAATTTGAAGGTGTAAATCTAAGTAAGATAGTGGGGTCATCTCATGTAAACATAAACATAATGCTGAATGTCGGCTAGGTTTTGTATCTGCTGAGTTTGTGGGCATGGGAATGACCACAGTTATAAATGCACATTACATGTATTACGCAGGCACATGCATTTGTGTTTATTTTGTTGTGAGAAAGACTGAATGGGCTGATGGAGGAGGTGAAGGTACAGCGAACGCTGGGCCAGCAGCTCAGTGACCGTATCATGCAGCTTGAGAGAAATATGACAAACAGCTGTCTACTCCTGGAAGAGATGAAGCACATGATTGGACGGTTTAGTGAGTGTTTCATCAGTAGCTTGTACACGCTGGTAGCCGATTGGTTGCTGTGACCTAGCTTTAGTTGTTGACATGATCACAGCTATACATAGATTGAAAAATAGACCACAACACTTTCTTTGATAATATTTTTTTCTTGGTTTGGGCCACCTTTTCCAAAATGAGTAAGAATTTTTGTTTTTCTTTGCAGATCCCAAAATGGGAGTTCTTCCTCCAGAACCTAAAAAATTGATTCATATTGTTTCTCGCCAGTCTCCATACCCAGAGACTTCCATCAGTCGGTTTCCCGTCTTCGACAAGTATGTTCCATGGGAGGTGCGTCACTTAAAAAAAAAGTGTGTACAGGGATAGAATAGTTGGGGGTATTTTTATTAGTTTCCAGAAACCTGAAGCCGAAATTTGTAAGGTTCAAATGAAAACGCTACTATATTTTTATTCCAGTGTGGTACAGTGACCAATCCAGTTTTTGTGCATGGATATCAGGGGTCCTTTTATCTTAAACGATGTTTTCATTTTGACAATTTATGAATGATGCACATGCAAAACAAGAGCTAAATAGAAGGCGATCGACTGATTTCACACATTACTGCACACATCCATTAGCCAAACGGCCACTTTGGGGTTGGGGGTCAGTTAAAGGGTGGTACACACCCTGTATTAGTCTGAGATTGTTGCCCACATTCTCCACTTTTGGGTGCTAAGCTACTTTCATCTTTGATACGACACAGTCTGAGCAGCTGTCTGTCTTTGGGAATGGGCATGCAAACATACCGTATGCATCGCTCAGCATATCTTGGAACACTGGCCATGGAAATGGTGTCTTTAACTTAATTTTATGTCTTGTTTACATTAGCATATGTGTATGTATGTGAGTCTTTTTATGGACATGTCCTGATGTGGTTATGCATGCATGGGAGTATGAGCACACATTTATATGCTCATGTATGGCATATATGTGGGAAAGGTACCATTTGAGGTCTATGATCCAGAAGTGTACACGCAGCCTGTCACTGATTTTCCAGAGCCTCTTCAGATGTTTGTTGATCCAGATGTCATCGAGTAAGTTTTGAAGGAAAAATATCATTGTACAAAGGTAATTGCAGACATTAAAATGGCATTGAAAGGTAACAGGTTAAAATACAGTTTACATAAAGGAGCTGGAAGGCTAATCTCCCTTTAACTTTGCTCAGTTAGTTGGCTGAGTCTGTTACCAAACCACTCAAGTCCTCGCTGTAGATACACAACATTTGAAAAGGTGTTGATAATAAAAAGAATGATGGGATTTGCCCCTGACTTTATTTTAGGATATACACAGAAAATATGGGACAGTAGGCATCTCTGCTGTTAACAGTTTTATAACCATTTACATCAGTTTAGTCATATCTGAATACATTGGAAAATAGATTCTGTGGTCCAGTCTGATATCCAGCTGGTTGTTATTTTACCATGGCATTTTAGTAGATGGCTCTAAATAAGATATCTACACTGGAGATAAATTTAGGAAAGCAGCAGTTCTTTCTCTTGTTGTTGGGGACTTTTTTTTTAGTCTTTTGTTCATTGTCAAGCAAAACAGATTTCTTCTCTGCTCTGGCTTTACAGCAGAGCAGACTTGGTGAGTTATAGGTATGGCCAAAATGCATGACTAAAATTTGAGAGTAGGACTCATTTTCAGCTCATCCCATTTGTAAGTGTGGGGGAGAAAAGATTTATCTCGTGACTGTCCAGTGTCTTTTATAAGGATGAAAAATCTCAGGAAATGGTGGTCAATTAAACATAATTCTTTGAAGATTTTTTAAAAAGAAATAATCATATTACATTTCAAATCTTAATTAAAAAAATCACTGCACGCTCATGAATTACTGCAGAAGGGCTGCCACTTCAAGGTTTTTTTGTTTTTAATTAGACTGAAGCATGCTGCAGAGGAACGTGAAAAGCTGCCTGCAGAAGAACAAAATGAACTGCCCCCGTTACCTGAATTTAAGCCTTTATACAACACCACTTGCCATGTCACCATTGATCATGTCAGCATCAATGTAGACAGAATATCCTGGATCACAGCTGACGATCAGCCAGTCTCTTATAAACTTGACGCATCAGGCATTCCTCAGTAAGTGTTTATCCTATGCATTTTACACCATTGTACAGTGCTAGTGAATAGATGTGTTAGGCTTCATCAAGCACCTGGGCATGCATCAAGTAGGCGACTTGGCGAGAGGCAGTCTGACCTCTAGAAAACTGCATATATTGCACTTCTGCCTTTATCAAGTACTGATTGTTGCCTGTAGATGACAACATTCAATATTGAACAGAAAGACGTGCAGTGTGTAAATGGCTTTTGTGAGAACTGTCAGGCACACAGGAGGCAGCATACTTTCTCATTGAAATGTACTGTGGTGTTCCTTGTTCTGATATGCACCTTCTGACAACTTCTGTATCCAGAAATCCACTTGGACGGACTGGCTTATGTGGCCGTGGCAAATTATGGCGATGGGGTCCTAACCACAGAATAGCAGCAGTCGTCAGTCGGTGGCGGCGAAAGTACTCTGCGGCAGGAAAATCCACAAACCCCATCATGGTGGATGGGAAGCGTGTGCTTGAGTTTATTGTCGTCAAGCACCCAGAGTCTGGGGAAATGGCATTGCCAGGAGTATGTGGACTTTTGCAATGGAGCCAATAAGCTCAGCAGATTTCTTTAAAATTATATATTTGTTTATAAGTCTTCTTGAGTACTGCAGACTGCATGGGAGATTTGCTAAAGGTACTTGGACACAAAACAGCATGTACACACAACAGCAATCTATTGCCGTACAGGTAAACATGCTTTGTGCGGCCCTCCAAGACGAGCAGCCACCTGCTGTCTCTGGATGCTTATGATGTTAATCTCTGGACTAACATAGATTAGTTTCCAGAACTAAATCACCTTAGACCGGCGGTTACCTGCCAGACAGATGGGGACAGGTACTTTCGGGACAAAACCTGAACTTTACCTGCCCCAAGGGGACAACTTTACATGCTTTTTGGGTCTCCATCACCTCCCCCAATTATTTTTTTAAATATTCCCATGTGTGACTTCATCCAAGAATTTATACCCACAAACTTTCTGTTTAGAGTTCCTTTACATATTACAGTTTAGGTCATCGAGTCAGTAAATGATGATGGAATCACCTGCAATAAAATGAAAAATCCTTACACTTGACCAGCCTGTAATAGTTTTAAAAAAATGATATGTAGTCGCACAATATTGCAAAAGATTTGGGATGAGACAAGATGCAGACTCGGATCGAATCTGATCGCGGGAGTATATTTCCAGAATGGAAGAACGCTGGCTGCTCAGATCTCAAATATATTAAGAAAAGAAAGATGATCTACAAAGATATAAATAAATCCATGGGGGACTTGTTCTGCATTGCACAATAAAAGAATCTACCAGTTAGTGGACGTCTGATGCAGAGCATCTCCACCCTACTCCACCTGCCTCTCTCTCTCCTTGATCTTTTTATCCATCTCAGATCTGTTTTACATGTGTTTAGAGATTTTTAAATGATGTGCGATAAACTAATTTGAAATAATTCATCGTCAGTTTTAAAGGGTGTCGTTGCACATAAATGTACTGAGGATTAAACGTATGTAGGCTTTTTCTTGCAAGTACTTCGAGCATTAACATTTCCTGATTTAGATCACACATGGTCTGTGGTCTGCACGAGTAAACATTCTGTCAATACACATGAATACAATTTACTTTGCAAGTTGCAATCTTAAATGTAAATAATCCATTATAATATTAAACCTGAAAATGTGTAGTTTAACTTTTTGGTTTTTGTATGCAAGCACATTTCCATTTGTTCGCACACAACACGTTGATGACACCATTTCCAAACGTACAGTGCACATGCTGTACAAAATGTGCCCTGTTATGTGCAATCTTAGAATTAATTTTTAAACTATCCATTGTAGATTGCAAAGGAAGTTGCTACAAATCCATTTCATTTATTTAAAAATGTACTTATATTTTTTTTTACCCATTTCAGCTGTCTGTCTAGTTTTTGTTCTTACTTTGTGTTGGTCAAACTACAGAGCATTGATTGGATTAGCTTTAGGGCAGTTTCTGCATGTTCTCAGCCACATGTTTTTGTACTGTGCTTCACAGCATGTTTTGTACTTGTGCATTTTTCAGGAACACTACTTCTTTTGTTGATGCACACTCCATTTTTGGAGGGGGTGAGTGGATAGGGGTAGAGGGGATGCTGTCAAGAGCAAGCACTTGCTATGACAGCTTAAAGGGGCCATGGTGATTTCATGGCATCAAATGGGTGGTGGAATCCTGGCATAACACAGTGTCAAATTGTCTGCATTGTACCTTTTTTTTTTGCAGGCATCATAATGAAGTGTGCTTTGTAAATTCAATGTGCGCACACATTTGCCTAGTTAGTGTTTTAGTTTTCCTTTATTTTTCTCTATCCCCCAATTATTTTATGATCGGTCTTTGTAAGAACATGTATAAATGTGTGCTCCTTGGTTGCAAATTAGAGGCACCTGTGATGAGCCACCTGTCATGTAGGGACACTTGGGTGGAATGAAGGATGTCCTCACAAGGCAGGTTTTACTGTATGGTTTGTTGTGAGTGCATTTTTGCTAAAAAAATTTTATAACATCAGGAAAACATGATAGCATCATCTATTCATGTAAGACTTTTTTTCATCTGCTGCACTGCTGGGGGAGATCTCACAGCCAGTGGATGATGTCATACGGAGGATCAGCAGATGAGACACACCTGCCTTTGGCTGATGTCATAACTCTGGCACAGATCTCACTGTTGTCTCGTTTTGCAGAGGAGGCTGCTAGAGCATAGGAACATGCTGATTCACATGGATTTTACCACAGTAGTTACAGTTATGAGCGGGGAGCTACTTGGGTGTCTGGGGATGCATGGGAGATGTGTTGGTGCTAGCTGAATGCTCCTTCACTTCATTGCTAGAAACATTTGTGTCCTGTCATGTCTAGTCTTCACCTGTTGCCTGTCTCAGTTATTTTTTTCCACTTGTTCGTCGTCTTTGAGGGGCTGCGATACAGCATTCTTCTGCCGACACTGCTCAACATCAAGCACATTGTCAGGAATAAGCAGCCAGCATACATTTCTAACATTACTAGAAGTAAATTACTTAGAAATAACATCTGTTTACAATTTGTTTTAAAATTTGGTTAATAGATTACCTGATCAAGGCTGGTAAAGTGGTACTTCTGATGAACAACCCCCTCAATTATGGCTACTTCCCTTGAACAACCTTTTCTTGACCCGCTAGTTTTTCTCCGTAATGGCCCTCTTATTTACAGCTACCCCTCAACGCAATTTAGGCTCTACTGTTTTGCCATTTTGTGGCTTCTGTATTTTTTTATATTATGCTGACAAAGTCATTGGGTTTGTTGGAAATCAGCTGTTAAAAATATGGAAAAAAAATCTCCAGCCGCTTATGTTTTGATATCCACTTTGTCCATACATCACACGGTGGGTCGTAAAACTTTCGTCCCTTGCTCAATTCAGTGACATGCACAAGTAAGAGATCTTGGTAGCCCATCAAATGTGCAACACCTCTCCACCCCCAACAGCATGGCTGACGAGCTTGGGAGCATGTGGCTCTGGTGTCTTTGTGAAGGGGTATTCCCACCGCTGATGGAGATTTGTTTTTCCAGCAGATTCAATACAAAATCAGTGACTCATGACCTGAAAGATGGATATGTCCTGTATTTTTCTATGAAAAGAAATTTTAATACAACTGTGAAAAGATGAGAGAACTTAAATGCAACACTACATGTAGGTTGAGTATAATTGCTTTTGGGTTTAGAACAAGTGTTGGGGACTAGCACATAGACAGCTTTTGTACTTTTTAACTGTGAAAAATGTCCAGAGCTATTTTCACACAAAGGCTTTTCTCATCAAATGTCAATTATCACTACATCTCTCAGGTAATTCCTTGATCTGAATTATCACAGGATGGAGAAAATGTTTTCGCCAGCAGTCATCAGCTATGGCAAAATGTATTGGTCCAGTTGTCTGATTGACTTCCGTCAGACAGCATGATTTATTTAAAAATTGGAAGCTGTTCAAACTATAAACTTTCTGAAGAAAGTTTGTGGAGTAACAGTTGGAGGAAGCAGTAATAAAATTACTTAGTATTTGAAATAATCTGATGTACAAGTTGCATGGGTCCACTTCATGCCACGATGTCTTGCCTCTTTTATGACCCTTCGCTTTTAACACCATTTGTGTTGGGGGTGGACGCATCATACTAAATGGGAGGTTCCATGGTTATGAAACACAGTGGAGCCTGTTACAAAATGAAATGTTAACTCTGCTGTTATGTTTTTTTCAAAAAGGAATTTGGAAATCAATTCAAAGATCATAGGAAATTTCAACAGGAGAATGAAAAACTGATTTTTGAGAAAAAGTGCTTCTGTATGGCTTTCAAAAGACCATGGAAAACTTACAAAACGTCATAAACATGCCAAAAATAGACACAGAAATCAAACATATAAGCACAATCTTGCAAAATTCCATAGGAATGATGAAGAAATTTGATGGATGGAGAACGCCTTTTCAGCAGCTGTTACAGAGGCTCTTAGCACTTTTTAATCCTTTTCAGATTAAATTTTTTAAAAACTAGTTTGGCTTTTGGCACACTGCAGAACCCAAGATGACAATAAGTACCCCAGGACTGAAACGAAGACTCACAGCTTTTCATTGACACAGACCACTTTCCATCTTGCAGCAGGTTTTGAGGCCATGTCAAGCTGCATGCATTATTTTTTGTGGATGCTTTCAGGCCAATGTTTACGGCAAATCAACGTCCTACAGTGTCATATGTGAGCAGTTTCTCAAGTGCGTGCTAATGGAAGATGATGTCGAAGGCAGCATCAGGTTAGAAAAGGAAGACATGATTAGGGTGAGTGCTTCAGTGAGTTGACATTGTAGAGATGACGCTCATTTGCCATGCTTAACTCTTTATAAAGTTGTTACAAATGAGCCTAAGGTTAACACAATGATGTTTTTCCCTACTGATTCTCACAGTGAGTAGGCTGCTTGCTTGTAATCGTAACAGGAAAATGTATTTAATAGACATGGGCATGTAGTTTTTCGTTGGTCAAGTATTTTGTGGTTTTTGTGCCTTTTAGTTCAAGTTGTCTATAACAGACTGCAGTTTATCAAATGACGGAACGTAAAATCTGTGAATTTTCTGATGATAGTTGAATCAATCAGTCTCCTTCCCTTCTGTCTGTTATGCTGTGAAACGTAGCCAGTGTGCCAGCCTGGTGGCTGAATGAAGTGTTCTGCAGTTACCTCATTCTTTTGATACATAATAGCTAGGCAACATTTCAGCAGCCATACCTTCAGTTACAACTACCATCATGGGAAGGAAAGAAAGAGGCCAGTTTAATTTTTGTTTGAAAGGAAATTTTTGTCCATAAAATTAATGATATTGGAAATGCACACAATTTGCTGATACCTTACCAGGTGGAGACTGCTTTTCTGCCTCTGATTGTCCAACCTCTGACAGCCAGGGTGACAGTAATTCTCTGCATGCTGCCTGGCCACCACCTCCATCTGAGCTGTGAAGGTGGATGTCAATGGGAGGCATGAGTGATAGAGTGGGCCAACACCTCAGCTGCCGCCATCGCGTGCAGTAACTAACACAGGTAAAACCTGCCAAAGGCGGTTCCCAACATCGAACCCACTGCTGCTTTGATGTCATCCACATTGGCCCTGTGGGCAAAGCTAAGGTGGCTGCCACAACCATCGCTTCATGTACCAGATGTGAAGAATGAGGTACAGCTGCTGGGCCCACAAGCAAGTGAGCAACTGCCCAAGCTCTGAGAACCAAGGGGGTACCCCAACACTGAGGTTCTTCATCACCTAACACCTCAGCGTGGAGCTTGCAGCTGACCCCTGGTAGGTTCCAAGGATGGTCCATCTTATCGAAGCTAACACACACTGGGGAGACGCCCTACTGCAGCATTGGAGAGGCAGAAACAGCAGGTCTTCTGGATGTTGGAGGCTCTTAGTCCAATCCAGCTAGATCTCCAAGGCATGCATTGGACACAAGGTAGATCTGTTAGCATCAGTAGATGGAACTGATGTGGCCCCCAGTCTGGCAGTCCATTCTTGGCAACAGTCCCTGATGCCATAGACAGAAATACCCTTAAATTGTCCCACCTAAGAAGGGTCCTTTTTGTAGACAGGGCATGTAGATCACTCATGCATCCTGTCACCAGCACTTCGAGGACCACCATCTTCTAAGTGAGCTGTTTCAGCAGGCACTGTTCCAGTGGTTCAAAGCCTGGCCCCTGAAGAAATCTAGCAGCATCTCCAATAACCACTTGGGGATGTGACTATGGTGTTAGTGAAAAGTAATAGGTAGGCCCAACAGTTGTGAAGACTGAGTGTGAAGTGCTTGTGGTGGGTCTTTGGAGTCCAGGAGCAGAGAGAGTTCACTGTCCATTCGTGGGTCCGGTCTACCGCCCAGTCTGATTACTCCTGGTATGGCTGAGTGGTATTCCCTGAATGTAACTGGAGGTGTGCTGGAAAAGTGAAGGAAACACTCTGGCAACTGTCCCTTCCACAAATTAGACCTTTGCACTTTAAACCATGCCACAAAGCACAAGCCACTTGGCCTTAGACTCCTCCTAGAGTGGAGGGTCACCTAGATCAGAGTATTCTATCCACTGCCAGAGACAAGGAGCCTCGGTCAACAAGGGCCCTCCAAATTTACTAAGGCATGAAAGTTCAGCTTGGGGACATTTGACAAATCTGAGCCCAGCTGTGTCAAGAGGTCTGGCCACGAAGGTAGCCGTTGTGGGGTTTGACCAGTCTGCGTCCACATCAAGGGGACACATCAAGAGTGAGAGAGCACTGTAGAAGATGCAGACATTGTAGGAATTCGGGTATTAAGGGAAACAAGGAAGCCATAAGAGTCTCCTCCTTTTCAGTCTAGGGACAGGCCATTGATGGACACTGTTTGAAATTTCCAGTTACACATCTGGGAAGGTGGGGATAAAGAGGTGTGTCCATCAGGAATAGACACAGAAGACAATGGGAAAAGGCCATACTCGGCATCCATTAGTTCGTTAAGCCATGGGCCTCAGTAATTTCATTACAATGACACATGCCTAATAATGTTCCTGCCTTCTACGTCGTAGTCACCAACTACCATCTCGCTTAGTCCTACAAGGCGTGTAAAAAAATTGAACATTACTTGAACTCCTCTTGTAACTTACAGACTTTAACAAGATAAGAAGGAAACTAAAGCGAGTTGTATGGTGAGCACAGCTTGGAGGTGGAGGAGCAGGGGGCCTGCAGTGAGTTCTTGATGTCCCTGGCTGTCAGAGGAAGGACATTTAGGGGCAGATAAGCTGTGTTTGTCTCCACCTGGTAAGGGTATCTGCAAATAGTAGACATTTCGACCAGTATAAAATTACATTCCTTAAAACTGCAAACCAAGCAAGGACAAAGCCTCCGCACTAGCTGTTCTTGGAAAAACATGTTTTGTGCAGTTCTTTGCTCAGTTTGCCCGCTCGTCAAGTAAGGTGCCCTTCACAGGCATCAGTTCAGTGACAGGATTCACCTCATCCATTCTGTACCGGGGCTACATCGATGACCCGTACAACACAGATAATGCCTGGCTAGAAGCTGAAGTGTGGAACTTCCATTATGATTCAACTGACATGCTTGATGAAAAAATCCTAGAGGTAGGAGGCTTACCTGGAAGTTTGGCAAAAAACTATTATGTTGGAGGGGGGGGGGAACTTTGATAAAGCTATAGCAACAGGATGGTGGTGAGTATGCATAATAACCTTTATTATGACTGATTTTGTGGCTGAGATATACTTTCTTCCCCAGTCTCGTACACGATAACCAGCTCTGAGAGAGTGCAACAATTTATACTTTTATAAAAATGAAATAAATTTACAAATATTTGTGTTTACATACCTTGACTCAAAGTGCTTATATTTCCTATATAAATGAACCCGAACAGCACATCCAAACAAAAAATTTAACCTTTCCCTGGTAAGCCCTCGCCTGTGAGACTGGCAAAGTCTCATTAGGAACCACTGATCATCCACCTAGGTCTGACCCACAGGCGAGGGAGACGACACGTCACCCAGTGGAACTTCCCTGGGGGGGGGGAGGGGGAACCTCCCTCAGCATAAACAATCCTGACATGTCGTGGTGGACACATCTACACACATCATGCACCGCATCCTGTTCCAAAAGTGACTCGACCAGTTGGAAAAACTTGAGAGTGGCAAACCGGAAGCAGTGTGACCCGCGCTTTTGGTGGTGAAGTGGAAACCCACTGTGGGTTTATGTCTACATCACAGTATAGACTTACTGCTTGATCTCTCAAAAACCTGTAAGAGTGTTGTAATGCATATATTTGGGGAGCATATGCCCTCAACACATGAATCTCTCCAGATTTCTCCCTACCCACGCAATCTCCCCTTCCTCCATGAATCAAAATCGCTGTTAACAGAATAAAATGTGAACTTGCAGTCTATTGCAAAGTGTTTTTTTTTTACTGTTTCCATTTGCAGAGAGAAAAGATGTGGCGGGAAGTGTCACCTTACCTACGTCTCCATGGCAACCAGGCTTCTATTGTGTTGAAAGCAGCCCAGCTTCGTGATGCCTACACATAGGATTTGTGATTAGTTGTGGTGAAGGCACTTACAAGCTGGATAATTATCCAGGAGAAAAACTGTCACAACAGCAAATGAGTAGAAATTGTTATAAAGGACAGTGGAGATACTTCATGTTCGTGAATTCTGCATGTAATATTAGATAGCATCATTGACTTTTTGAAATTCCACAATATGTATATGTATCTGTTATAATATGAATATGCTGAAAGTTGCTATAGAGTTTTAATGTATTGCAACTACCTGATGCTAGATTTTTATTAACAGATGTACAATTTGGAAAAGAGTTTTTTTTTTAAGTGTGCATTCTCCTTCTGGCCTGCTGTGAATTGACCATGTGGCAGTATTTCTTATGCTGTCTTATATTTATATTATTGCTTCCATATATCTCATTTTTATAATGGATGCCTCCTCACTATTGAATAAAGTATTTTCTCAATTCATCTAAAAAAATGTGTGACTGTACTAACACCACATACAATTCTTGGCAAGGTGTATGTTTTCGCCAGGCAGTTCTATGGTGGACATGAGAATTATATCTGATATTCATTTACTCTCAGAGCTGTGACCGAAACCATGCAGTTGACAACAAATATCTGATTATTATCAGCAGTTCACAAAGACACCGCTATTGTAATGGGTCCATCTCCTTTTTGTCAAAAAAGTGTGTTGGAGTAAGCCAACAGGCCTTCATAGTTTATCCCACAGTAAAGGGCAGCTCACATGCGGCAATTACTGTTTGTGCAAAGCAAGAGGTCTTTTTGTGTAAATAGTTCCATGTCCTTGGACATGTCTGAAGTAGCTAAGGTGTTTTGCATGCTGAGAGGGGGGAAATCCTATTTTGTAAGATTCACTGTCTGCAAAGCCATGCAAGCCATACAGTCATACAAATTCATTTACTTCACCTGTGATTAATGGAATACACAAAGGACATGATGAAACTTAATGTTTATTGACTGGATTGAACTATCGTCAAATATTTCACCATATCAAAACAAGCTACAGAGCTACTATTGTAATATGGGGAAAAACTACAAAAGTGTTTTACAGGCAGTCTGTTGCAACCAACGACTGGTGCAGAAACACCTGGGCAAAGCAGTCTGGTACATTTACTTCTGTCTTGTACACAGCCTGATTTCAGTGAGAATATACAGCAAAAAATTCCCTAACCCAGGCTTTCCAAAAGCAAGCGCCGGGGGTGGGGGTGGGGGTGGTTGGACAGAAGCAGCAGTACAAAAGAACAGTGGCTTGTGACAGGAAAGGCAGGACAGTTGACCTCCAAACCAATCACCATGCAACATGCAACAGGACTACATGGTAAAACATGGGCATTCAGCCTTTGCTTCTTGTGCACTCTCTTGCGAATACAGTTTGACTGGAAACGCTGAGAAAATGTGTTTGAAATGGTGCGAATTATTTGTGTAGTCATTGGAAGTCTTCTGATAAGTAGCTGACATATTACAACATTCAACCACATTTTTTATAATCCTCCCCAAAACTAGATAGAAAAATTCAAAATTTATAGAATCCAAAGGAGCTGGGGGGGGGGGGGGGATTTGTTGCTTAACATCCAGCCGCAGACTATGTGCATATCAGGATGGAAAAAATCCAAAGGAGGGAAAAGTCACAAAGCATACTAGTAGTGTAACAAGATCAAACATGCATAAGGCATATCAGTATTACATTTTAATTTCAAATACTCTATGAGATGATAACATCTTTGTGTAAAGAAGTATCTCAACCTTTTTGTTAAGTTACACATAATTTAAGTGGACGGAATGTTAGAAATATATACATCTCAAACTGCTTAATATTTCTAAGAATAGCTACAAGCAGTAACTTTCGCTCATCACCATATCTGTACAAATCAGTATCCCCCCCCCCCAACCTCCCCAATCTCCACACACCACACAAAAGGAAATTGCATTCCAAGGTAAAAATGTTTTAAAGCTTGGTCTCGCATCTCGTTTTCACCACTTTCAAACATTTCAGCAATGAAAAATCATATGTCATTGTCTTGGTCTAATGAAGTTGGAACTTTACAATCACAAGTTTTTAAAAAATCTTTTTAACGGTGACTTCCAATTAACTTTAACATCCCTTTTTTTTAAACATAAAGGAGGCAAAGTTGGCTGTATCTTAAGAACTCCACATATAGATGTCTCACAGGTATTAGAAACTAAACCCTTAAACATATGCATGACTTCATCTTCAAGCTTACAATTAGAAAAGTTTTACTTTTGAGACCTTCAGTGAAAATCTACATATCACAGACAATCTGACCGCATGAACAACAGCGGCCACAAGCTTTCTATTGTGAGACCTGAGGTAGCATGCATTTTCATTACTGGTCAATTCTCAGCAACGTGGATGCTGGTGATTTGGAATATCAATGGCAGTATAATCCACTGCTGCAGTTTTCATCCTATACGCATGTCAATTACGAGTTCTTTTTGACCTCAATTTATTACAAACTTTACAATTCAAGCCCGCTCCAACTGTAACTGTTGTATTTCAGCCTGAAGTGCCTGCAAATAAGTGGACAGCACTGTGCATCTGAAACCATCTCGTGCTAAATATGAGCAGAAAGATCCCTGCAGGACCTACAATGCACAAATAGATTCCTACAATGAAACAGAGAACCCTATAATACCTAAATCAAAATCAGAAAATTTTTAATGAAGCCCACTGCACCTCTGTTTCTAAATATGTATCGAAGACTCTTATTACTTCTTCAGACACATTGAAATACTGGCATTCTGGAGGTATAAAGATTGTACAAAAGGCATGATGAGGGTTAGTAACAGCCTCTTTTGACGAGATGGATTCACTAATGCCTTTCTTAACTGGAAAAACATGCATCTTAGTTTACCAAATATATTCTGATTTAATAAGTCTTATACATGTATGGCCATGTTCAGCAAACCATTTTGTATATTCATCCAGTTAAGGAAGGTCTTAAGGCATTCTTGTGTACACAGATCTAAGACTGGAATCTCAACTCGGATCAAAACTCATCACCAGTGAAACTGATTCTAGTGGCTGCAATGCAACATTCTTGAATCTGATCCTCGCATGCATTTTCGGAAACCTTTACACGCAGTACTGAACCCGGACAGATGCAGGTGACCTTTATGTTTGATAAAAGCAACTGGCATGTAAAACATTTTCAGGAGAAACTACCCAACAGCATGCAAACAATGCATGTGTTTTTGTAAGTGATCCCTTAACAAATGCAAGAAAAATGTGGGGCAAAAAAAAAAGGGGAGGGGGCCAAAATCTACACCAAATATTACACAAAGAGATGGGAGGATAGCACTAACATGGTTCTCATTACTGGAATTAAAAACATGCTTCTAAGTCGAATCTTTTAACTGTTGTTTGTCCAGTTCCTGGAAACCGTTCAAACAGACCTAAGCCAAGACCAGGTGATGCCAGATACTTAGATGCAGCACGTCGCCCTAGGTCATGCACAATACTGAAGTAGTGGATGAAAAAATCTCAAGATTTACAGGTCACGGGTCACAGAACGTCGTGGGTGTAGGTCTTTGGTGTGGTATCCAGGTAATCAGAGTCAAGGTAACTGCGGTCGGGAGAGCGCTGACGACCACTTGCTGCGAATGATGCACCGGGACTGGTGCGATACCTAAGGAGCAAGAGAACAACTGCAGGTCCAAGTTAAAATCCATCCTTGATTGAAAATTTCTCAGACCCCCCCCCCCCCAACAAAAATATGGAAAGTTAAAATGGAATTCGTAATCAGTTTTCCGTCTTCACATTCCAGTTCTGTGTGTGAGTAGAGTGTGTGTGTGTGTGTTGGGAGGAGGACCCATGCATGGACACATGCCTGGGTGATTTGTTGCAGACCAACATGACAATGGTTACGTCTGCAGTTCATGTTATGGTGCAGGTTAGGTTGGGGCACACACACACACACATACAAGAAGGTTGTAGTGCTTACCTAGGTGGAGGGCTGAGAGACCGTGACCGCGATCGAGATCGCTGACGGGCATGGTCACGACTTAGTGAACGAGACAGGTGTTCCCCGGAATATTCTGATATTGTTAAAGGTGGTGCAATTCCATTCCGTCTCAGTTCTTGAACTGCACGCTCCCTATACAGAAAAGCACATTTGGATGGATCCAGTGGTTATTGTTATATACCATAACGCAGTCAAGGGCGCCCTAAGAAGAAAAGGTCAACATGGAAGGCTCCACTTATTACCTAAAACTTTAAAAACCTAGCCAAAATCCTCCTGTTTTTCAAAATCATTGTTCATTGCCTCAGTTTGGAGCAAATTTCAGAGAACTGCCTTACCTTTCAAACCTCTCATTGGTCAACTGCCGACGAAGCCGTTCAACGTCTCCCTCTAATTCAACATTACGTGTCCTTAGAGAGGCAATTTCCCGACTCTGGCTTTGTCTGGAATTGGGAAGGAAAAAAATCATCACTGTAAGTCAGTTTCTTGAAATGCAATGCTTTAGGTTTTCGTACAGGTCAACTTTCAAAGAGCTAATCCACAAAAGCAGACTTTACCAAGCTAACATTCCAAAGGTGTTAGAACAGAGAGCATGAATCTGTGGTTGGCAGCCACAGCAACATCTTAGAAAGAATCCTCTACTTACATCTTGCTGTCGTTGAGAGACAGGCGGTCTTTCAGCATCTGTATCTCTGTGTTGCGCTCCTGCGATAGCAGCTGGCCTTGAAACTCTTTCTCACGGTTGTTCTGCAGCAATGCCTCCAGGTTCTTGACCGCACAGCGCTCCTGGCCTAACTGGCTTTGCAGCAGCTCACTCTCTTGCCGCAAGTCCTCCACCAAAGACTGGAGCTGTGCAGGCAAAGAAGGTTCAGTTTGAGATCACTAAAGAGGACCAAATAGTCACTGAGGTTGCCAAAAATAAATAAAAAGGACAATGCATACTTAGGTAACTTTTTGTGTCTAATTCTACGTAACAATATGGGGTTGGGAGGGTTGCACTTTATCTGCGCCTCTGTTCATGGAAGTTGTCATAAGGTCTGCTTGCCCTATATACTTTACATTCACCTTGTGTCAAAACAAAAATGCAAATGCCCGTGCAGCCCTGTCTGGGGTCAAGACAAGCTGATTCATGCCTGAGGTGGCAGGTACCATACCCATCATCACTGTCGGGAAAAAATGCTTTCTTTGAGCACAGGAATGTTACAAAATGAGAAATGAAATTCCTCTTCAAGACTCCAACAGATATAGGTGAAAAGCGATGAGCAAAAGAAAGGTGAGAAATATTTCAGCAATAAAGAAAGAAGCTGACAACAGCAGCAGACACTCCCCATACCTGTTCCCTGTCCAAGTGCATGGCAGTAAGTTTACGTTGCAGCTGTTCTTTCAGTGCATCCAACTGTGCAGCATTCTCTCGGGCAGCAGTGTAATCTGCACGCAGGACTGACTTTTCATCTTCAGTCTGGCGAAGATTCTCCTCCAGCGTTGTAACGGATCGAGTAAGGGAGACAACTTGCTGCTCATAAGCCTGCTGGGCTTGAACATGCTTTACACAAAGGCAGCAAGCATTTAGTACTAGTTGCCACACTATTGTTAAACTCATCAGCTAAGCTTGTTCACTCTCTCATTTTTTCTGTCAGCTTGTTCTCTATTTACCTTTCAAATGGGTCACTTTCATTGGAGAAAAAAATATTTGAAATCCTTCATATAAAAATGCTGTCCAACCCTTATCTTTTTTGTTGTTTATTATAGGAGTTGTTATCTACTCTGAAATGAAAAGAAAATCAAATGTGCTGAACATTCTCCAGATTTTTTCATCCCTAACAACCAAATCTGTAATGCTGCTGCCAGCTCTCAGGGGAAAAGAAACCCCTTGTTTGCGTAACTAAATGTTGTATAAATGTTTTTCAAAGCTGGATAATTGTCACCTCTTCAATCTCTCGCTCTAGGTTGTCAATCTTGTCATGCATTCGTCGCAGTTCAGACTCCTTGGTCATGACCTCCAACCGTAGATTGGAGCCTTCGCTCTCCAGCTGGTGGGAAGCTGTCTGGTACTGTTCAGTCTCCATGGACAGCTTGCGGTACTGGTCAAGCAGGTCAGAGCGCTCTTGTTCCTGCACGCAGACAGCACGGGTGAGCTGATGTTCTTTGTGCCTTGACTTGAGCCAGTAACTCCATACATTTGATCAGATGCTGCGCACTATTACACCAACATGTAATGTCTCCTCTAAGATTTACTGGGGCAATGTGGGGAAAATTAACAGTTAGTGTGTTCTCACACTGACCCTGATCACAATTTCTCCAAACAACCAAAAACCGAGAAGCCATTGTGTGTGGCAGTGTGGTCTGGGTGTGTGTGGTATCCTGGTGATCTTGGTACACACGACAGCAAAGCATGTAAGAAATGACCACATCACTTCCTGGACCTCACACTCTGGCAAATTAATATGACACACATGTTGTCCAAACTTTACCATTACACTTTGTGCAGCAAAACATTACCTTAGTGGCCAGCAGATCCTCTACACGCCGCACCTCCAGGATGTACTGCTGCACCTGAGTCTTCAGAACCTCGCGCTCCTCCAGAGTGTCCTGCAGCTCTCCATTCAGCTTCTGCCACCACCACATGAACAGAACCCGAAGGTAAGCCTTCTGCTGCCCATTATTTCAAATTGTGTCATGAACCAATCATCGAGTTCTATCTTCTTCTGCACATACTGGTGCATGAAATTTTTTAAACTCTCCTCGTGCACCACATGTACAAACTGAGGCTTAACTCCTTGAGCCCTAGGGCTTGGCTAACTTGCGACGACCTAAATGACACGCGAGTCCGCGGTGTTGGCAGACTTACGACGAATTTAAAAATTTGCAGCGACACATTTAACGGTGTAAGGGAGGTAAACTTTATATCATTGTAAAGCTCTATCGTCGCTTGTTTCCCATGCACTGTCTAAATGAGTTTCGGAAATAGTTTCGGCTTGCCAAACGAGGTTTAGTGTAGCGGGTCGCCAGGTCTACTTCCGTCGTTCACAATGGCTACACGTGTTGTGTTTGTTGTGTGTGCAAAAAGTGACTACATTTGGCACCAAATAGTAAGTAGTATTTAATATTTCTAACTAAAAGTATTGTTTCTATTGTGATGCCGAAGAATAGATCTTTCTAAATATGTAAAATATATTACTGTGAGTGTGGTAGTTTTTAAGCAGTATTTTTTTTTAACTTGTAAATCTATGCGGCCTCTGGGGTTGCTAGCCCTGCGGGTCCCTGCGGGGTCAAAGAGCTAAAATGAGTTGGGAGGTGGAGGGAAGGAAAAGAAGACACTCCACCTTCTGCCTTCACACGCTGATGATGTTAAAGTGTGTGTACCTGGTTCTCTTTGCTCATCACCATCAAGTCATCCTGCAATCGTCGGTTTTCACGCATGGCTACATCCCTGGAGCGAGCGGTCTCCTGCAGATCTTCATTTGTGCCATCAAGCTGTCTTCTCAGACTTTTCACTTCCCTGTCCTTCAGACTCAGGTTGTCGTTTGCATGCCTGAAAATTTACAGAGAATGTATCATCTTCACCAGATATCCACTCCACATTTTAAATTGGATGTGAACGTCCCTACATCAGAATCCCCCCTACTCTCACACACACACACACACCAGCAAAACATACACATGCACGCCTGCATGCTCACTTGCTCAGGCATGCACCCAAACACACACACACACACACAACACAACACAAAGCACTGGGAAAAAATCCATCATATAATACTCACTGCAGTTGTGCTTCAAGCTCCCCAACACGCACTTTCAAATCACTGATTATGCGTTCCTGAAAGTATAATTGCAACATTTCTTGAATTGTTTGTTTTCTTTTTTTTTTTTTTTTTGGCCCTTTCTTTTCTGATGAGGAGGCAGTGAAGGCACTTTCATTGTTCACAAAATGAAGTAGAAAAATGTCAACATACTGTACCAAAATTGAATGGGTTCCCTCGTATCACCTTATGATTTACTTAAAAGGAAAAGCAATAAGAGAGATGGGGGTGGGGGGGGGGTCAAGAGAGAGAAGACCAACGAAAAAGAAATGCAGCAAAAATGGAACAAAATTCATGAGAAATACCCAGAAAATAAAACTGAACAGGGATTTACAAACCACAACATAAATTGACACTTTACCCTATCATGAAGCTCTGCATTAAGATGAGCTATCTTCTCCGTCTTCTCATCCACAGCTATCTGCAGTGCATCCTTCTCTCGATCGACAGCCGCCAGCGTCGTTCGCATGGCTGACATTTCGTCTCGCTGCACGGCTGCCATTCGCTGGCTGCTGGTCAGCTGGTCCTCCAGGCTGATGGCGCGCTCCTCCTGTGCCTGCAGCTCCTTTTCCCGACGCAGCAGTCGCTGCTGTGTGTCTACCAGAGACTTTTCCGTCTCCTCCACAATCATCCTACCATCACGAAGCAAAATGTCAAACTACCACCAAACCTCGTTTCTGGCGTGTCCTGACAGACACTTTTGGTGTTGAAACAGAATGAAAACAAGTCTCCCAGACGTTGCTGTTGTTGATGTCATAATGTGTAAGCCCCACTGACTCGGGCTGGTTTACTCAGCTTTGATGCTCACATTTAGCAGGTTTCTGCCTCCTCTTCCTTCAATTCAAACTCATGCAGACCACCCCATACCCACCCCCAGAACCTGAAAATCTGCACCCCCCCCTCCACCAGTCCATCCACCAAACTGTCCTCATTCTCTAACAGGCCTGGTGTTGTCAGCACAACTACTTTCAGGTTGAAGATTTGCAAAAAGCTTGCAAAGTAATGATGCTAATGGCACTTAAACAGTCACAACTGGACTTTTTTCTTACTCAGAAGGAAACGCTCAGAAACAAAACAGAAAACAGACTTATCAGACACACTTCAATTGCATGGCTGCAGTCTTCTGGCGCGAGGCCTCCTCGTCCATCTGGTTCAGGCGCTGTGCCTGATCCTTGATCTGGTCTTCCATACATCTGACGTCTTCCTTTAAGTTGGTCACCCGCACCAACAGTTCGTCACGCTCTGCCTCCGCCTGCATCACGCCAAATACCGGACACAGTTCCTCAGGTGCCAACAAGCACAAATCCCATTGAAAGCTTTTTATTTTTATTACGTTTTGACTAGCAAATCAAATACTTGCTACATTGTTTGAATCAACTGAATGCAAACTTTTCTTTGAAACACATCATGCAACATCCCAAGATGAACCATCTCAAACTCACCAAAGAACTCTGCTTCCTCTCTCTGCCTACCTCTCTTGCACACCAGACATGCAACTTATATCAGGGGTGCGTGCACCAAATGCTGCTTACTGCATGAAGGGTCGACTCCAGGTCCTCCACGCGCTGCTCCAGTTTGGCACGATCAGAAAGAGACGCTTCTGTAGCAATCTGGCAGCAGCACAGGACACCAAGTACCAAGGTTAAGAGAAAGGACAATTCCAGGAAAGTGATATGACAGAAGATGAAAAGCACAACAGTTCCATGAACAAAACAACTGCACATGAATAAAGACCAGTGCAACTTACCTTCAGTCGTTCTCTCAGACTATCACGTTCTGTAGTCATGCGCCGAAGGTCTGCTATAGCATCATCGCGCTCATTCTCCACACGCCGAAGAATAGCCTGGGCTGCTAAGGAAGTCTTAGGAGACTTTGGTGATGCTATCAGTTCTCGTCGGACAAGCATCAACTCTTCTTTGGTCTGAAAGATGTAATAAGACATATTTTTAAAAGACAGAGATGGAGGGGGTGGCGGGGGGAGAAGAATGCATCACTGCACATTGTCAACATCCACTTTTTTGGTCTTGTTAATTTCTGATGTGAAATGTTTGGTTTCCCTATATAAGATAGCAGACATATATAGGGAGGGTAAGCCTGTACATATCTCTGTAAATGTGTCTGGGCATGAGAGAAGAATGTTGCCTATCAGATGATTAGACAAAAATGTTTTGGTCATTTTTATTCTAGTATACTCACTTCTTCATACATATTGTTAAGCTTGTCTCGTTCTGCAGTCAACACTTTCACATTGGCTTGTATCTGAAAAACAACATTAAAAAATAAAGAAGTCTACAGCAAGGTCCAATAAATCGTGTTCAGACAAAACAGCACAGCAGCCCAAATCTATTTTCATCACAGTTCTTTACCCTACCACACGCAACAATAGGATACTGAAATTTAAACAAATTAGAATAATAAAACACAGCAAAAATCTATCTTTGATAACAAAATGAAAAAAAAAACCTCATGAAGCTACTACCTCAGCCATGTGACGCTCAAACTTATCCAGCAGGCTCTTCAACTCATCCCTTTCTCGTGTCAAGCGCAGGAGTTCTGACTCCTCAGCCAATATCTGGGTGTCACGGACACAAACACACTCTCTTTTAGTTATACAAGTCCTATGCTGGACCTGGATGCAAATTCTGCTTATTATAATGTCCAGAGAAGACTAATTATTTTCATTTTCAAATAGGTTTTATTTCTGCAATGTTCAGAAGCTGACATGACGAAATATGTGACATGTATCATGCATTACATGAGAAGATGGGATGTTTGATAATAAGAATACTTTATTGGATTATTACATTTCATTTTGCAAAATGAATCTCCGTAAAATTTCCCAGCAAATACTCCTGCTTGAAAAGTTCTGATTAGAGTGTGAAAAAAACAACCTCATTAAACAAATGAAGTAAAATCCGAATCAATTTTATTGCCTGTCGATGTAGTATAAATGGTTCTGAAAGAATTCCATTTCCAAAACAAACAAATGTGAAGACAAATCCAAACAAAAACAAAAAAGTCAGGTTTTCTTATCAAAAACACTTCTTGTTGTATTTATGAAAGCTTATTATCCCCCTTCTCCCTCAAAGAAATTACATAACTGAAGAAAATTTGAAAAACTTCAAAGAATGAGAGGTGTGCAAAGGGAGTAGCGAGCCATACCTTGGTTGGTGTGGGTCGAGATGGAGTTGCTGATCGCTTGAGAGCCTTCAATGCCTCATACTCCTTCTTGTAGTATTCTTTCTCTTCTTCCAAAACTCTGACGATAGCTTCATGCTGAGCTATCATCTTTCCAAATTAAAAAACAAACAAAAAAATAAAAGTAGTCACCTAACACAACTCACTACTTCTAAACTGATCACACAGCTGAAAAGTATGTAAGCGCATATGTGTGCCCAAGTGTGCATAGGTACATATATGGACTTTAAATAAAAGGGTACCAACAGCGCATCCTGTACTAACATTCACACCAGTCTATTAATCCCGTTAATAAGGGCCACCTAATAGTTTTTGTGACCACCTACCCTAACTTGCACGAGACTTGATTAACATGGCAGCTTATAATAATTTTGATGCAAATCTGAACAGGGTTGAACAAGGATGTAGCTAATGGGATCGATATGAAAACAGACCCTACTCAACAGCCAGAAGACTGTGGACTTCAAAGTTACACAAACCTTTTTGTCCACCCTTTCTCTGACAGGACTTCCTGACCGGGAAGGCGGTCGAGAGCGCACAGGGCTGGTGCTGCGTGGAGGCTCCCCACGAAGCATCCTCTGCAGGGCGTCTGCTTGCTGACGATAGTAGTCTCTCTCCTCCTCAATGCCACGGATAAAAGCATCCAGCTTGCTGGGTATCTTGCCCTTCTTCGTGCTGGGTCCATTCTTGCGCTTCAAGCGTTCTATTTCTAGCACCAGTTCTTTCTCTGCATCATGAAAAAGGCATCCATGATATTTATGAACAACCCATATCTGTCAATAAGAAGTCAATTCTCTAGGCTTTAATGTGATAAGGCAATGTACAAAGGTTTTCCATTAACATTTTCTGCATGTTGACCAGAAAAACTTTGTCCTGGAAAAAGCTTAATTCACAAAGAAATTGTTAATGTGTCATACTGAACGACCGCCTCAGTGGTCTAACAAGTAAGGCATCCACTTCCAAGGTGGGAGGTCAGTGGTTCACACCTAAGATTTCAAAACCTGCAGCCTAGTAGCTGCCCTGCCAGACGCCTGGCACTATGGGGAAAAGTACAAGGACTTCTTGGCCCTGTGTCAGTACAATGTGACAGGGCGGGACTGAAGTCTGTGTTGCAACACTGCTCCCAGCGTGGCAGCATGATGTCTCAAGCAACATCATCCTGATATGTACCTAGTTTGCGATGAGACGTTAAGCAACACCAACCATACAACCTGCCATGCTGAAAATGTGACATCTGTTACAAAAAACTGGTTACTAGTAGATTCTACAAATATCATAAATACAAATCTTCAAAGACATGCACTTAAAAAATAGCACGAAAATAGTAATGTTAAAGAAAATAAAAAAATCCTCTGCTAACCATTGGCAGTGAGTTTATTGGCCCGTTGCACAAGGCGCTTTTTTTCTTCCTGGAGTCTGTCCAGCAGGTCCTCCAGCTTCAAGTTGTCTGCTTCGCGAACCGCAAGTCGTGCTTTCATGTCCGCATAATCCTTGGCTAGCCGACTGTTCTCCTGTTGACCACCAAGCAAAAGCATTGTCATGAAAGTTCACTAGGAAACCTGGCAACTTCTTATTCTAAATGTGACAATCATCTGTTTTAAACTCCAAAAGATTTCATTTCTGGAATTTTAACATTAAGCTTTAACATTTTTTCAATGCTAGACTATGCTAGAATTCTTGGAAAAAATTCACAACCCACTGGATTCTAATCTGAATTTTTTGTAACAAATTCATTTAGGATGAACTAGTTGTAAGACTGTGCTGAATTACAGTACAATATTCTGCAAATTCACTGCAGGATAAATCTGCACTAACACGATTCTGCATTGCTGTCAGGACTGTTGAACATGTCAGTCAACTGCCAAAGTTTTACTTTTGTTTAGCGTCCATTCGGAAACGAGGTGCATATCAGACAGTGTTGCTTGAGGCAATTTAACGTGCTGCCGCACTGCGAGTGGTGTTGCAATGCAGGTTTCAGCCCCACTTAGTCGCATTATGCTGACACCAGGCCCAGTAATCCTAGTACTGTTCCCTATAGCACCAAGCGTCTGGTTGGGCACTATTAGATCATCAGTTTTTAAGTCTTGGCTATGACTTGGCCTGGGTACAAAACAACTTTCTGCCACAGAAGTGGACGCATTAACCTTTGGGTGATCAAGGTGGTTTCAAATGCAAACCATTGGTCCTGAACTACTGTCATGTGGTGCAGCTGCACAGCCAGTAGCAAGATGATCTGAAGATTTCAGGATGGTGACAGCACAGGATTCAGGTGTGCAAATGTCACAAAACAAAGTAAAGACAAAGGTTGTAACATCAAGCAACCATACTGATTAAAGATGACAGATTTGTTAAATTAGGAAAACAGAGCAGCTGAGCTCTCGTGTTTCACAGTCACAGTCTTCAGTTTGCTAGGCCTGATGTAAATGAGAAAATGCAAGCTAATTACTCAGACTCAACACTCACAGCCTTCAGCTGAGCTATCTGCATGTCTAGGTCTTCAAGTTCATGTCGAGATTTCTCCAGCTCTTCCTGCACAATGCAAATCATAAGACCAAAGAGATTTTTTAAAAATTTCTTTTGCCACAAGTATAACAGTGAAATTTGAAAAATGCATGAGATCCGTGAATACAAGTGACAAATAAGTTGAATTCAAGTTACAAAAAACAAAAAATTTAATAAGTGATCAGAGGGTAAAAATCTCCTAAAAATATCCTTTTTTGTTCTTAGTTTAAAGGTCTCTTAGACATAAATTACTGCAGACTATTTTTGTTCTTCGATCAATAACAGGAAAAACAAAACAAAACAGCACGAATGATTCTGGCAGATTATTAGATTCTCCATCCTCTACTCACATTCTGGATGTCTGCTTCCTACAGAGGGGATACACTCACATTCTGGATGTCTGCTTCCTACAGAGGGGATACACTCACATTCTGGATGTCCGCTTCCTACAGAGGGGATACACTCACATTCTGGATGTCC
>SMGT01013585.1:52271-73085 GCA_004794575.1 Lanistes nyassanus
GGGGGGGGAATGACTCCCGTACCCCCCACCCCCAAACCGCCCCTGTATTCGTGCAAATTAAATTTCTAACACCTTGTCCGACCGGGCAATAAAATTAAATCCTTTAAATACTTCCATAGAAGCAGTTTGTCTCTCAAATGCAAGTCACCTTCGAGAACGAAAAAATTATAGTAACGTGCCTAAAAGGCCAAGTGGACACAAATTAATATCAAGCCCTGTCAAAATAAATCCACCCCTTAAAGAACCTGTCGGTTAACTGTGGATGGCAATCCAGGTAGTGGATATAGTGAGAGACGTTTATGCAGAGTTCCTGGATCTTGATGAAAGAAAAGGAGTTTTTAATAGACGTCACCCGTCCAGCCTCCTATGTACTCAGCCACCCCGTCAGTTTTAACAACTCTAGCAAACGAGCCCGCTTACGTACCCGTTTAGGAGTCGTTTTGGCATAGCGGCAATGAGTCTGACGTCGACGGAGTGGGGCTTGGGATGGGATCCAGGGTCTGGCACACACAATCTCTGCTTGTGGTACCTGTTTAAGGGGCTGCCAGTTGGTTTTTTTTATTATTTGGGGGGAGGCCACTCCGGTCTCCTGTCACTTCCTTTTTCCCCCCAGTACCCTTCATCGACCTCTCCCAGCCTACCTCCGCCATAAGCACCCCCCCCCCACACACACACACACCTCCTTTTCTCTTTTCTGTGCTGATTTGGCATCAAGGAAACAGCCAGTCTTTATCTCTCACTTCATACTAAAAAGTCCGCAAAGTGTCTGGCCACAAACAGTGAGACTATTTGCAGCTTGTCGGGTCAAGTATTCCAGCAGTATTCTTCTCTTTGCGTGAGCTTCTCGAATGAACTTCATCAAGGGAGAGTATCGAGGGACGAGGCACCTGGAGTGGGTAGACGTGCCGATACCGCGAGTGGTATGCTTAGAGTTAGTTGTCAGCTCTGGGGGTCACCTTTTACATCCCCACATCAAAGTTGGCTTGCATGAGCGTTCATATCTCCTGTTCAAACGTAAAGGTAAGCTTAAAATACAGAAGATGAACGGGCATTCTCTTATCAGGCGTGAGAATTGGATCACCTTAAAAAAAAATGTGAAATCCGGCGGAAATGATGGGGATAGTCTGAATCAGTACAGCGATAAGTGCGCACGGAGAAGTTACAACAGGCGGTAACGGAACTGCACACGGCAAGCAAAACAGGAAGTTAGAATGCAAAGCTCGTCATGCAGAATTTAGTCGGTGGCCGAAGAGAACAAAGCATTTTCTTTACACATACATATATAAATCCCTACAAATGAAAAGCGGCACCTAACTTTTTCTTTTGCGGAAACCAACCCCCCCTCCCCCAAATCTGAATTCCGCAAAACGGCGCCCAATTCCCATGCCCGCTTTTACCTAGTCTAATTAAATTCCTACAGAAGTCTTGTCAGCTCGTGTTTATTATGCATACAACTATGATTTAATACTATTTTCCAGACAATGAGCAAACTGAAGCGTCAATATTAACACATGGGAGGGTGAACTACGTTTCTCGCGAGGTGTCAGCATTCCTGACCTGAGGGCAACAAGTGTCAGAACAAGTGCAAACCCCACTGCCTGTAAACTGGACTATATTTGTGCAAATTGGTAAGCTGGCTCGATGGGCATACTAAGCGTGGCTAGGATTGTTTTTTCAACTCTTCCTCACCAGACAAAACTGAACATAATACAAATGCCCTTCCCACGCACTAGAGTGCTGTTAAGAACAACTAAGAGAAAGAGAAAAGTTTACTGCGTCTTCAGACAGGCTCAGTACAGACGAAGCTCTCTCTCTCTCTCTCATGAAACACGAACTGTGAAGTGACAATAGTGCGGCCTCCCCTTTCCCATATAATCCACAATTCGTACAGAACATCAAGACACAATGGGACAATCAAAGATCAATACACGCTGTCTGTGCCATCTAAAAACAAACACGTGCACATGCACGTGCACACGCACGCGCACGGACAAGAGTTGACTGTCATAAGCCATGGTGCCGTGCCTTACGGCAGACTGGCTATTGTGGCTAGTGTCATCTAGCCTTTTCCCGCCCGCGTTTACCAGCACTGCTATCAACGTGCCACCGGCATGCACGGGCATGCACCGACGACTGCCTATACCTCGCGATCGGTGACAGGACTAACCCTGTGAACACTTCAATACCTTCTGCTTTCCGCAAGTTCCACGCCATTTGACACGAAAAGAAGTAAGAGGCTGGCAAGCGCGTCATATGATGTATGTCATATATGCATGTATACATATACACAGTTAAATTTAAAATTGCAAACGTGGGAAGGGGGTGCTAATTCGAACTACCTGCTCCATAAGTCTGTGATTGATCGAACCAATCTACCAAGCCTTCCTACGGTCCTTGGTCTCTCATGGGGGAAAAAGACACTCACCTTCTGTCAGAAGAAGACCTATGTGGCCGTCCGAAAGGATCGCTTCTGAATCCTACAGTGACCGTGCCTGCATGCACTAGCAGCACTCACACAGGGCTTGGACGGGGCGGTCAAGTCGCCTCAAAACGGCGCTGGCCTAGCGAAAGCACACACAGGTAGCTAAGCCCGCTCACAGCCGCACGTCGCCCACCATCCGCTAGTGACACGGAGGCGATCTGATAGGTGCACAGAACAACACTCGGCCGCTAACCGATCTGATCGAATCCTTCAAGCTCTGCGTCTTGACGCTTGGGCTCTGTTCTTGTCCGATCTAACTCTGTGACGTCCCTCAGACCGAAGCTCCCGCTTTCTGCCAGCCAGCCTCGGTGCCTGTGCCTATCCCCCTCCCTCACCCGCCCCGCTCCGGCCTGCTTTGAAATGTTTAAGTCCCGCCTCGCCGTCCCTTCTGCCCAATCACGCGAACATCCTGGCTGTATGAATAATTATGTCGAACGTCGCTAAGGTTTGGCATCCTTAGCAACCGTGCGACGCACGTGTTCACTCTTCGCTATCTCGCGATAAACGAGTAAATTCCTGCAACCCCCCTCCCATCTATATCGCATTAGGTCAAACTTCTACACAAAATAGCACCGCCCTTAGGAGTTGAGTTCAAACCACGATAAAAACCCTCCTTTCTCGGCTACACCGTGTATTTGCACTTAATCACCCGTCCACAATTACACCTTTCATTCTGAACGACACAGCAGCTAATTTTGTTGGACTGAGTCTCTAAGTCGTCCAAACGGATCATGTTCCTTCATGAACATGGCTTAGACTGGCTTCAATGTGGCTTTGAAAGTTTAGAGACATTCTGGAATTCCGCGGAGAATGACATCAGAAGGTATTGGATCAGACTGAAAATCCGTTTCTGCTGTTTGCAATGGATGGTGTGGGACAATGAAATCAATGTGTTTCCTTGCCAAAAAAAATTGAAATTCTTCCAGTGTATGTAAATGGACACGCAAAGAGACTGGAAACGTTTACTGCTCCAGTGTCCACACTCCATACAAAAGGATGCCCCCCACCCACAAGAAAAAAAACAGGAAGAAGGGAGGATTACAGAATTACAAAACTACATAGGCAAAATGATTTGCACATCTAGGCACTGTTTATGAACATTAAATAGAACTTCTTCTGAATTTAATCATAAGAAATCTTCATAGCATCAAGTGTTTTTGAAATGTTTTAAATTAAATGCATCCATATGCTTTAAAACATGTTTCAGGTAGCACGTTCAGATTTAATAACTTGATGAAACCAGAACACTGCATGCACAAAGGGATTTCTAAAGGCTTTGCATGGTTCTTCAGAAACCAAGCTAGGAGACCACTGTACAGGGAAACAGATACTAGCAGCACACTGGATACGCTGAAGTAGCTGTCTTGATCCTGCTAGTAACATTCGAACCAGTGCAGAATTAATTACCTTAGACCCTGATGTTATCTGCACTTCTGAAATAGCTTTCCTGGCTTTACTGAATTGGTACCTGTGTATAAACTGCTTGTCTGGTAAAAGTTGCTTTAACTTTGTTAAAGTTAGAGAATGCTATGCAATTTGTTGTCATATAAATATGCCTAAAGCATCTAGATGCAGTCTCAACCTTGGGTCTGTTTGAGGTCAGATTTGGTTTTTCCGGACTCTGTTCAGCTGGTATGATAATTATAGACCATGGTAAGATTAAGAACTATATAATGTTCTCTGTGTTTTCTACTTTGTGGTTGCATGTGTGGACATGTGTGTACCACTGTCCACAAACACATATGTACAGAACAGGACTGGGGGGAATACAGAAATGAGACCTCTCTGCCTGTTTCACAAAAAATCCTAGATCACTGTGACTCAAAAAGGTCCACCTTTTCGATCCAAACCTAAGTTCTGAGTGATCACCAAACCTAACAGTCCGATGATCTGGAAGAGACAGACTTACTTGTATTTAAAGTGCATACTTAAAAGACAAACATAAAATTGCTGATTTCCACAAACCTGAATCAATAGGACTGAGCTCTAGTTGATAAAGCCAATATTACTGGATCTCGGTCTAAAGTTTGCACAGTTAAAAGACAAAAGCCTTAAGCTAAGCGTCAGTCATCTGCTTCTCTATCAATCAACAGTGAACTCAGAAGCCACTGAGTAGAAGATCACAGGCAATTTAGAATGGGGATGGTTCCTACGTGACTCTGGGATTAACCATTACAAATGTGGATGGAAGACTGGCACATGGTGAAAGAACACTCTGAGTAGCCATTTTATATATATAATTAAAAACAAGAGAATGGCTCCTACTGTAACGGTATAGCATTTGTCAAGAAGACAATGGATGGCCAATCAACCATGGGTTCTTATGCAGACATATTTCCCCTAGACGTGGCGCCTTTTAATCATGGGGGCAGATTTGTGCAATGTTAAAGCCTTACTTATCTTCATAGTATAAAACACCACACAAATAAACAGACAAAAATAGATGGAATGGATTAGTTTGGGAGGAAACAACCACAAAGTGCTTAGAAAGTGAGTTTTCTTGGATCTTCTGCAGGCTGCCTTCTGTTAAGTAATATGGAATATTAGGTGTTGGGGAGAAAAACTATATATTACGGAGGACCGGGGATGGTAGCACAACATGACAGAAGTTTTTTTATGACTATGGGGGTCTCTTTTTTATTTATTTTTTTGGTTAAAAAGCTTAAAAGGGGATAGTAAAGGCCACAACCAAACTATTCTTTTTTAAAAAAAACACACAATTGGAGTCAATACAGCAACATTATTTTTGAAACAAAAATCCTGGTTCCCCCGGATTAGACTAGATGGACATTGAAACAAATCAACAACAACCATCCACACCATTGCAAACATGCAAAATATGCACAAGCAGTTTGCATGCATGGGCCCATTCTCTCTCCCATTCATGCCTGCACTCCATCTCTCTTTCAGAGAAGCACATTCACACAAACCACAAATGTACACAAACACCCTACCTGCTGACGGAAATTTTTCAACTTGCGTTCCATTATTTCTTTTTCATCCTCACTTTTGGAGATTTCTGCTTCCAGTTGTGCTATCTTAGTGTCAGCAACCTGCAGAAGATCAGCTACATAAGGATCCTCAGGAGGGGGAACATGGAAAGATGAACCCGAGTATGTCTCAGGAATTGTGGCGTCTATCTCCATACGTTGTCTTCTGAAGGGAATGTTCTTCTTCCTGCCACCTGCACCAGCATTTTGAAAACAATACACATTGTGATACCATTTTTTGCATGAAAGCCATTTGTATTTTACAAATAAGAATTCATTCAAGAGGTTCTAGCATGTTTCAAATGAACATGACAAATACAGGCATATGACAAAGAAATATCAAAAGAAGGTGACATGTATGACATATACATATATTGAGGACAAGCTTTCTAATTCTATAAACAAAATGTTCTGGTTCCCAAATTAGCTGCATGATTATTTGCAAACAGCGAAGGCCCAAAAATGACTGAGAAAAAGTAAGGGGAGAAAAGCCGTTTTTACTTCGTTCTTTCCCTTTTAACTAAGCATGGTCATATTCAGAAAATAGACAACAATTATGAATTTATGTAGATTTCTTCTGTAGTACAAGTAATGGACTGGTAAACTTTTCAAATAGCTAGCACATTGAATTGGCAGACCAAAAATATATGTATCAAACCAATAACTCTCTATGCTGGAGCAAACAGCTGGAACTAGTTTTTAACAAAATATAAAGAAACAGCATCTCTTTCTCTCTCTCTCTCTCACACACACACACATGCACACACTCTGATATGGCACTGATTGCCTTACCTGGTGTTTGCACAACGGCCTGAAAATTTTTCTCCTGAAGTTGTAAAATACGTTCTGACTTCTCCTTTGACTCTCGCTCCAGCTGACGAACTTTCTGCACATACTGGTTATTTAGGAACTTAAGGTCTGCATTCTCATGTTCTAGCTTCCTCAGCGATGCTTTCAGTTCTGCAAGACAAGGAAAGAGAACCAGCAGTAATGCACAGGTCCTTACAGACTCCATTACTGTACTTATAAGTTACTGAAAAGAAGAAGCAAACTGAGGTAAATGCATGCATGTCCTGCCAAAATATAAAAGTATCACTAGTTTTTGTTGCTGGACAAAGTAGAATTCTTCCAAATTTATATTTATCTGACATGATAAATCTCACTAACATAGCAATTCCAACAACAGGCAGAGAGTGATATCAAATGGCAGCCGCAGGAAAATGCACATATCTATATTTTTGCTGTATGTCCATCTGTGGATCCACTGGTCCATCCCTCTGTCCATCGGTCAGAATCTGTTGCTATTGTGGATAGTTATTAAGCAAGTCATGTCTGCAAGGATGACTAAGACTGCAAATATTTCAAAGTTGTCCCCAGACTGAACTACGACTGGAGTCACACTGGAGAGATTTAGATGTTTTCATTAATAAATTTATTTGGTTGAAGATAGGCATCAGAGTTAAACCAAGGCTGGATCACTGGCCCTCACAGCTACACATGACATAACACAAAAAGTGGTGGTAAAGAATCTCCTACTCCCTAGATATTTTCAGATAGCCCCTACAGCCATTGAAATGAAAGGAACAATGAGCCACACACTGACAAATATTCTAAAGCAAGATTATAATGTTTAAAACACACACATACACATGCATGCACACACACATACACACATGCATGTACACACACACACACACACACGCATATGCATCCACACACACACACACCATGCTGGATTCTTGCAGAGACCAATGTCAATGCCAGTTTCCTGCTTTATGCCTTTTAAAGAGTACATTACAGATGTCAAATAATCTTGTATCCTTTCATGTCTGACAGAAAATATAAGCTAAGAGTTTTAACATCATGGTTATGAGGCCAACACACCTCTTAGTAGTTTTACATATGGGTCATATATTCATCTTTTAAGTCTTTTCTTCTGTCTCTCTCTCTCCCTCTAACACACACACACACACACACTCACAGTATTATCTCACCTCTGATAACAGCATCAGATTCTTCTTTCTGTTTGATCACCTGCATGTGCAGGTCATTATTCTCTTTGATCAACCTGGCATTGTCACTCCTGTAAGGGGCCACTGCTGACTCCAGGTCCAGAGACTCTGTTTGTCTTTGACCCAGCTGCAGTTTTACATTTTTCAAGCTCTCAGTGGTGTGGATAAGGTCTGCAAAAAGCTTCTCCACAAGAGGCAGCGATTCAATTCCAAGTGGCTGCTGATAACCAAGCTGATCTAAGCGTCGTCGGAGGTTGGTGAACTTTTGCTGAGCCTGAGCAGTGGCAGTGGTTGCCATTTTAGCAACCTAACTGATGTAAACAAGCACATTTCTATTACTATTTATAACAGCAATAACAAAATGAAAGCTGTCAACGAAGAGATCTTTTGCATATGTCCAGTTATTTCATTTTGTGTGTCTGTGTGTGGGTGCATGCATAGGTCTGGGTGTGTTACACACAAATATGCCACACTACCACAGGGCAACAGAAAACACTGCTGACAAGAAATATCTTCAAAACTAAAGACATGACAGAGATTTAAAAAACACAGTTACATAAGACAGTAATACTAACAGATTATTACCCAGCACACTTCTCAGTATCTGCTATTGCTGGATTCGGTTCTAATAATATGCACAGTATGCAACTCCGTGGTTCTGTATGTGGAACAGCAGTGTACATGGATGGTGTTAGTGTGAGGAATATTGTGGGTTTTACTGCTACTCCAGTTTACACAGCAGACGATTTTCGTGTGGTCGTCTGCTGTAAAAAAAATAATAATAATCCAGTTTTATTTGGCTGCTACTACTGTACTAGTGTTAGTTATCTCGCTGTATCTACAAAGTAATCCTTTGATAACTATCGCGCTGTACAAGGTTCTCATTGCAATGATCATGATAATGTGATTTGATTAGCTGATGTCTGGTGTTTGTGGCAGGCAATCAACATCGTACAGATCAGTTTCATTTATTTTTGGTACCGTTTACTGAAATTCCTGTTCATTGTAATTGCATGCAGTTTTGACAAAGATAGGCCGATCGTAATACCTACCAATGTTTATCTTTATTATTCCAAATAGTGCTTCAATTAATTGTTAATCAGATCATTCTGTCACCGATGACAAACATGACCCAGCTGTTGGCAAGTCACAACAAGCACAAAACCTTTTGAATATGGCGGAAAAACAGTTCTTCCTCAATAAAGTGAAGAGTTGGCTCAGCACAGTTGCGTCCCTTGCGAAAGCGTTCCTAGCAACATCACTGCTGTTGGTCGATTCGTTGCCTACAATGTGATATAAGCGACCCCAACTGTACGGATCAAATGTTTATGTTCTGCATCTGAAGTTATCATTACCAGCAATAAATTTAACACGAGGATGATGTCAGCATGGAAAGCATTTTTTCCACATGTAACGATGTTGTGTTTTATCTTCAGCAGACTGTGTGTGACAATGTTGCTATATGTTATGAGGATTTCATCACTTTATTCTGTCACCTTCATTGTGGCTATGTAAAATATCCAGATTAAAAACAAAAACATGAAAACTTTCAAAAAAGAATTTACTGGCATCCATTCTGTAATGGACAAAATTCAAATACACAAACAAACCTGTTCAACATATTTCACGAGTTTTATATGCATCAATAACAATTATATGCATCTTTATAGTCTGATTAAAACCACAAAATGCAGCCAGTCATTTAATATGTAACATGTATTACTCTTTGTTCTGTTTCAATATTTTTAAAAGGATAATACACTGTGATATAAAAACTAGACCACCACCCCCCCAAAAAATGAAGCGACTAAAGTGCAACGTAATTCAAATCTAATGATTACAAAAATATGTGACAAAATGATTATGAACCTTTAACTCCTGTCAGACCTAAAATTAGGTACATTTTAAAGGTTTCAAAACTTTAAAAAAGAAGCACTTCATATTTCCCATCAAAATAAAGATTATTATTGATTATATCCAACATTCACACATCCAAATTCCATTCTAATTCTTTGTCTTTGAAACAATAGAAGATGAAGACCGGTTCCATTCCCAAAAGAATCAATGCAGCACATCAGAAACAATGAAGATAGGCTGGATTTACTACGACACCTATTTCAAGAACACCCCCTCAAACGCTGCATGGATATTGACCAGCATGTCAGTGGCAGTCATCGATCGGCCATGAATTGCAAATGCCAACCGGCTGCACTCTCTTGTCAGTCGGCATGCCATGAAGGCTGCCAGGACACCAGGGCCAAGACTAGCATCTGGTCTGTAACAAGAAAAAAGTGTTTTATCTTTAGAGTCAGGCAGTTCATACTCAACACTTGAGATCAACTTGTGCAAACCTTCACTGGGTTTTTAACTTTTATTTACACAATATTCAAAATACAGAAAAACATATACAACAATAATGCAAGGTTACTTTAGATTATACAATAGCAGGGGAAACAATTATATTGCAGTAGAAAGGGGAAAATTGTGTACAGGTAGGTTTTGTTAGAAGGCAAACAGTGTGCATGGTTGAGTTTGGTTGTGAACCAGTCTCTCTCTCTGTTTTGATTTAGCCATAAGTTGCTGGAAACTGCATCAAAGAAGCCAAGCCTTAGCAAAAGATTGTGTGGAATCCAGTCTGGTTGGAAAATAGTGTTTAAAACACTTTCTCCTCTTGTGCTGAGAAGTTGTGGACTAGGTTTTCCTACACCTATATGTTTTTTCGCCCAATCATCAATAAAGTTTTTGTCTTTTTGAATTTCAGAGTTGCACCCAAGGCAACCAATAGCTAGTGACAACAACAAAGTCCTGATACAATTCACAGGCCCCTCAGACAAAATAAGTTGAAACATACACTTGCTGGTTGAGCTTTGTCTTCGAGTTATGATAACTGAGAGCCCAGTTAAAGAAGACGCTGGTAGCACCGGCAAGCAGGTCACCTTGACCTCCACACCTCCGAGGACTTCCCTCTGTGCTGCACATTATTACTGAAACCAAAATTTGAACGATCAGCATTCAAAACATGGAATTCTCAGGACTTAGGCTTCACAAGCAATGTCATCATGGGCACAATAATTTTGTCAGACAAAAACTATGCAGGCTCTCTTGTGTACAGACTCATCATGTTCTTGCTTGCATCTAATGGACTTCAAGAATTTCTTATGGAAATCCTGCTACTATTATACATTAAGATAAGGCAATCTATAAAGATCAAGCTGTTTAAGCTTCCTTTGTAATAGTTTATTGGTATCACATGTGAACATGCTGTGCAGATGAATAGGAGTTTTGGGAGGGTTAAAAGGGTTAAATACATCTTCATTTTATTGAAAATACAAAATGCTAGAACTCATGGTGTAAGGGGAAAATATTGCGTGACAGCCTGTTTTTGCTATTTTGTGTTTGTAACGTGATTATCGATTGAATAATGCTACCAATTGACTCTTATGATCGACCTTTTATTCACAAACTCCAGTTGCAGGTAATGACATTTTTTTTAAATTATTGTTTTAAATGATGATAGGACTGTGTGTGGTTTCATAATGTTTTTTTTAAACCATGTAAAATCATACAACTATGAGAAAAGACTAACAGTAGCAGCCATTTTGTGTGGAACCATTTTAACACATTTCTCAAGTAATCTGGACTCAAGTTAGCCAAACTGCTCTTTATTACAATTGATCTATGGCCTTCATTTTCATATAATCTCGCTTCTTGCATATAAGCATGACATCAATGTCCATTTCATCCACCTCATCCAAATTATGTTTCAAAGTATCAACACAACACATAAATAGCAAAGATGGCTGAGGAAAACATGTATGGAAAATCCTAGGAAAGGTGAACAAAGAAAAGGAACTCTCACCTGTACTTCCATCGGAGATAATGTCCTCGTTCCCCTTCCGAAGAATAGTGACATTTCCCAGGCACTGTGCAAGTAGCTTGACATTAGATGGCTCATCAGTCTGGCATGGCCTGTCCCCCACCTGCTCAAATAACATTGAAGTCACTGAGAGGTCTTGTACATGTAAGCTCATAGCCAAACCAATAAGAACCACCTATAGCGACTTATTCAAGACCAAAGTGAATGAGCTTAGTGGGAGAAATAAGATCTGCTTTTAACTCCATAGAGAAAAAAGGTAGGACCATCCACTATATCCTTCTAAATGTTGAATAAGCTCTCTAAATTATTAAATGATAAGAGATACAGTGGTCTTGCCAAAAGGTTAAAGACCAAGGCTGATGTAATCAATGGGCATCAATGAGTTTGAGTGACAAGACTGAGGGATTAATAAGTGTCTATAAACTAAAACAAGCAATAAAGTGGTAGACCTGATATTAGAAAAACATGATAAGAATCCAAAGCACTCACCATTTTCTCAAAAAGTTTCTGGAATTCTGTGACGTTTGGGGTAAGCAGCGTATGCTGATAGTTTGTAATCAGCTCTGGGGTCTCAGTTATGAGAAACAGACCATCCTGATTTTGAAAATCAGAACGATATTATTATCTTTGTTGAGGAGACAAAAAGAATTATTCATGATAAAAAGTACTAGTCATGATGTACAAACTATTTCTCAGCAGTGACAAAACATTACCATTATCATAGACAAATATACATACACACATGCATTAAGTAGATGTGAATCCATACACACATGACCTGTGTGGGGAATTCTTCTGCAGTACTCAGTAAATTGACATAATGCCTAAATGTGTGGACAACCTCAAACAAGTCATGAAGTCATCTCACTGATTCCTGTCAATGAACTCCTTTGATTTTTTAGATGGCAACCTTTCAACAGCTAGTACTGATCCACCCAAGATTTGTGCACAGTTACACTCATGTTAGCTCCTTAATTCTAATGAAAACCTTCTCAAAATTGTTGTAATACTTACTGCATCTATGACCAGTGGTATTCCCCTTGATTTAGCTTTAAGAATCACTGCCTTCATAGCAGAAAAAAAAAATATTATAACACATTATACTTCTGATATGACTTGAACAATAGCACAATGAAATTAAAAAATACAAAAAATTAGACCAAGGCCATTCTTACAGCAAAAAGTCAGCAAGACTTTAGGATTTACACTAACATAAACTATATGTGCAGATCTTAATAACAGCGAATTCCCCCCTCCCCCTTTCAAAAAAAAAAAGTAAAAAGGCTTACAGCAACTGTCTCCATGACTTGCTGATCTCGTCCCAGGCCAGGTCCAACTACAAGTGTATGAAGTTTTGGCAACCATTTGTCAAACTCTGCCGAAGCTGTTGGATGGTCCCTGTACATAACACAGATGGCATATTCTGAAGCTTCTTCAAATAAACCATTTAAATGGTTGTTGATTCAGGCTCACTTTGGAGCAAAAACTAAGCCTAAGATTGTGTTTTCAAGATAACTAATCTACCAAGCAAAAACTGTTCATATATATATATATATTTGGTGACATTTCAACAGATGTAGTTCTCACAGCTTAGATAATTTAGATTTGTCATCACACAATCAGTGCCACAAATTATTTTATTTCCTAACATGTCATGTGACAACTGTTCATATAAATTTACCTTTAATAATATGAACATTATTCCACTTACAATATAGGCAGAACAATAAGCTCTGGACTGTAACATTTGATGACAGTTCCTGCATCTTTTGTGCAAAAAATATGTGATAAGTCTCCACCCTGAAATAAATTTATTTTCAAGATTATTTTAAGCTGCACAGAAATAAACACTGAAGGTCAGGGTTTATTTTTTTTAACCTTTAACCAATTATTTTTGTAATTACAGTTTATACAGCTTAACCCTTCATTTGATAAATGAACTTTAGGTTTGAAAAGGTTCCTTAGAAAATCTCTATCTAGCCTCACTCCACATCCATATTCCAATGACAGTTTTTCAAAAATCAGCTGTGGGGCTCATCATACCAAAATCTCTTTTTATGAGCAACATCTTCAAATAACAAAACCTGTGCTTGTTACAGACACAAAACAAAGCCCAGCTTTGTATTGTACATGTACAAGCACACTAAAAACCAATGGAAAGCTGATGGAGCAAGGGTGGCGAGAAATTGATGACCAAGGAAAGTTTTCTGTTTTTCGTCTATATGCCGATTGCATTGTTCACACAATCAACTGAAACATCAAAAGACTGACAGTGGGTCGCCATTTATAAAATTAACATTAAACTAAACAGTATGCTTAAAAGGTACAGCCTCTGCTACATACACACCACTTTCAGAGCTGAGATTGCAGCAAAGTATGGAGCCCCTGTGTATCTGCAATAAAAACAGATTTGTGCGTTTACACAAATGCCAGTACGCATTAAAAGTTTATGCAATTCATTATACATGTACAATTAATCTCTAAAAATACACGTACATAGACACAGAAGACAAAATTATTCATAAATACACAGACATTTTAATGAATATGGACTTACATTATATGTATTCTCATACATGCACCAAAGAAATCATGTTTTAACAGGTGTTTGCAACAGTTTCCAATCTATTCACTCTTAGACTATTTCTATAGAGGTCAACCCACAATTTCTGTGGGGGACTTGGGTCAATAAGACTAGTATTATTTCCACAAGTAATTCTAGCTCATCTACAGCTGACAAAATTAAATTTCATAATCATGACACATATTTCAAAGTCATAGCTTATAACTGATAATAACCAATCAAAACTTGAATCAGTGTGCACTCAAATAAAATAATATTTAGTATAAGATCCCCATACATAGAATTAAGATCACACACGGGATGCTGCAGGAGAAATTTGAAGACAGTGTCACAGATCAAGTAACACCAAACAGAAGAATATTCACTCACTCCTGGCAACCTCCAATAATGCCAATACGCCCAGCCTGTCCCTTCTGCAGATTGCAGGTCAGTGGAGGGATTATCTCTTTAACTGCGGCTTGCAGTTCATTTACACCAATACTGTGTCCAACTGCTTTATTGTTTTCTGTTGATTACACAGATTATTCACAGTTATTAACTGTATTTGAATTACAATGGTTACTTTACTAAATCATAATCAAAGCACATTCAAATACTATATCAGTGTCTTCAGGATGCTAACCAGAAATGAGAAACTGAACTCACAATTTTTTTTGGTTTTGTTTGCAAAACCTATACATAAACTGACCAACTGAGAAGTAGGTTACATGCTCATACTGCTTGCTGCCTGCTAGCTGTATGAATATATTCAAAAGTAAGTCCTAATAAAGTACATATTTTTCCACCCATCTGTGACTGAAGGACGATCTGTATCCCAACCTGTGTTTCGTTCATCTCTCCCTCTGTGTATTTGTTGCGTTCATCTCTCCCTTTGTGTGTGTGTATGTGTTTCGTTATTTTCACTGAGTAGGTGCCTCGTCCGCGCGAAGTGTGCATGAAATGTGTTCTCGCGCGTTACAAATCCTCATTTATTATTATTATTATTATATTTTTCTTGTATGAGATAATGCTAATTTGGATGCATACACCAACGCAGATGGTTTATATAGGAAAAGCTATTCCAGATGACAAGAATTAAACTGCTCTGCAGTACATTGAAACAATAAGGGTACTAAGCAAAGCTAAATACCAATACAGACTTTATCTGTTTTAGTATATACTTTATCAGTTTATGGCTTGGCTCAGTCCCTTGTTCTTACAATGTTTTACTCCAAACTGCAATATACATGTATATGGGTGCTCAGACTTGTACACTCAGTAAGGGTTAAGATGAGTTTCTTTCTTTTCTTTTTCATTCCATCCCTGTTAGCTTATGCAGTTGCATGGTCCACCATATGTGTCTAAGATGAATGTTCCATGTGCACACATTTTTTTTTAAAGCTTGATTCAACGAACTCCCCTAAAGATGGTATGGACATGATGACACAGTTTTGAGGTCAAATATATGGGAAATTCAGACCTTCTACGTGGGAATGGGCATGAAAACATTTCAAAACAATTGGCACCTACGGGTCATTAAAAGTTTCATTAAGAAACATCTAAAAAAAATACTAGAGTCTTACGTGCATCAGCGACTGGACCCACAATCAAGTTGTTTTTCTTCTTTGGAGACCCAACTTTCTTTTGCTTTCTAATTCTAGATGTTTTTCTGTACGAAACATCAGGTCCAATTGGATGGTTGTGTTCAGTTGCCAACCGAAGAATCTCGAGACATCCTTTCATACGGTTCCCTTTTAAGTACATATGTGCTTCACATCCATTCCTGTACGATCTTTGTAAAAATCAAACAGGCAGATTATAACACATCTACAAAGCATAAACAGTAATTTAAAAGGTCAATGCCAGTGATGAGAAAGGTTGCATTTGGATGATTAATATAAATATCAGTGTTCTGAATCTTTTCCACACAAAAGTTTCAGCAGCATAGGCTTAGCACAGTTACAGTGATATCTGACACTACATTCATTAGCAGTACAAGAAAGTCACCATGTCTATTCATCAAGTGATGTCACAAACACTGCAAGGCAAGTGGACTACTCCCAAGTAAAACATGTTCCATAGGCAATTAGTAGAGCAGCTTTATCACAGAATTCCTTATAATGCAATATCACAATCAGGGGTAATTTACACACAAAAATTCAGAGATGATCAGAGATGTGAATGTCACGCAGTTTTTTTTAACATTTGGCAAAGAAACACACAGGTTGCTTGGGCCCGACAGTGGTTTTTACAAAATCCCCATCAGGCTAGTGGAGCCTTAATTTTACACTTGTTTTACTTATTTAAGCTACTAAGAATGTGAGGATTGTAAGCTGCAGGTTTAGATTCCATCCCTAGCACATGTACTTTTTCTGGATTTCCCATTTGTTTGCAGCACTGACCATCAATGTTTCCTCTGGTTGCTCCAGATTACTCTTCAATTCTCTGTCCAGTAAATCCATTCATGCCCTCTGATCTCATAGAACAGCTATAAAATCAATACAAAGTAAAGGCTCTTACTTCCCAAATACATTACACACCAATGAACTGCTATAACTTACATAAAACAAGATGACCCACTCAACCACTCCCTTCAGAAAATTGCAACATGTATCTTTAAGGCCAATGTACAGCCTGTCACAGATGAAGAAAATCAAATGCATGGGGTGGGTGGGAGGGTCATTATGATTAAATATTTTGGAAGAAGAGGAAGAGTAATCTGGATCACATGGAGAAAACCAAGGATAGCCAGCCCTGTCACATGCACAGAAGGTACATGTACCACACAAGGGATCCGAAACCATCACTATTTGCACTCAGCACAGTTTACCGCTGTGCTAAGCCCCCAGTGGTTGTTAGGTCTAGTACTAGGGTTATTTGGGTTTTCAAATTTTTCCACAACTCCATACATGACTGGGTAATTGTCTAATTGAATCTGTAATGTGTAACAGAGGCCTATGCATCTCAACGTGTCTGATTAAAAATTTAGAATTTTTTACTTTAGCACCACTTGTTTTTCCCTATCGTGGCCCTTTAAATATACAGTGATCAGCAAATTTCGTGGACACACTTCACAGTGTAAATAAGCTGCTACGTTTTGAAGTTTCCAAATCTCACTTTTTATTTGCACTAAAGTCATGCACTGCATCTTCCTCACAAGATCAGTGGCAGTCTACTTCTTACGTACGTTTACTTTTTCTGTGACCTCATCTAAATAAACCTTGTCTAATTTTCAAATTTTTCGCGTGCAAACTGGCCTTGTGGTTGGTCTTCTGCACAAGAATGTTACATGAAACAAAGCGTGGATCTATATACATACGTTGTTTTCCGTAAACCTTTTGAAGTTGATTTGTGCGAACCTTGTCGAATACATCGATACAGAACGTATTTGTACATCAGCTGTTCAGCGTAAAGTGGCTTATCATTATTATGCTCTGCTTCGCTTAACAGTTTCATGCGACCGTTGAAGGTGTCAACTTTTGAGCTTCCTCCAACCACAAATCGTTGATGTGTACGCGTACAATAATCTTTAAATACTTTGCTGAATTCCTCAAAAGAACTAAATGTGGCCCCTACATGAATTTCACTGTCTTCCATTCTTGTTGCCAGTGTTATGTATACTGTTTGTCGTAAAATGCCAAAACACACTAAGGGATCTACAACGCACTTCGACGTGTCGCCATTTGCTTTATTTGCACGAATTGACGAAAACACGAGTTCTCTGCTCTCGCGAGAGTGGCCGCCCAGTACTGCAGATTGCATGCATAGAAAATTGCATGAACAATTAAAGCTTATATTTTGTTCCTGTCGTCATTTTTCATTCATCAAAGTCAAAACTTGTAATTAATCAGTGGAGTGGGAGTACTGCATACCGATACCGCATGTGGTCGCCCGTCGAAGGCGTCTGTGCTACACTTTTGTGCGGGAGAGGTGTGGACGCTGCGATGCGAGCTCTTGTTTTGCGTGTAATGTACTCTAATACATGTAGTCACAGAAATTTGTGAAACCTATCGAAAACGGCTAGTATGAATAATAGATTATGTAGAAAAAAAAACAATGGCAAGCTTAACTTGAAGGTACAGCATGCACTAGGAATTTAACGAGCATTTCAAAAAGAATCGGCCAGAATTCGAAGCACGTAAAAAAATGAAAATTTAAATTTTTAAATTTTATAGCTTAAAACTTAGACTGTTTTATATAATTTGATCGTGATAACACACTTGGTTTAATATTGCATTTACTATTATCCTGAACACTAGATTTTAGATCTAATACGTAATATTACACTTGTTATAAGCGGTTATTGACTAGTTCAGCCATTTTGACAAAGACAAGCGTCAAGTGAAGAGCAAGATATTTAGATTTAAGTTTTAATTTAAATGTCCCAGTTACCTTCAGTGCTCCACTTGGTCTCATTTACAAGCAGGGCCTGCAGGATGGCCAAACCCATTCTGCCTCGAAACTGTTGATCTTTTTCTTACAAAATCCTCTTGCAACGTGCTGAAGAATGAGGAATTGTCAAGAGTGACATTACAGCAGGGAGATTGTTGTGAAAGCTTGCCATCTTCTTTTAGCTTTCTGATTTCTCCTCAGATGTCATCAATTCTTTCTTTTGATTTTATGGATTCAGTCATATCAGTGCACTGGCACCTAGCAAATTCAAGAAATTTATTTTCTGACACATTCACCGGCAAGAAGGTGGGAAATCTTGTAAGGAAGTATTCTATGGTGGACAGCTGGGCATCAGGCTGTTTAGCTGGGTCCAGCACTTCTGCATGGGTTAAAAGTTTATCAAAGCCATTTTGTCAATCTTGACCAGCACTTCCCTCTGACTGCGCACATGCAGTAGTGAACTGGTCTGAACCAAGGCTTAGATTCAGTGTAATTCAATATATGCTTAACATTAACGAATGTTGCACACATTCAAACATTTATGATCGATGAACAGGAGCCATGTCTGTTTGGAAATACAGCCTTTTATTATTATTGTGGTCAGGGTATTTCTGGAACAGTGAAAAAGTGGAATTACAGAACGTGTTTGGCTGTCTGCTTTCAGGGACAAATACGGGCCCTCGGGGATGGTAGGCATCAATGTATTTCTAATGGACTTTAAAGGTAATCTGTTGCTAGGAAAATTAGTTTTAATAAAGTTAGAAATGGGCACTACATGTAGTCCCTTCCAACTCCCCGACTGATGGTGGTCCAGATATGAACTGAGGAGGAATCATGGTGAGCTGCTCTCAGATGGTAAGGGAGATAACTCCCTGATTTTGTTGCTTAGGTTAAGAGACAACAAGATGGCTGCTGTGCTTTTCTAGCCAAGAAAGGCAACAGCAAGTACTGTCCATTCAAATTTTACAAAATCTAATTTTACTGGTTAAAAAATTGCTTTCTACAGAACATGTCAACAGCAGTGAAATCCAAAGCATTAAAAACACAAACTAAAGGCCACAAAGCCATAAGCAGTTCAGTACCAAAGCAAAGAGCTTCTCAGTCAAGCCACTGGCTGCAGTGCGGTACTTCACACGGTGCATGTGTACACAACAGCCGTGACATTCTTTCCCACTCACACCACCACCACCAGAAATACAAGGGATACAAGCCACAACGTTTCAGACCTATTCAAAACCTAGAAATACATGCCACAACGTGTGTATAAACTTAAGACAGGAAAGGACATACTCATTTAATGGAAAGGGTCCGGTACATACTGATTCCTTGTAAAAATTAAATCCGCTGAAAAAAATAATAGTTCAGTCTCTTATAGAGATGATAAAACCCTGGAGCAAGTGAATTAAGAGTATGTTGGGTTAAAGCAAGTGTAGCCATCTTGCTGAAGTGCCCATTGTCATACGACCTGTGACCCTGTCCCTATCAGGTCCTCAAATTTCATTGGCTTCTGCCTGTGAGCTTGTGCTACCCTCCTGAGTGTCGGATGAACGGCCACTCGGTGCCATCTGGAATAGCTTTACCCTCCCAGACCATCTGATCACCGAGCTACTCATCTCTATCTGGCGTTGCCTTAAGGGATGTGGAAATATGGTGGTCCAGTGGCCCATCGGCACTAGAAATCATGCTAGGCCATTAAAATTAATAGATCACCAGCCTGCCAGTTTTTATTTTTAATACACTGACTGCTGCAGTTGTATCCGACGACCAGAATGCCCCATGCATATTATTAAATGGTTGGTTGTTTTTTCAGCAGGATTCAGAAATAAAGAAATCTCCTGGAATCAGATAGACTTTGGCATGTTTTTAAAAAGCTACTGCTTGTAAACTATCTTTCATTAATACAGTTTATATATCTGGATAGATCAGTTCTTGGTCATCAAAATGGTTCTAATTTTTTTTATGGTGTGGGGGGGGGGATGCTACATAGTACTATTTGGTCTCAAAGGTAGTCACTATTTGCATGAAATTGTAAAAAATTCATAAAGAATTCCATGTCATTTCTTGTATACTTCATGAATGTAAATCCAATAATCAGGCACATTATATTTTGAATCTGTTGATGAATGCTTCCACTGTGAAATATTTATTTGCCTGTGAATCCCCTTCTTAAAATTTAATGGTCACACCATTTTGAATGTACACAGACCACCAGGTCTGTTCACTAAACCTTTGGAGAGCTGAAACTAACGTTTAAAACTAATTCAAACAGTACAGGGGATGCAACCAATGATAGCACTTTCCAATAACACAAAGGTGACTTCACTTACAACTTTAGTATTGCTAATAGAATTATGTTAACTTGTTGTCTCATCGCTGTTGATGTAACACCACGTCTCACACATGTTGACACATCTGACCTCATGAGTTAAAAGATTAATATCAAAAGTGCAAGAAAAACAGGTGACTGCCGCTTGGAGTAAAATCTATCTTAAATTTAA
>SMGT01013586.1:2429-20521 GCA_004794575.1 Lanistes nyassanus
CATGTTCGAAATTACAACACGCTTTGAGTTACTGAAATAGTTCAAGATTAATACCCATTAAATGCAGTCACAGAATACAGTTATCTACAACATTCCATCATTGTCAGTTTATTGCCCATGGAAAACCATGTTGTAAATGGATATCATGCAGGGTGTCACTTCCATCATCTGAAACTACCTGCGCCTCTCTGTAGTCCTGCACAGCAGACAGGCTCTCCACAAACTGCATTAGTCCTTTGCGCAGTGTTGGATTCCATTTTTCATAATCAGCGTATTCAAATACGCATTTTGACAGTTCATCACCTAACGTAGAAAAAAATGCATTTGTATGTAAATAAATATGCACTCAAAATTAATCATTATGTACTTGAATACAATGATGGCCTTTGAATAGTTTTAGTCATAATTATGATGAAATGTCTAGCATGTTCAAATTCTGAAACTGTTTATTTTCTTTGAAGACATCACACTTTGATTTTGAGAATCGCCTTAAAAAATACTTGTAAAACCTCCATTCACATTCCCTACCTTTATCTCTGAGTCGAGCAGTTTTGCGTGTGTAGGAACCAAGTGTGTCACACATCTGCCCGAGGTATTTTTCGACAGCTCCAACACGATCCTGGATTGTCTTCGACTGGGTCTCACTAGAGACAGACATAAATATAGAGTCATATAGGTACGACCGTACTCCCTGGAACTGGAAAAATTCTTACCTAAAGCCTAAAATCGAGGTGTTCAATATTAATAATATTATAATAATATAAATATTAAAATTCAGTAGGCCTATAGCCAAAAAAAGTTCTATAGATTGTCACAGTAGACTTACCTTCACTTTATAGGTAATCTTAACAAAATGCATAACATCCATATATCCACGATAGGATTCTTCGGCGAAACTAAAATTATACGTCTCTTTAACTCAACAAAACAGCAAGTCACAACACGAAAAGCTCTCAAATACAAATCAACCACCCTGCCGATCGAGAGCTATTTAAGATGTTAAACCGTAAAATCGGCATACGTATATGAATAACACACATATGAATAACACACACAAATTACCTAGCTTTCATTTCAGCACCAGTTCGGCTCATTTTGACAGCTCGGAAATCGTGCTCCTTCGAACGGTTTGGAGGCGACTTTTTGTAAACAGCACAGCACTTCCGGCTTACCTCCCTTGTTGGGAGTTCCTGTCAACGAGGGTAGCGGGACTGTGAGCAGCTGACGTGGGCAGGTTAACGTGCTTTCATAGGAGTTAAGCGTTTTAAATTGTTCTGTTCGAGTGATAAAGAGTTCCTCATCCTTTCTTTTCCCCAGGCAAGCTTCAATACCCTTTCCTGTTCTCCACTACTACCTGACCATTATAGCTTTTATACTATTTAAAGAAATAGTATCTATCCCTCTCGACAATATTATATTTTCATTCTGTGCAAGCACATATTCATATTGTAGCTAGATTAGCTGTGAAAATCCGTTGAAATCGCAAAGGAATGAGGATTAAATATATAAGGACAACTGGATTTATCTTTCTGTTTAATTTGACCTATAACTTAGTCAAATCATAGGACACATAGGCCTATCAGAAGACGTGAAAAGTATTCGGACATTTTTAAATGTGTAATGTGTAAGGTATTTATCAAGATAAATACTTTAGTAGTTGTTATGTAATGTATGTTGTTATGTAATGTTATGTAATGACATTATTGACGGATTTACAACAGTTAGCCGTGAACGATCTTGGTATGTCTTTTATATTATGTCATTCGTCACGTTGTGTTACAATGGAGGATAGCAAAAGGGAAACGCAGATAAACCGAACAAAAATTTCGCCCGTGTCTTGGCTAGTCTTCTTTCACAATATAACACATAGCCTTGCGAAATGGCGACGTCACTTATTCAAAAGGAACTTGATCTCGTCGAATAACCCTCTCGGGAAGTCGCTTTGTTGATCGCGCGTGGGGTGGATTTCGAAAACCATAGACACAAGATCGACATTATTATATCGATCTGCTCATTTCCACTTCCTGACCGCTGTCAAGGTCACATGTTTTGTACGAAATTTTTCGTCTGCACACTGTACCGCAAAAGGGAGACAACAACTCTTTTTTTTAAAAGTAACTGCCATTTTTTAATATGAAACACAACGCAATGATGCTGCCATGTGAACTTGTGTTATTTTTAGAGAATTCCAGTTTAGTTTCTGATGATCACATGCACGCATGCCCCGGGGTTTTGTTTGTTTGTTTTTTTTTGGTCTTTATTACAAGGTATACTCATAACCTTTCTGACTACAAAAGTACAATTAATATTTTGTGATGTATAATTAAACTCGCTCGCTCGCCCACTCTCAGTCACACAATCACCCTGGCCGTTCGTTTGGATGTATATTATGGAAGTCCAACAGCAGTTAAGGTGGCAAGATGGTTCACAGCGCGATTACTATGGATGTAAAGTTGTGAGAACATGCAGGTCCTGCATCTACAGATACGATGACTGCTGAAATGTCACCGCCAGGAATGGTAGAACTGTAACATCACACGACCTTCGTGTCGCCGCTGCTCAAGCTTACTCTTGGCGCTGGTCTCGGCGAGCAGACAGCAGTCCACGGATGTTTCAAAATAGCATTCTGAGGTCGAGAAAAAGTGGAGAAAAAGGTTAACTGTACAGGATAGCTAGAAATATTAATACAGAAAACCTGACCTAATACCCTCTCCGATAAGCGAAAAAAAAAATCCCACAAATGCTGACAGAACTGTAAAGCTGGAGACAGAACGGGAATGGGGCGAAGGGAAGAACGATACCGTGTCACAAAGAGGGCTAGGGTTACGTTTTAATTTTTTATTTAAAAAAGCTTAATATATGCTGAGTGATTGACGTGACCTGACACTCAAAAGCCTCCCCCCTCCTCCACACACACACACACTTTCACGTTCATCGCTTTTCCTCGACTCGACTGGCCGCGTGTTAGTCTTGTCTTCGCCGTGTAGCCCAGCGGAAGACGGAAGAAATGACGACGTGCGTGTGGAGATGTGGAGAGAAGGAGTGCGATCGATCTCACGGGTTCTGGACAAGGCGAGGAGCTCCCGACAGTCCCAAGCCGACGTCAAACAAGCAAGGCCGGGCATCCCTTTCATGCGCAGACAGCAGCAGACGACGAACAGGTGTGATTGGCACGTGCCTTGCCAGAACGCGCCCCTCTCTTCAGCCGGACAGTGCACGAGGAACGTCCGTTCGCCCGTCTTTGTTTAATTATATATTATATACTACTTCTATTTCTATTTTTATATCGGATGCAGGAGCCGCAAAACTGCGAAGCGGTTTAAAGGTGATACCGCGTCGCAGTTTCGCGGCTCCTGCGTCAAAGGGTCAGCTCATAGCCCTGTTAAAACAGCAACAACAACGACTGAAATGTCATGACCATAGATTTTGCAGTCCGACGAGTTTGTTTGGTGGTCAGAAATGCAAGATAGACTTCATCGCGCCAGCCTGTTGACAAGGGTCAGAGTGTGGGGTCTGGCAAGAGGTCAGACGTGTCCCGGAGTCTAGATCTGAAAGCGATTTTCAATCACAGTTGCGTCAAATGACCATGCTTTAGTCAAAGCGGTATCAGCTTGGGGTTGAGGCACTTATAGTGTGATATCACGTCTGTTCAGCCTTGAGGGCTTGGCTTCCATCAGCGGAACGCTCTCCCAGCAATGTTGACATGGGAAAGTTTTTCATAGTTTAAAGGGAAAGTGTTTGCTTTAATTTCTGTATTTCAGGTACGAGACCCTGACTGGACAACATGAGGTAAACAGCTACGCTGGTGTGTGTGTTGGTCTCTTGACAATCCACGAACATTGTGGTCCGGAGTCGGATGAACCCCGCGCATGCGTGTAATTGTTTTGTAAGGGATACGGGCGTCAGGGATAAAAACATGGGCGTTTACATACCCTTGACTAAAGCTTCTGTGGCGATCACCAAAAAAGTGAAAGGCGCTGTATATGATTAAGAATGACCTGCAAGCCTGAATGGCTTCCTTACATCGGGCGCACTTGATCAAACTACGTTCCCTACTGAAGCAAAGAACCGCCAACAAAGAGCGGCCCTATGCATGTCAGCTGACTCCTGCATCGAAGACGCGAACTGCGCATTCAAACGAACGCGCGCGCACAGGCTGACAGCATGCACGCTGCAGGCGCGCTTCGTGCAAGATGTTGACAAGTGGGATAGTAAGTAGGTCGACGGACATGTGTGCATCCCGTGCAAGGGTGGAGACGTGTTCCTCGAGTCTGGAGGGAAAAAAATATAAATTTCACAGGAACGGGTAAGATTAGAAGTCCACCCGTCAAAGCGACTATGGCCTGTTCAGCACGCGACTGTTGTCGGCTATGACGCTGAGCTACCCAGTCCCTGCCAGACAGCTCCCCCGTTTAAAACGGGTTGGGAGAAAAGGAAGGTGGGGTTGGGTGGGGAGATAGGGGTGAAGGGGTCTAAGTGCGCGGAGAGGGGAAAGGTGCGTGTTTGTCGCGCAAAATCTCGCGGGAGCTGACAGCTCCGTGCGCGTGTTGTCGCGAGCGTGTCCTGTGGCCGGCGCCGCGTGGCCCACACGTCGTGGGTGTTGCTGCTGGGGGCGGGCGGGTCGGTGTCCGCTGCCCGAGTCGCCGGTGTGGATGCTGGTGGAGGTGCTGCAGCAGTAAGGACGATGTTGTGTTCGCCTGTCCGCCCGTATGTCGTGGTCAGCCAGAGGTCTGCTGTGCAGTCCACAAGTCTTTCCAAATCTAACCCAGTGTTGTCCGACTTCCGACGGCATGATGGAATCCCAGCTACTGATTCCGTTGTTGATGCTGCTGCTAATATCTCCCAGGTAAGTCAAAGTTTTTATTATCGTGTCTGAAAAGAAAGATCAAGGTGTGCAAAGTGTTTGTATCCTTGCGCCCGTGGGAAGCCTTACGCTGTGTTACTATCGAATGTTTCAAAGCGTTGTTGGAAATAGTCCCGTCACCTTCACTAGGCCACACGTGTGTGTTAAAAATAGCGCAAGGCCTCACATACTGTCGTATCGATAACACGGAGGGGAAAATCCAAAAGCTTCAGGCAGGCTATCTCGATCTTCTGGCAATCCAGACTGGCTGCAGGGGCCGTTTGTTTTCAGTTATCTTTCATGGAGATTGTTCCGGGTCATTCCTGCATCGAGTGATAACAGTTCAGTGCAGGTTAGTATAAGACCCGTCGCAAGTGTTCTTTCGCGTGATAAAGAAAGTTGAAATATTAAGTAAGTTTAAAGACTGGAACGATAATGGGTCGGAGTAGATGAGTTATATTTTTTGGAGGGAAGGGGTGTCACTTTCAGGCATCAGAGGCAGTATTCCAAAGCGCTTGACTGCCATACATATTTCGTTTGGATTTAGGTTGTGTTGTAATCCTTTTTAGATCAATTTAGAGACGCGAAAATTTACACGCACTCACAGCCACACGTGCTGCGGGGCTGACGCTCAGCGAAGTAGGCCGATCAGTTGGGGATTTTTGAGATTTCAGAACCTCAGCCAGCTAGACGAAGCTGGTTATCTCAGCTGAGAGAATGGGGAGGAGACGAGAGAATTAATGCATATTGAAAAATGAGGTAGGGAAGCCGTTGTCACCTGTTGAGGAGTGGAGCATCATGACCGCACAGAGTCGAGTGCTGACCGTGTCTGACACGCTGGCGACGCCGCCCTCTTTGTTGCCATAACCCTGGCCAGCAAAGCGCACTCACAGCACACTAGACAGGCCCGCACAACGAGTAAAAACTTGCACTTACGCTCTGACACTGTTTGGAGAGCGAGCAAGAAAAGACTGGGAGGATAGGAACCTCCGAACGTGGAGGAGAAAGTGCCTCGAGGCACGGGCGGGCGTAGAGCACAGAAAGTAGTGAAACCATAGTCGACATGAAAGTGCCTGACAGCATGGCTGGGTATGAAGGCGTGAGAACATAGCAGAGGACAAACTGCACGAAAGCATTGCTTGGTAAAGAAAAAAAAACCCACATCGGAAATCGTCTGCGCCTTCTGTGCAAGCGCGAATAGCCAGGCGGCGGTTATTTGCATGCAACTTCCGGTCGCCAGGACTGCTGAGATAGGACACCACGAAGCCCAGGTACTCGGCAAAAGACCAAACTTTTGTTACAGCTACACGGCCCGAGTGATAATACAGCCCCGGCCTTTGCTGCACAGGATCCATTCAGACCCCACCGCGACATCGACTCTTGACATCTGGCAATAGAGAGCATACTCTTTTCGGATCCAAAACATGGGGTGATTGCTGTACTCGCGGCGACATGAACAGTCCGTGAATGAAACTTTTTTTTTTTATACTGTCCAAACTTTCAGGTTTGGACAGATTCGAGATTTTATATCAATACCACAATCTCAACCCTACCCTGCAGTCATGCATGAGTGCAGTGTAACATTTTATTGGCAACTTTCGGTAACTTTCTTACTGAATGTAACATTTCATTGGCAACTTTCAGTAACTTTCTTAGGGATGAAAACGTTAATCACCTATGTGAAAGCTTTGATTATCAATCTTATCAACGAGAAAAATTCAGCTCTACGGAGTATCAAACTCTGTGCCTTTTTAACGCTGTGGAATAGTTACAAGGCCTTTCCGCGATTCTGCTGGGACAATCCTTCGAGAGATAGAAACGTACTAAAAGGCTACCTTTCATTTAGCCCATTTGTAGCAGCGCTCTGTCTCGCCCGCTCATTAGCTTGCTCGCTAAACAATTGAAAACAATTTATGTGGGTGAAGTCCTTCCCACCTATACATGTTGCGACAACAAATTCTGTGACTAAATTGTCACTGGGGGAAAACACCTTGAGCCCGGATAGAAAAACAAACTAGATGTAGCAATCTGAAATAGAAGACAAAATCTAAACCAGATGCCAGCTAAATATGCAAATTTTTTTCGTCTGCTTGTGCCAGACTGTAGATGGCCTCCTTTGTTTGGACTGACAGTCTGGTGATGAAGGAAAGTTGCATTCGCACAACTGCCTGTCAACGCTGGTAACAGCCCAGGGCTGGGTCGCATGAGTGTTCTTATCTCCACTTCGGTCATAAGAGGGGTCGTAAGGCCCATTTGCTGTCTGTGTTTTACATACACCTTTACGAACGAACAGGAGATAAGAACACTCAGGGCTGGCTTGCATGGATGTTCGTAGCGGCTCCTCCGGTCACAAGAGTGATCGTAAGCCTGTTCCCCTGTGTATTTTACGTGCATCTTTACGTATGGACAAAAGATAAGAACTCCCGATGATCACAATTATCCAAGATGGGGATGGTGGGGTTGTACCTGAGCTTCGGGGGTGGGGTGGGTGTTTGTTGCTTAACGTCCCGCAGCAAACGAAGTACATATCCGGACGGTGTTGCTTAGAGAAAGTTTACGTGCTGACGTTTACATGGGACCGTTTTCACAACACGGGCCTCCCTCCCACCCAGTCACATTATACTGATTCCGAGCCAACCAGTCCTCGTACTGTTCCCTATTGTGCCAGGCTTCTGGCAGGGCAGCCACTAGATTGCCAATTTTTAAGTCTTAGGTATGACTCGGCCTGGGCGCGAACCACCCACCTCCCGCCTCGGAAGCGGCCGCCTTAACCACTAGACCACCGAGGCGGTCACCTGAGTTGCGGGGAGGGAGGCTGGTGGGAACCAAGCCACGTTTCCATTTCTAACTTTATTTTTCCTCTTACCTGGCCGGACTGTTGTATTCTTCAGTAGTAATTTCCCTTATTCCCGGCACTCCCTTTTTTTTTAACTGGAGGGAAGTACCTGATTCTCACACCAGCGACCCCTTGTTTGTCCCACCTGTAGTTAATTTTGGTTAGCGTCACCTTACATCCTTGTCGCCTGTCTATGTCGCGTCGGTCATTAGTTGTCTTGGGGATCGACAGTCAGGCTTGTTTTGATTAATTTCACCTTGTTTTTACAGGTTTCTGAGAAAACCAGTCCCATACATTTATGCTAAAGTTCGCAGTTCTGTATTGTGGATCTTGTCTGTCAGGCCAGTTTTCACGGAACAGAACTTGCATTTGGTTAACCCTTTCTCGGCCACTCGAGAAACGCATGTAAGGGCCTGGTGTGGTCAAATGATGTGTGCATAAGGTTGGCCGTTCTGCGGGTACAAAATAGAATGATCCTGAAAGCCCTGTTTGTGGGAACAGTGTGCGACAGAAATATCTTTTACACAATGGGAGTCATTCACATCCGGTTATTAGTGGTTGGGTGTTGGTAAAATTTGAGATTTCTTATTAATAAGGACAGATCCCTGCTGCAGAAAGACTCCACGAAGACCACACATAAATAATAAATTAAATAAGTTACAGCGCACGCGGGCGAGATAGAGTGAAAGCAGCAGTTAGAGGATCAGCCTTGAACGCTGTTGAATTGTTTGTAGCCCTCTCTAGGGCCTGTTGAATACAATGCATAACATAAAAAAATGGGCAACATGTTAAACAGTGTGGATCCGACTAACAGACTAACAACAACAGCAACAACAACAGAAGAAGTAGGGGCTTAGGTTTCCTTCGCGGAAGCTTTTTGTACATTTGTTAATAATAATGTCTTTCCTGGTGGCGTTAGATAACCGCAATCCCAGACTGAAAACAGAAGGAACTTTTTGTACGTGCGTGTTGTATTTTGGCTATCTGTGCATAAAATAGTGCTCCATGAAAAGAAGACAACACCTGTGGGCTTCCTTTAAAGCCACATGAGTGTAGAATACACGGTGAAACTATGAACATGGTCTAGCAGAGCCTTGAAAAAGCATTTAAAAGATGTTTGTCAGCCGTCTCTAGGTGAAGGAGATGATTTTCCACAATATAAACTGGTACGCGCGAGGCCAAACGTGCTTCTCGTTACTGCAGTATGGCAACTTGATATTATGCAAGAAACGGCGGCGGCCAGGTTCCAGACAATGCAAGGCCGTGATGCACGAAATTGCCCTCGGGCTAGGGCTACCGGCGCCGCCCGACGGAGTCCGCAAGTTTATTATCAATATTTGAATTGTTTCCCTTAGCCACAGACGCCAGACTGTGTACGCTGTTGCTGCACGATTGATTACCAGCGCATGTTTTATCAGCTACATGAAATCCTGCGCACGTGCATGTGGGCAGCTTAAAGGTGCTTGGTCGTTTGCGCATATCTGAATTCAATCGTTGTTCCACTTATTTTCTTTAGGCCACGTCTGATGAACACAAAACATCTTTTGTTCTTCCAGAGACGATCCCACGTTGTGTAGACGTTTCCCACAACAATGTCTACTCTGACGATGATCTTGTCTGTGTTTAAGGGGGCGAAAAAAAACCTCCCGAGACAACAAAGCAAGCATTGGATCAGAGATATGAGAACAAACGGGTGAAGGAATATTTTTTTTATGGGGGGTGAGGGGTATTGCAGACGTTTGCAGACGTATTTGTAAAACGTATCCATGGAAACAAACACACCCAAACACAGGAAAGTGACCAGTTCTTTTCATCCACCCTTCCCCATACCCCCACCTCCACCCTGAACACGCAAGTCAATAAAATGTAAGACGAGAAAGGACGGAGATCCACCTCTCCTCCAATATCCAGGACAATGTCCATTGCCCGCCCCCCATCCCGCACTTCCTTAAGTGTTGCTTCAGTTCTGTCCCTCCTCTTGCTTCGCTCCCCCTTCCCCCTTGGTAAGACATGCACAAAGTGCCGATTGTTCACAGAACGGACAGACGTATTTATTCTGGAGAAGGAAAAGAGCGGAAAAAAAGACGGAAACTGTGTAAGCAGACGCTGATTTGTGGCACGCGAGTGGAGACAGAAAGAGCTGAGTAGTGTTTGACCAGCGCTCGACGCCGGGCCCACACACAAAGCGGCACTTTTGCACGTCGGTAGCCACTAGACAAGTTCAAAGGGCGCGCTTAAAAGAACTTGCGCACATCTGACAGAAAGGGACGTAATCCTGGTTGAGAGCGGAATCTAGAGGCTTTAATATCTTAAGGGACGCCGAACCACAACATGGGGCTAGTGTTGAGGGGAAACGGAACCACCTGAAGTGGTAGTGATGAAGGGCGGGAGGGAGGGGAAGAAGGGAAATTCATCATCATCGTCCTCATCATTGTCATTAGGAGCATTTTCAGATAACGATTTCAGTTTTTGTGACAAACTACAGCTATGAAGTAGATATAGCGAGGTGGTATTTTGGAAGCAGCAGTACAGTATTTTTTAAAATTTCTTGGCGGTGCTTCTATAATGTGATATTTAAGTAAACGGGTTTTGAAACTGGGCGATTAGAAGAATAAAATAAAATAACGATGTATTTGTTTTTAGGTTTGTTAAGCTGCCAAGACAAATCCCTTTGACCCCACCACCAACGCTGTTCGATTGAATCCCTTCCAAACTCGCACGCACGCACGCACGCACGCACGTACGCACGCACGCACGCACGCACGCATCAACCAAGGATCACACATCGACCTGCATTTGTATGAAGGGAGAGGGACAGCGCGCGTGGGTGTGCGTGCGCGTGTGCGGTTGTGGGTGGGCGGGTGGGTGCCGGCGCGTGCTTCTGCTGACCCTGCCCATTGTGACGATCGTGGCGACGTGTTGTGCGCGGACCGCAAGGTACGGGTGGATGAGTAGCCATCGGCCGTGCTGTCATGACTGCGATGCTGTCATGTCACTTCAAACTGTGTCGCTTGTGTCATCTTTACTTGGTTGTATCACCTTTCAAAACTGTGGTGGCAGCACTAACTTTTCAGGGGCAGGTCGAGTAATTCCACGAGAGAGAAAAAGACAGTACTGTGTACGTTTTTTAATGTCTAATTTGTAAATTTTCAATGCATAATTTGATTTTTTTTTAAATTTTCATTTCATGCGTAGTTATGAATATATAACTTGTTTGTCTTGCTAAAATAATTGATTTTTTGTATTGCCATTGTCTCCGTCCAAGGCTGGCTTTTATTGATGAAAGATTTTTTGAAGATGGGGCGATGAACGAGGTACAAGACAATAAATTAGACGTGCTTAGAAAATGTTTGTCTGAACAGTCAGCATAGCAATCGCTAGATCGACTTGCAGTGTTTGATGATGTTGTATTAATGTTATGTAATATGTGTGACTGCCTGCGCGCATGTGTGTGCGTATGTGTCCATGCGTACATGCGAAAATTTGTGTGCGCGTGCATTCATGTGTTGAGGGATACGTGAGAGCGTTTGAAGCGTTCCCACACAGGTGATAATAACAATTCGTGTGGTGGGCTCCTACGCGTCTAAAGCTGGTCCTAGTCAAATATCGCCCCCTGCTAAGGTCAAGCAAAGTAATCGTAACAGATGGACTACTGGCACCACAAAGGCACGCGTCACATTTGTATCATACACCCGAGACAAAAGGCTCCCAAGCCGCGGATCTCTTTTTGACGCTGGCGATTCTTGTAGTTGGCGGCGAACATTGAAAATAATGCAAATGGAAAAATGTAATGAGCAAAAAGCTTTTTTTAAACTCCTCTTCCACTCCACCCATCGTCAGAAATGTAGTTGTTAATAAATGGATTAATTCGAGTTAATTCCATAAAGGAAAAACATTGCCTGGTATGTGACTGGTGTTTTACATTAATATTAAACAGGCGGATCCAGATGTGCAAGGTGAAATCATCGTGAAAGTAACCATTGGAACATTCATTCATTCATTCATTCATTACTTCATTACTTCATTCCACATGATTTGTTGAGACACCTACTCACTTATTTCTATTCCTCTTGCTGTCTTTCGCGAAATTTAGTGGTTGCTGTAAAATAATTTTGAAACCCTATATTTTATTTCAATTTTTGCCGATTTCTCAGTAAGGGCTGCTCACCATCAGCCCTCTAGCAAAAGACACTATGTAATAACAGCAATGAGTTCCTCGCGAATCCACCGATTGTGTCAGAGGGCAAAATGAAATGCAATGCAGCCAGATGAAATGCTACACATAGTACGGATGGAAAGTGCTTAAAAATTGTTTTCATAAAATGTCGCGTTTTGTGTCCCGAAAGACCAATAATTTCTCTCATCTACTTCATAAATATAAGGAGATGACCGAGTTGAAAGAAAAGCCAAGCAGCAGCGTGAAGTGTGAAGCAGAGGTCCGCTCCAAGAACGGATGCTAGATGACCAGACGTGTGTGGAACGAGTTCAGAGGTCAATGGGATGAACGAACGAAATTCAAGGAGTGACCTGAAAAGTTCACCGTGTGTTAGGCGGGATGTCAACGGTGCCCTGGGTGGCATTGTATTCTAGTTTCCGCGAGGGCGCTTGTGAAGTCTGGTGTTATCAGAGACGACGCGACGAGAAAACTTCTGAAGTCGTCACTGGACTAGGAGCCAAGGGCCCCCTTCTTTGGTACGAACTGGTTAAGCGAACTGTAAACGTTAGCATGACAACTGTTGTGGATTTTCTGCAAGATCGCTTGTTGCATGCAGTAGCTTTTGGACAAGGCATGAGCTTATTATTGCTGTTGTATGTACATGGCAGATGATGAAAGGAGAATTGTCTGATAGCTGATGTGTAGACCTAGCTTAGACTGACATGTAAAGAAAGGCTGGGCATTCCGAGACAAGCGAAACACCTTATTCATATGTAAAGAATAGCCCTTTACCACTGTTATTGCAAGGCAAGGCAATGTTTATTCTTTACCACGGAGGGGCACACAGAAATTAAGACAACCCATATGAGCATACAGCATAGATAACAACGGAGCTGTGTGATTCTTTGGGGAGATTGTAGGTGGATGGGAGCTTGAGTCGTATAAATGCATGGATATGTCACAAGTAATACGGTGTTTTATTTTCCCCTAACCATTGTCGCCCTTTTAACGTCAGCTGTGTGTGAATGAACAGGTGAGACGACCTTTTAGTAGAAAGAATTCCCCGAGTAAACGACAAACAAATTTTCAGTTCATATACGTGAAGTTCGGGTTGAACTCTTTTCACTGCGATACTTTAAGTAATATGATTTCACATTTGTCCTAAGGAGACTGTGCAGGGGCGATACATAAACACGAGAACATTTCAGTGACCCATTTCAGAAAGCGCGCCTGTAGCTCGCAGTGTTTTGTTCGATTGGCCTGTCATGACCCCGTGCACCCGAGGCCACGGCAGATAATCGCAGCTGCCTGTGGGAATATCTCAAGATCCACTCCACACAAAAGAAAACCTGAGTTTGACGTGACTATCTGTGCTGCATGCTGCGAGCAGCGTCAAAAAACATTCAGCTGACGTGCTGCACCGTGTCCCACCACTGCTTGTGACAGTGTCGCAAGTAACAGACACCATGAGCCGGCACATGTGACATCCACTGTCAGCCGGCAGATGTGACATCCACTGTCAGCCGGCAGATGTGACATCCACTGTCAGTTCAGGAACTGTCTTAAGGTACAGCTCAACTTTCTATTTTCTGTCAGGTCACTTGTCGAATAGCTTCGATACCTGCTCGCGCCTGCTGCTACAATGCGCCAAGGCTGTTTACAGCTGACAGGTGTAAAATCTGCTAATTTAAGCGTCGTTCTTTTCCAGTTCAGAGGTTCAGTGTTGTAAGCAGAAGTGTGCGTGTGGTGGATAGAGACAGGATTTGCCGTTTCAAAAATTTTGGCCCAACAAGAATCAATCTTTTATCGTTATGACTTGGTACGAACTCCTCTTCACAACCTGTGTTACGAGGCAGATAAGGAGCAGGGATTAACGCCATGATACACAAAGACTTTTGTTAGGTAACAGTCAATGATATGTGACAGAGCTTGAAGTCGTGCTGTCTGACGACAGTAGCTGGTCGTATCCATGTGCAGGAATGGCGAAGTTCCGCTAGTAACACTCAAATTGCAACTGCTTATTGAAGCTTTCACTAGCCTATGTTGATAGGTTTTGTTGTTGTTTTTAATTATGTATTGTTCGATTGTTGTTTTTTTTAAATGACAGTATCTCCCAGTAACACGTTAAGACAACAGAAGAAATAATTACGAAAAAAAAATCACGAAAAAATTCGGTTGTTTGGGAGGGGTCTTAAACATCGAAGCTTTCTTAAATGATCCAAATGCTGCTATGCATGGGATATTCTAGTCATCATGCAGGTCAACACTAACGCCTGCAGGAGTCGAAATCTTATGACTTGACGGGCTAATGACCCTGCAAGATTTCTGTAAGCTTCCATATTTCGCTATCCCTTCTTGTGTCCTGCACTACCTGTAATCGGGCGATAGCTGACATGTAGCGCCGTAGCTTTATGTCGCCCGCTTCCCAGCAATTTGCTTTCTAGCAATAACATTCCTACACTGATAAATACTTTCTTTATATGTCTGTCTGTCTCTTTCTTTCTTCCCCCCTCTCTCTCTTTCTCGACCATTTCTTTCTCTATCTCGCGCGCTCACTTCCTGTATCCTCCCCCAACCCATCCTCTCTATCCCTATTCAGGAGAAAACACTCGCGCACCCTCACGTCAACACAATCATCTAGACACAAGTGCAACCAAATTCAAAATTAAATGTACTGGGGGACATTTTATTAAAACACCCTATCTACCCGTCTTATCGTCTGCAGCATCGGAATGTTCCGGCGACCTTTGATGCATTCTTGCGGAGAGCGCGTCACATGCGCCGTCATTTACAAAGGTGCGTCACCACTCAATGGGAGACAATCGCGGCACCTGGAGGTCTGCCCGCTGGGTGTCAGGAAATTCCTGTCTAGGGGTGTCATCCTCAAACCGACACCAGGAAGCCTTGTGCACCTTTTTGAGGCACACCCTGCCCCTACCCCCCTTTCCCCCCACACCACTACCACCTCTCGTGATACCAAAAATAAGGAAGTTTCAGGTTGTTGAGTCACAGTATATATACCCAGGACCAGCAAACTTTCTTTTCAGGGAGAAAGAGTGTGTGTGTGTGTGTTGGGGACTAGAGGAGAGAGGAGGTGCGAGGCCACCCCAGATGAACTGGTACATCTATGAAGAGTGTAGGCTGTTTTGAAAGTGCCTCTTGTAACACATTTTGTTCGACATGAGCGAGAACATGGAGGCGCGTGCTTTACTGCTGAACTGAGCATGTTTATGTTCTGGAACGCATTTATCCTGTCACGACAAACGATAACTCTAAATTGTTTGATGGCTGTCTCCTAGTCTAGTAGGTAGGTAGGCAGTAATTTTAGAGAAACAGGGCTTGCATCTCGCGGTAGTTTCGCCCAGTGGAGGGTAGGGAGGATGGGGTCCTATTACTAAGCTGTGGTCGGAACGACCAACAGACTGACAACTGCAGTAAAATGGCCACTGCGGACACGCAGTTTAATGTGGTGGCGGGGGGGGGGGAGGAGAAGGGGTTCGAATGAAGTCTGCACAATATAATTAGAATTTGTGGCCACTCCTAGATTCGAACCAGTAAACTTCCGGACGCTACTCTGCAGCTCTAACCGCAGAGCTATTGAGGCCCTACCCCTCTATAAGCCTCCCCTCCCACCCACCCCCAGGACATCAATCTGGGTTTGTGTGCGTGTGTTTATGGTGTGTGTATGTAATATATAAATATAGACACCCCCCCCCCTTTTAATTATTTAAGAAATTAACAAACATGAAATAATAAACAGCCCAAATTAACTATTACTGTTTTTAAGGTCTTAAAGAGGCCCACCTGCTTCCATTTCCTAGCGTCACTCGCGGGCTGTTAACACGAGTAGGAGTGTGGACAGACTTGTGGAAGCAGTAATCTCCCTTTGTCCTTGCCCAAAATGTTATGCGCCGGGCTTTTTTTTTTTTTTTTTTTTTTAAGCGTTGAACTCCGAGGCTTGTGTGCTCCTCTTTCTCCAGCAACACCGACACTACCACCACTAACATCATCACCACCACCGGCACTACCATCATCTGATTCACGACGGCCACATCTCGTCAACCACACCCTCAACCACCATCATCAGCATCGCCGCTACTACACCACTGCCGTCTTGCTAATGCGGACGTGTAACAACTGTTGGAGTTGACGAAAACCCGACTTGTCCTTCGAGCTGCAGTTTGTCCTGTGGATCAGCCGTGAACAGGGTTTGGTTTGGGGGTTTCACGTCGTGTCAGGGGCTGGGGCGATAACACGGTGCTAAAAACGGTGAAAACAAGGCGGTTACCTGTAAACAGGGGTTCTGGTGTGTAGCCGTAGCTTTGTAAAACAAGAAATCTTTTGTCTACGGCTGGGTGGATGTTGTGACCGGAGGACTGGGTACGTCAAAGGATCCGCTGCGGTGAGCTTGCTATCCAATGTAACCGGACTCCAACAGCGTCTGGCCACACAGTAGTCATGTTCCACGGGAGACAGTCCCTCCATGTCTTGAACGTCTCGAGAAAGGACTGAACCAGAACGTTCTGTGTGCTCTGGGTATTTCATTATTTGTCTTACAATAACTTGGTTGTCTTGTGTAAATAAAGATTTGCTTTCTTGTGAAGACACATGTCTTTCTGCCATATTTCGTACATGAATCAGAGCAGCAGGTTTCATTTGCGAATGTCTAGGATGAATGTTTAACGTGGTTCTGAGTATAGGTGGTCAATTTTTCAAGAAGACGACAAATTATTGTGACAGTACTATTATTACCTATGCACTGAAACAACCACCACACTGATAGCTACATTATATGTTCACCGCGTAGAAGCGAACTTTTTGTTCGGGGGATGACCGAATGGAGTCTGCCCTATGTTTAACTCCACGGTAAAACCCTTGGCCACTGCTCGGTACGCAACCTTGGACACACTGCTGCTCTGAACACCGGTTTGCCCAGTCTTTCCCTGTGTATACGTCAGGAGACAATTACCAACAGGCGTTTGTCGAACTTTCTATTATTTACGCTGTACTCGACGGATTGTTTGCAGGCAGGATATGTAGCACAGCAACATGTCTTTAGCGCGCGTGCATGTTTACACTGGTAATTTTCTTTCTTTCTTTCTTTCTTTCTTTCTTTCTTTCTTTCTTTCTTTCTTTCTGGGCAGTTCGTGCAAATTTAGTAAAAATGTTCTTCATGTAAATCTATGCTGGATATCGCCTTCTTTCTATTGTGCCCGTATTTCGTAGACAGTATTTTCCAGTTTACACATGTATACTGGATAGATTTTCTTATCAATTGCACGGACAGTTTTTTTTTTCTATTTCCATGTATAGTGGACAGTTTTATTTAATTTGCGCATGTCCAGTGGACAGGAACTTATATATATATATATACCGCACGTATAGTGGGCGGAGGTTTTATGACGGGCTGCTTAAATGTTCCTTTAAGCTTTCTTTAGATTTAATTAGGGGATGTAACCCTGTGGGATTTATAGACACTTGTGTATGTAAATGAGATACGACTGGTGTTAAAACCCGGCCTTGAACGTTTCATGTGAGTGGCGGACCGTATTGCTTCTGAATCACTCTGTTCTTTCTTAGCCACCCCTTCGCTATCCCACCGATTAACAACAGAAGAATACAAGGAAAATGCGAAGTAACGGTATTCTTATGGTAGTCCAGTCAGCCAGCCACCCAGTCAGTCAGTCAGCTCAGGTCAATGAATCATCCCAATCCCCCGGTTCGGTTATATTATATGGACCCTATTTCTATAGGCGTATTGCCGTTGAAGGTTTTACTGGGTTTTCTAGTACTGAGATCTGGCAATAGTTCACATAGTCGGTGGTCACTACTGTGTAAAACCATAGTAACAACCGGAGTACTGAGTCCAGGGTGTGTCCGTATGAACACTGAACTCCCGTCATCCCTTGGATTTCATGACTCCTTCGGGCGCAGCTACTGTCTGATCTAAAGCTACGCTCCTGTGACTTTAAGCATGCGGGCAGTGAATGTGTGGAGTTAATTTTGTGCGTGTCACGTTTAAGGCCCGCCGTTAAAAGGTTCTAACGACTCTAAGATGTGAATGCATTAAGGGGACTGTTTGGCATGTGGGGGTTACCGGCGGGTTCTGAAGAACCGAATGAGTTTATGTGCGCACAGCTGCGGGAGATGCCTGCATTTGATGTTCAAGTGGGCAAAGCGTTAGGGTCTCCAGCAACAGTTATTACGAACCCACGCTGCTCAACAAGCGGGGAATATGTGTGTCGGTGGGGGGGGGG
>SMGT01013586.1:30524-64439 GCA_004794575.1 Lanistes nyassanus
GTGGTGTCCCTCTCCTTTTCAGGCTTGACTTTAGCGAGAAGTGGTTGAACTCTCCCCGTGTGTAGAGCTTTCGACTGACACGCCCAGTCAGCTTGCCTTTTCTGACTCCTGCACAATCTGCGCTGTGCGAAAGCACCATTGTCTGGGCACATTATCATTAATATTATTTTCAGCGTTCAGCTCGTCAGCAACAAGAAAAGATAGGAAGAAATTGTCTAGGAGAAAGGGAAATGGACAGCACGCTTCCTTAGTATTTCTCAGAGGTTAGCCTACGTCAATGGCCGGTGTTGTGAGACTAGTTATCCGACTATCCAGAAGCTTTGCCAGTGCGCATGCGCTCGTCTCGGTTATTTACCGCCTTGAAGTTTCTCCGCGATGTGTTCATTGAAGTTTTTCTTGTCAAGACATTAATCTAGAGATCTTGAACGGATGTCTGTTTATTGTCTGCAAAGTCTGATCGATACATTTGCCAGTCTTTTTGCGATCCCCAGTCTTTAAATACACGCGATATTTTCACTTGAGGTCTGTGCATTTCAGCATCGTGTTCTTTTATTTGCTGCAAATCTTAGAATCTAATATTGAAGTGTTACAGTTTGCTGTAGTAACAAACTTGTATAAGCATCGTTTATGTTTACTTCCCATATATATATTGCCTAATCCACATCCGTAGATTATCCCACATGCCGGATGACTGTTCACACACATGCGCCGTAAGCCTCCCCTCGCCTCTGAAGGCGGATAACTGTTCTCACAACACAGGGACAGTGTGTCGTCCTCACCTGAGTGGACTGGAAAGGGCTGAGCCGTCTGACCACCCCCACCCCACCCCACCGCCTCAACTTCCCCGACTGTGCTGCGCTGAGCTGAACAGTCCCGCAGCCCGCCAGCAGGCCGTGTGTACAGTCTGTGTTGACACTGCGCCAGACGGGCCAGCACGCTCCGACATGTACGTGTCGTCTCCTTGCGGGGAGAGATGGTTCGTGGCCCGCTGGAAACACGGGGGAGTTCGAATCCTGGTTGTCTAAACGGGCGGCGAGGACATCCTTTGTTGCCTGTCAGCCGCTGAGGGTCTGGGACTCGGCGGGACCTCGTTATTGTTATGCCTGCGAGCGGGGTCACGCACTGCGACGGAGTGTGTGCGCTCGGGACGGCCGCGGCGTAGCGTCGGTGGGACTGTTGCGATACTGTCATATCTACTCCCACTGTCGATTGAACCACGCGCCCTGCTGCAGCTACTGGCCTACTGCTAGCCATGGATCCAGGTAGGTTGGATGCTGGCTAATCTATTGCCTTGTCTAATCTGTGCGTTGTCTGAAACTGAAACCATTCTTTGTGAAATAACCATTAATTATGACACAAGCGTAGACGTATTTATGTGACGAGTTGCAGAGCTTCTGGGTCACATCCTGGCGAAGATCAATTTGTATCGATTTTGATCGAAAGAGCTGGTATATTCGACGTCAACGGTGGCAGAACAATAGTGATATAGTGCAGAATTGAACAGGTAGAAGGTCGAAGTAAGGGGCGAACTAAAAAAAAAAAGCAGCGCAGCCATTGTTAGGGTGTTGAATCAATGCGTCTTGTCCGCCGATTGAATTCAGATGATGTAGCTCCAGTACTGAGCTTTTCTGTTCAGGGTGGCTTTAATTATCTTGGTGCTGTTTTCCTAATGAACATATCGGATATCCATTCAACAGTTTTTTTTTGTGCTCGCTTCCTTGCCCCCCCCCCCTTCCGCAGAAGACTGAAAGGAGCACCCAACAGACTAACTTTAGCGATCTCACTTGCTGGCCTGTACCACAGAGTTTCCTGACTACATGTGTTAGAGGTCCGTGGCCTGTACGTGGGGGGAGAGATGGGGTTTGGAGGGAAGAGGATGTACTACACCCCCGACGCGTCATCACTTCTCCCCCCCCCCGCACCTCGGCACCCCATTCCCTCATTTGTTGTCACTGATGGCGATAGCAGAAAATCGTAGTTTGTCTTAGCTGGCCACCGTTGTGTGGGGATCCTAGGTTGGGTGTCAGGGAAAGATAAACACTGCGTTATACCTTTTCTCATCCTCCGCCTGCTACACACTTTCTTCTTCCTTCTCTCTCTCTCTGACACACAGTCTCTTTCTCGCCTGACGTCTGTAACTGTGTTGCGTGCTTGGTATGTTTACGTCATCCGTCCCTTAAAAAATGAGAGAGAGAGAGGAAAGCTTACATTTACTCAGGCTAACTGAACGGATTTTGTTTTCTTTACTTCAGTCCTGGACTGATCTGAGTTTCGTCAAACCAGCAGGTCATGGCTTCTGTAATGAACGCTGCTTTCTGGTAGTGAACTCTCACAACTTGCGTGTACCTGTGACTGCAGCGGCCCTATCTATGGAACCTGGGATCGTGACGTATACATACGATTGAGCACGGTACCCTGGGATCGTGACTTATGTATACGATTAAACAGTACCCTGGGATCGTGACGTGCATACGATTAAACACGGTACCCTGGGATCGTGACATTCAAACGATTAAACACGATACCCTGGGATTGCGACGTATACATACGATTAAACAGTCTGTGGTATCATCATTGTCGGTTATTTTATAGAGAAGGTGCATCCACCTCGCGGTGATTTTGCATTGCGCGTGCGTGGGGGGGGGGAGGAGAGGCTGGTTCCTGATAGGGATAAACTTTGGCGGCTGAGCCCTGCGTTGCTTAGCGCGTGCGTCGCCAAGGGCGCTGCGTCCCTCCATGAACATACTGAACTGGAAGTGAAGCTGGCATGCTTCCCTGGCCCAAGAAAGATCGCACGACGTGTTGTGGAAGCCCACGCTTTCATCACCGATTCTTGCCCTTGATCGGCTGTCACAGGACGTCTCTCTAGTTCTAGATCTATGGACAAAAGTCAAAACCATGGTAACCACGACAATACGGGTCTAACATGTTTCACACACACGAAGGAGCAATGTCTTTTAAAGTTACTATGTACATTACGGAAAGCCTTAGAAAATAACCTGAAGAAGTACAATAGGATGTGTGGTTATGTTGTTCACATTGTATTGCGGGTTCACCCCAGTGTACTACATCGGGGAATATGTGGAATTCTCCTGTTCATATACCCCCGATAGCCTGAAAGAACCGGAATAAAAATATTATTACACACACAGTGCAGGAGTTTGTTTCCAGAACTTAAATTTAGAGCTACGCGGGCTAGTGTTGTACAGTATTAACGTGAACTTGCGTAGCAAATGCGTTATAGAACGCAGGACTGAGATTTCCAATGTTTGTCATTAGTAGGATTGTCCGGTTAAGATTAGCTTTTGCAAAGATATTGCTTAAGCATTCGCTAATCTGATAGCTGCTGTAAAATGTCCGGTGCCTAGAGGCTGTTTAAATGCTCATCGTATGGCCACGGATGAAGGCTACAGAATATCCTTGACCACTCCTGGGTTAGAACCAGCAACTCCCGATACGCTACCACATATGGATACAGACATGACATGAATGCTCTTTGCTGGCTGCAAGCTGCAGGGATTATTTTTTTGGGGGGAGGTAAAAACCCACTTCCTGTGTCCCCCCTCCTCCGTCCCCTGCTCTTTCTTTCTCTTCCTCAAGTAAATCTGTTGGCGGACTTGTAGACAAGTGATGCTTTTGGCAGAATTTTAACACTGCTTCGTCCAACTGTTTGCAAATCGCTGGTGATGGCCCTTGCAAGACGTGCGCGGGTTGCGTGACAGATGACTGATAACGCTCTCGCATCAAATGCCGCGTCGGTGCTGGGGTGGGGTGGTGGGCCAGGTGACGGTAGGTGCCCTGGCGTCTGTGTCAAGTGGCCAGCCCGCCCACCTTATCGACACCAGCGTCCTTTGATGTGTCAGCCTTGTGGGAGGCTTCAAAGTCGTTATCAACGTGAGGTTTCCCAGCGCACTTTTTTAAATTCTCCGTTGGATTATCCTCTGTGCTCGTGTGCAGGTCTGCTACCTGGAGAATAGAGGTTGTTGAATTTGGAGGGAGAGTGTCTCACCTTGCGGTGATTTCGCGCTACTGGGGAAAGAGGATACAGTTGGGGGAGGGGTTCTGTAGTTGTGATGTTCTTTGCTGGCGGTGGCCAGGTGATGGTTCCCTGCTTGCTGGTTTTTCTTCTGATACCCCGCTGCTGATGGTGGGTTGCCTCATCCGCGGTAGGTTGTCTGTTGGTCAAACCTATAGAGCATTGTAGAGTCCCGACGAAACATAGCTTTGTGAAGGAAAATTTAATGCGCTGTTACTGGCTGATTAAAAGCCCAAAACATTCAAAAAATTCCAGTTTCTTTCTTGCGGGCGTCATTACGATCAGACAGTATTTAAATATATATAAATATATATGCTTTTTTTCATTGCACGAAGGATGGATTGTTATGGATGACGTTACATTGTGTAGCCAATTCCTGCGGTTCTTTTTCCTGACACGAAGAAAATGCTTCAGTTTTTCTGGATAATTCAATACCGTATTGCTCATCAACTCCGTAAATTTACACGGTGAAACATAGAAAATGAACTATATGAAATATCTTCAAAACGAGAGCCAATAAAAAATGTTCATGGTCATATTCGTGTTCAGCACACCGAGATACTACAGATAAAGACATTTTTAAGTCAGTAACGATTTCATTGTTGGCCAGTGGTATCTTCCCATATTGGTACTGACGGAATTCACAGAACACGGAAGACTGCAATTCTCAAATAAAATGGGGTGCTTACCTCTCTAGTCCCCGGTACACGCACTGGGATACGTTAGTTTGCATAGACCCCATGGAGAGCGACACTTTTACTACATTCCACACCCCTCAGAGTGTATGTTTTGGGTGTGTTTTCGCAACAGTAGGTAGCGCAACGCATTTAGACAAAACAATCATTGGTATCTTTAAAGAAACGAAGTGACATTTCTTCAAACTTCCCTATGGGGGAGAGATGCTTTGAGATCCCCGATCTCCATTTGTTCCCCTCTCTTCTGCAGACTCCAGAATTGTACGCTTTTTGGCGTATTTACGCCAAACCAAACCTTACCGTACGCCAAAGCTGGGTGGCTGTACGCCAAAAGCAAATTTATGCTCATAAAAGTTATATTGATGAACGGAACGAAAAGTATGCTTATTTGGCTCAAACCCCAAAAGGTAAATTGTTAGCTTTAGTTTGGACGCCATTTTGTTTACGCGGCTGTTCATAGACCTCATTGCTTATTTTCTTGCATCAAGAAAATATGAGTTGCCGAACTGACATCGTTGATCGATCAGATAATTTTTTGTGGTTTTGTGGTATTATTTTTGTGTGAAATTGAATTTATTGCTCATTATATTTGCAGGAGAGGCTAGAATTTGCCTGTTACATAGTAAAAAAAAAAAAACCCTTTTCAGGAAAGGGCGCTTGCCCCTGGTCCCCGCCCGTGTCTTGGCGGCCCGACCTTGGCCAGTAAGCCAAAGTCACTTGCAGCAATTCTGGAGTCTGCTTCTGTTCTGGAAATCCTAATGGATCCGAATCAGCAAGTTTTACAGGATTATCACTTCATTTGTCATTATTAATATTGTTATCGTAGTTGTTGATGTTAGTCTGTATGTAAAACACGGGCAGTAAGTGCTGCCGGAGAAGCGAACCTAAGCACATTTCCCGGGGATGTCAAAGGTCTCTCTCCAATGCGAACCAGAAGTGCGCATGTCTGTGAGAATTAGTGTAGAGAGCTGTGGGTGTCTCACGTGCGTGCGACCTTATGACAGGCGATTGAGTGTAACCTGACATCTACCTGCTAAATGGTGCCTTTTGATCTGTCCGTGGAAGTCACGTCTGCTCTCCCTTACAGCTGGTCAGAGTTGGGGGAAGGACGGCCTGCAGGGTAGGGGCACGGTTGTACCCCTCCCCTCCCGACTGCGCAAAGTCTTGCCGACACTCTGTACAGCTCCACTGTGACTCAGCACATATCTGGTCAGAACTGCCTGTGGTCTGAGCACATAAAGCACAGTTTGAAATATCACCAGAATAGGTTTGTCCCAGAATCTGTTGCGCATATGGATCACACAGTCTGACAGCAGCAGGGTACTAACAGAACGAGCTTCACAGTCTGGAGTTCTGTCACCTCCAGACTGTCATGTTTACAGCTGAACAACTATACAAGCAAGACGGGGCTGGTGAATTTTAGTTGTTAAAGAACAAATGAGGACAGAGCGCTATAAATCGTCAAATGACAACCCCAACAAAGTATTGGCAGGGCTAGACAACCTTATGCTGACGTATGCAATCAAGGGAGCCTACCGTACCCAAACACGTAGCAAAGAGAGAGTCGAAAGTAAGGAACGTGGCAGATCTTCAAAATGGTTGTGTCTAGCGCTGCCAGTAGTTTGTTGGGGTTGAATTTTAGTTGTGTTCAAGCAGTATGAAGGGGCTAAAATGAAACGAGAACCATGGACGTTTCTCAGATTTGTACAGTTGTGTTTGTGTGTGTTGTTTTCGACTGCTGATGTCAATGCAGGGTAGTACGATCTGAATCAAAACAAGAAGTGGTTATGGCTGACTGCATTCCTTTCGTGGTTTCAAATTTCGCTTGAAGCTTCTCATACGGATGAATGGAAGGCGAAAGATTACCAGTGACGCCACTGATTTTATCAGTGATCGCCCTTTGACCAGAACCCTTTCATCAAAGAGGCTAGGACTAGTCCCCTGCTGAGGTGGGAAAATTCCCAGAAAGAAAGTGGATTCAGTGAAGAATGTCCAGAACACATTTGACCCAAAGATAGCTCACACACTGCAGAACATTGAGGGCAAAATTCTTCGTTTATTCAAAAATAATTTATATTATACAAAAACTGGTCTGACGCTGAGAATAAATCCAGCCTTTTGTACGTACACATTGCCTAGTTCTTTTGACCCTTAGATAACTGCTTGTAACATTACCTCGAAAACATTATGGTAAGTCACAAAACGCAGCCAGGTGTGGGAGCTAGGCGTACAATGTTTTAACTTGTCGATATGTGTATGGAAAGAGAAACGGATGGATTGTAAAATCTAGGATTATGCACAGATAGATCCGAGGTCTTGTTTTCTGTTAGGCGAGTGTCCTCGCATCATATATGTTCGAAACATTACCCTAAAGCGATTCCTGCTGCTGTCGATAATTATCGCGAGAGAACGCGTGACTTGAGGATTCAGCATAAACGTGGAGTGAAGGCTGCTGCCAGCCGTTCGCGTGACTGCCTTCAACTGAAGCTTTGAGCCGCAGCGTCCGATCACTCATGCGTGAAAGTTTGAGCCCGCCATTGATCAAGCGGACTTGATATCCTGGTGCCCCAACTTCCTGCATTCGTAGCATAGTTTGGCTGTGACGCACTGCACAGGCAGACTTGCCGCACGGCTATAAAAATGTGCAGGCGGTTCCTGATGCGTGTGCCTGGCGCCGAGATGCGATGACGGCAGGTCGTGTGTGTCACCTAGGTGCTGGGTATTTCCCCCTTGTTTCTGGCGTGTCCAGGAGCAAACTGCTTCACGGTCCGTTGATAATTACTCAAGAGCGCTCCCGTTTATCTCGGCTGGGTGTGGCACTCTTTTCAAATGCACTCATAGACAATAGCTGAAAGTGGGCGGTCTGAAAATGATTAATACCGTCAGATAAGTACTCATCAAAGCAAAATTTATACTACCTGAAAACAGTGAAGAAATTTCATCGATCCAGCCTGTGAAAGTCGTTTTTAAGGGTTTTTTTTCGCACTTCTTGATGCTCTGAAATGAAATCTCAACAGTACAATCTTTTAACATCCTATCAGCTGACATTCTGGCACTGTTTGGTATTAGTTGAAATTAAATCTAAAGGATACAATTTCTAGCACCATTTGAGTTGCATTTTTATGCACTGAAGGGGTTTTAAATTAAAACCACACCATCTCAAGCTTATCATGCTGATGCTGAAAACCAGCCTCTATGACGTTCAAAGACTAATAGTTCAAGTAGTTTTTGTTTCACGGTTTGCAGCGCGAAGTAGGACGGCTGGTACTGTCGAAGGACTCTTTGGATTTGTTTAGTTTTATATCATCGCGCGGACTCATTAGTAATGATTTTTATTTCTTTGGTTTGTGCCAGATGGACGGGCGTGAAGCCCAAGGAAGCCGGAATAGGAACGTCTTCAAGGGGTTGGTGCTGGTGTCCATTTTGCTGGAGTCTTACCCACGCCGCTTCCGGAGCCGAGCCTCAGCCGTCAGGTGGGGCCGGAGACTGCAGCGTGCGGGCCACATCACCAGCGTCTTTGGCGCACGACCATTCGAGGACTCGGCGCAGTTGTACATGTGGCAGGACGATGACGCACTGCGGCCTAACGGCCTTGCCATGACGTCATCCCACCCCGCTTCCACGTCACCTGTGGCAGCAGGAGTTCGGGACACCGCGTGGCACTCGGAGCACAGCGAGGCCAGCGGGAAAGGAGAGGGTGGGGCTGGGGACGAAGAAGGGGGTGGACACGAGAAGCTGGACGTCAAGCTGATCGAGGACCTGAGGCACAAAGTGCTGAACCGCAGCGAAGCGTACAACATCGTGACGTCGTACAACACGTTCTTCCGGGAGCTGCAGCAGGACTTCGGAGACAAGGCTGACCGCCAGAGCGAGCGTGCTCATCATCGCCATCATCATCAGCTACAGGGTCAGGCACAGCACCACAGTCAGGCGAACCATCAGTACAGCCAGCAGCAGCCGTCGCGGCAGTTCCAGCGTCAGGGAGGCGAACCTCAGCTTCACTCCCATCAGCCACCTTCACAGCCACACCAACAGCAACACCAACATCCCGAACAGTTTCGGCATCGCCAAGGCGAGTCTGACGACCAGTTCCGTCAGCGCTGGCTGCAAGACCAGGGACAGAGTGTCGCTGAGGGTTACGTCAGCAGCACTTCTAACGCCGAGCAGGTGTACACGAACGCCATCTACCAGAACCCGTGGGAGATCAAGGGCGAGCAGGGAGGCTCGACCGACAGCTCCCTGGACACCCAGACCTACTTTCGCACCAGAGACAGAAACATCGACAGAGCTCCGCAGCCCGTCATGGCCGCCGCAGGCGCTCCCCACGTCCAGCACGGCCCGACGCACGACCGACCAGCCGCGCCGGGTCACAGACTGCCGGACGACGCGGCCGCCTCCGTGAACAATAGGGTCAAGGTGACGGAACGACCGGCGGGGAGAGCGCACAGCTACGAGGACGTGACGTGTCTGCAAACGAACTACCCCGAGGACTCCATCAAGCCCTACGCCACTTCCGCCCCTGCAAGGGACGTCACCGCAGGAGGAGGGGTAGCGGGCAGCGGGGTGGCGCCCGCGGACGCAGGGGGTGTGGTGGCCGCCCGCTGCCGCTGGTCGCAGGAAGCTGGGGTGTACTCGTTCTCGGACAACGAGAAGCAGCTGATCGAGGAGATGCGGCGCATGAAGCAAGAGCATCACCACGTGCTGCGCACGTACGAGGGCCGCATCAACAAGCTGATGGCCAAGATGCACGAGCTGCGCGACATCGCCGAGATGCTGGAGAACTCCTCCAGCAAATCCTCGCCGTACGGCCTGCTGCCCGCCAGAGCCACCATCCTGAGCATTCTGGGTAAGCCTACAGCAGACTGCGTAAAGGTTCAGCATGAGCTGCTGCTAACAGTAGAGCAGTTACAAACATTGCGCCTAACTTTATAGACCACTTCCTCCTGATTCAAATGTCCCGGACAATCTGGGCGAGGTAAACATTCTAGCTGCGTTAGTTATCGCCACCTTTTTTATTACAAGCAGCTATTTCTCGTCAAGAGAGCAACTCGAGAATTTTGATTAGTTCAAGGAAAACGCTTCCACTTCCATCAACGCTACACGTTAGTTGACGTTTTGGATCCTTTTCTTCACATAAAATACTTAAATTATAATTATAACCATTTTTCCCAGCAGTTCCTCATTTCATCATCCTTGGCGTATTTTGTTATGTTCGTGGCCACTTTGTACGTTTTTCATACAGCGGATAAAGAGAGAATGAAAAATAGAAATAGGATGCACGCACACAGGATTGTGCGGGAACGAAAATCTTTAAAAGAAAATCAGAGAGTGGGCTGAATACGATATTTATATTTATAAATATTTGGAAGAAAAAATATATATGTACGATATTACACAGCAAGACGTATTTCACAGGCTTCAGCAGCCTGCCGTGTCATAAACGGGTGTAAGACTAGTGTGGCTGTACGAGGGTGGTGGGTGATTCTTACTACCCTGACATACTACACCTGGGTAGATTAGTAGAGATCTGTCGGTGAAAACTGCGGTTCTAGAGTTACCCCCTCACACCAGTACAAATCCGTTAGCAGTGCAAGTACAAGACCCGAGAAGCCCAGGAATGTTTTTGTGTTGAACAGGAACATTCACTGAATTGAAGTCGGCTTTCTCCACCCTGCATTAAAAGTGAAGTTGTCTGTCTCGCTCTTCGCTAAAGTGAAGTCGTCTTTCAATTCTCCAGCATGCACTAAAGTGAAGTCGTCATTCTCTATCAGATATCTTTGCCCCAAAGCTGCGTCTTCCAAGCGCGCAGGGGGTCAAGCAAAACGTTATCAGCATTGTGCAAATTGCCGCTGTTTATGGCATTGTTTATACATGTAGTGGACTGGCAGTGGCCTGTTGAGTAGCAAAAGAGATGCTATGTGGCAAGACCCCTTTCAAAAATTCCCTAGAACCCCTCCACGCACACCCTACCTTGATCAGTCCATGCTATACTTCGTCTGTTCTGTCCAGCGTGTTCATACGTAAATGGAACATGAATTCTTTCCCAGTCCTGCCCGACAGTTTCATGCGTTAATATTTCTGTTTTTATTTAGCATCTTCCCCGCGAGAAACTTTTGTGTCTGTCGAGTTTCTTCCTTCTCTTTTTTTTTTTCTTGTTTTCTGTTGACACGCACCCATTCTCTCGTCTGCTGTTCCAGCCTCAGGCACCAAACTTGAGGAGAGCGAGAAGAAAACTGTAGTCTCCACTGTCGGGCTCCAGGCGGACGTACCCCCACCACTCCCACCAAGGCCGGGTAGAGGAGGACGGGTTTACCCCAACAAACCCATCGTTCATCCGCGAGTACGCATGCGCACCCTGGCCTGGAGTAGGATCATCCTAGGAGACAGTGGTAAGTATGTTCTAGGAGACAGTGGTCAACATATCTTGGAGACACTAGCAGTCAATATGTTTAGTAGGAGACGGTGGTCAATATGTTCCAGGAGACAGTGGTCAGTATTATATGTCTAGGAGACAGTGGTCAGTATTATATGTCTAGGAGGCACTCAGGGGTCTGTATGTTTTGACAATCGTCACTGTATTACGAGGGCTGGTCGTATCTTATATCACGTACACAAGGTGTACGTAAAACGCACGGTGAACAGGCTTCACAACCGCTGTTGTGACCGAAAGGAAAACAAAAAGGAGCCCTCGTTTTTCGAAACAGCAGTGACCTTTCCAATGGCATTTTTGACAGTTTAATGCAAATCATAATAATTGCCGAGTTACATGATACGTTCACTCTAATGATTTCTGATGAGTTGTGGAGCAGCATTTAGTAAGTCTTTATTGAGATTGGGCGGAAATTAAAAGGGGAGTTATGGCTGTTAATATACTACATTGTTCATGCCTGTTCGTGCAGTGACCGATAGTCTACAGTCGACAAAACACCAATGGCGGACAAACACTTCAGTTTGACTAGTGCCAGTTCAGTGGTATTTTCACGGACGTCACATGCCGACTGGAGCAGCTGACTGGCCTGTTAGGCTGTGCAATTCAACCACAATTATTCCCTGTCACCAGGGAACTAGCGCATTTACCTGATTTTGTTTCTTTTTTTTGATAAATTCATGGCCATGGAGGCTAAACAACTGCTTGTCAGCCAAGCTCAGTAAACCCGACAAACAGTTTCGTTAAAGTGGCTTGTGTCATCAGTGTCATCTGATCAAACAGTAGGAAGTAGATCGCCCATGGCCAGCGAAGAGAGAACTCAAACATTTCTCTTTAATGTGCTGGAGTGGAATTAGTTGTCGCGCTGTCATCCGGAGTAGGCCAAGGCAAACGCATGCACATTCTACATTAGCGTCCCACTGTCTGCAGTAAATTGGCATTGGCAGTGTAGGGTTATCTGTACGTGCGTCCCTGTGTTTGTGTGTGTGTGTGTCTGCGGGCGAGCGCGCTTGGGCCTGGTTTTGCAAACTTGTGCAATATGTATGAAAAAATGCACGATTGATACCTGGGGCAACACTGTCTAGCAAAAGTTTAATCACAGAAACCTTGTTTTTTTAATTTGCACACCGAACGTGTCTTTGTCTTAATCTCAGTAAGTTCGGTCTGGATTTAGAAGGCGGAAAGAAATGAAGGTAATCGTCATAGAATGAGCTTTACCAACCAGTAATGAACTCCATCATCGACTAATCGAAAACAGTGTATATTGTGAGGTCCAATTTTCCTCTGCCAAAAAAGAAATGGGGGTGGGGAGCTTGATATGATGGGCAAGTTTTGCACCCGGCTTAAACCGGCTCAAATAACAATATTTGCCGAGGTGAGGAGTTTGCATAATCCATTGTGCTCAGCGGGAGTACAGTCGGTGGGTGTCATGTCACGTCATGTGTTACCTTACACACCTAAGGCACGTGTCGCTAACATATTGCAGGTCTAGACGAGAAACAAAGCACGGTGTGGTATGGAATGCAGGAGCCACAGCTGGACACTGACCAGATAGAGAAGTAAGTTTAGCAGTTTGGAGAATTTTGCAATAAATGAGAATGCCAGTATTGACGTCTGTGTCTGTCTGTCACCCTTTCTTGCAGTGGTCGTCTGAACACAGTTTACTTTTGATGGCCGCGTTAATTTTATTAACCATGAAAATCCCTTCTTGCTGGACTATCTGCACAAAGTAGGAAGCATTCAGATAATTTTAGTATGAAAGACACCTTCGTAAATAATACACTAGAAATTCTTAAGCTTCCGGTGAATGTAGGTTTCAGGAGTTCCTTTGTTTCGATACCTGGCATTTGTAATATGGGAGTAACATGATTAGATCTTAGACTGTGTTGTTTTCAATACCTGGCATTTGTAATATGGGAGTAACATGATTAGATCTTAGACTGTGTTGTTTTCAATACCTGGCATTTGTAATATGGGAGTAACATGACTAGATCTTAGACTGTGTTGGTCAAACCCTATACGTGTACGACGCTGCAGTTGTAGCTGCTGATTACACGCTTCCTGGAATGCTTTTCATCTTGTGACTTAAATGTCATCGTCGTTTAGCGCAAACCCTTTGTCTTTTTTTCTCCTCAGATTGTACTCCTGCCCTTCTGATCCCTCCGCTGATGACGTCACCCTGCTGGACGACATTTGCGCGATGAGAGGCCGTCCCAAGCATCAGGTTAGCGCATTTAAGGGTATCGTACACTAACGCACTTCAGGCCCTCGTACACTAACCCATTTAAGCCCGTATGACACTAACCCACTTAAGGCTGTATTACATAAATGCACTTAATGCCGACGTACACTATCGTCAAGCGGCAGGGTTTGCAGGCTGCGGGCTGTAGCATGACGTCAGTTGGTGTTGTTGCTGGTGTGGGAATTGGTTTGCGTCTGGCGTTGAGCGATTGCGAACATGTAGTACGTTGTCTCTCGCCTGTACCTGGGATGGAGATAATCTGTTTCCCCGACGATTTCCAACGGGTCGCCGCCAAGCCGGGTCAGTCACTGTGGAATATATTTGTTGTCTCGCGGCGAGTGGTGCAACTGTGGGCAGTCCTGACTCGCGTCGGCATCTTGGTGCAGAGATTTCTGCAGATCGTGGAGACTGCGCGAAAGCGTCGCGCGATCCAATGACGCTAGTGTGCGATGACCTTTAGCTGTGGGTGCCTCAGGAGGCGGGAATGTGCAGGTAGGATGACAAAGACGGGTCGACCCCATGATATTTGCAGTCCCAATAACTGTCTAGCGCCTGGTTTGTCTCGCCTGGCAAGGGTCGAAGGGGTCCAGTTCACAAAGAGCCGGACAGCGTGCAGATGGCAGCACTGTTCCTTCCCCGCGCTGTGCAGCAGGTTTGCTGGTTGCTGCACTGACTTCGGCCGAGTTGCATGGTCGCTCGTATCTTATTTCCACACGTAGAAAGTAGCCGTCGAGTACATACTGTGAGCGTGTCTTACGGCCTTTATGGACGGAAGACCTCATACGAACGCTTTGTACAGCACATCGCTGGAGATTCAAAGCGAACACTGGAGAACTGTTCCTCCTAAGGGCTTAAAAGATAGCTTACGAACTAAAAGTTTAGCACAATTTTCTTATTTAATTCCGTTGTTAAGTTGATTTTAAAACGTGTAGACTATTTGTAGATGCCTATTATTACTGTCGTCTACCCTTGCGTTTGGCACAGAGGTGAGGCTTTGCATGCTGCTATTTGTGTGCATCTCGCAGCACATGTTTATCTGTTGCACGCTGGTCAGGCAAGCAATGCTGCGCTTATGCGGCACGAGCGGAATCAAAAATGAAAGCAGTGGTTTAAAAAATGCTAATCGAACTGTCTGCATCAAAGGTTTCATTGTGCTTCGATCAAACGTTTCTTGACAGTTTGCCTAAATGAGATTATACCCAACACGTAGTGCACTGAAAAATGTGATCCAGTTTTGTCGCTACAATATCCCTTCTTGCTTGTTTCGTCCTCAGCTGTTGGCCATGTTTGACACTGAACGATCACAGCGCCTTCTGGCGGAGATGCGAAATTTGCGATGCACACTCGCTGACGTCATCGGCGCCATGACGTCTCTAGACAGCGGAAATCTGCATCAGGACAGGTAAATTTGACCTGGGTCCTTGAGTGAAAGGCTGCTTGGTGTGGTAGATGTTTTGTACATTGGAACGGGAGGTGCGATGTGTAGCCCTACTTTAACAGGCTTTGAAAATGTGCCTTAAATTAATTTCCGTACTTAAAGGTAATCCGGTCCGTTGCTGTGTGGCGGGACCACAGTGCCTGCCAGCAGGCTGCTTCCACTAAAACCCCGAACTGACGATCACCTTCATCTTGTCCCAAGGGCATTGGAGGTCACTGCGCCGTCATCTCGCTCTGTGTGACTACGCCTCTGTGTGTGTGTGTAACGACCACATACTTGGTCGTCTGCCTGTGTGTAGCATTGGATTATGTTTTATTCATTATGAAAACTGCAGAAGCCCATTAGATAACATCTTTTGTTTTCACGTTAAAATCCCTTGGAGATCGATAAGAATGGAAAGAAAAAAGCATTTCAGAATGAACATTAATTTTTACCCCCTAAAAAAAAACCGGATGCCTCAGTGAAAGATGCGACAAGATGCTAGTACCTGGTTTTCGAAGTATCCAAGCTGGACCACTTTCGAGAGCGGCTTGAGTTTCTGCGCTTTAAGGTAGTGCATCCCGAACATTTCAGACCAGCAGAATCCGATTTCACTTGATGAAGGCCGGTAAATTGCGCTGGATCAATAGGGCCCCTGCGGCAGGTTGCTTTTGAACAATGGTCAGAGCTAGTGGAGTGTGCACGTGCCAATTCTTAGGTATCATCAAGAATATTTCTGCATGCGGATGAAGTATGTTTTTTGTGCACCGGCGGCAGGATTATATTGATTTTGTTTGTCTTTGTTGTAGAAGTGAACGCTACATTTTGTGCACTTGGTTTGCATGTAAAGGCTACATTTCTGTACTTCTGTATGCAAGTGACCGTTACATTTCTGTTATCTTGGTGTGCAGGTGACCGTTACATGTCTGGTACTTTGGTGTGCAAGTGACTGTTACATTTCTGTTACTTTGGTAAAAGTGAATGTTACATTTCTGTACTTTTGTGTGCAAGTGAACGTTAAATTTCTGGTACTTTCGTCTCGCACTCTGGGTCCCACTTTGCAATGGCAGCGGCCAATGCATTAGACTGACAAGTTGACAACAGGGACATCCCAGGTAGCATGTATTTTTCTGCAGCTGAACGCGCAGAGGCTGGTCAGGCAAGGGGGTGGTTGCACACACGATGTAGATGCAGCCAACCTTTGGGGAAGCAGTTTCTCAGAAAAAGGGGGGTGATTACATCACATCTACAGTGACGCGCTCTGATGTGTTGTGAATGTTTCAGCTTTGCCGAACTCTTGGAGCTGCTGAACTCGCCTCGCGACCTGGACAAAATCCTGCAGCACGTCAAGCGCAAAGGCCCAGGTGAGTCGCATGTGACCTTGCACACCCACCCCCAGGACATAGTTACATGTTCTTGTAATGCGGGTTGTAGGTGCTACTTAGCAATCAAGAGGTGAAACACTACTCATTATTAGTTCTAGCGTGCAGTGTCTTCAGCTTACACTGTCTACACAGCATTGTGCACCCCGCTAATAACAAGAAACGTAGTTTGATTTTTAAAAAAAAACAGAATTGCTATCTTAATTAATTTGTTCTTTGGTCGGTCAAGGTCAGCTGGACTCGCCTGAGTACCTGGTTTTCGAAGTATCCAAGCTGGACCACTTTCGAGAGCGGCTTGAGTTTCTGCGCTTTAAGAACAAGCTTCTCATCAACCTTTTCGAAATAGGTGAGGTCCCGTGACCGGTGGAAATAAGCGTGGTGACGTGATAGGAAATTGACCAGTCAGTGTGAGAAGGTGGAAATTGTAAAATGGTGTTGTAAGAAGATCCTTCCCGATGTTGCTGTGCGTCAGAGGAATGAGAGTTGATGGTTGCTGTGGATGGGGGAGCGGGTGGCCGAGCGGTTAGAGCAAAGGCCTCCAAGCCCGAAGAAGCTGGTTCGATATCCATGCGCCGTACCACTCTTCCCCCAGTTCCCCCAGCTGCGAGTGGGTACCTGACCCATGGGTCAGGGAAGTTGAGGCAGCGGGAAAGACGAGATAGCCACTGGCCTCACGATTCTGGTTCACAGACAAATGGAACAGGGGTGGTCTCAACCACTTCCACTCCCCTTATACCCTGTTGCTAGGGACACTGGGGAGGGACGTTGAGAGAATAATGTGAGAGCTTAATACAGCCGACAACGCAAAGGCAATGATGTAAGCTGGTGAAGACAGATGCAAATCATTCCCTCTAGCTGTTGTAAACTAGAAAAATAGTACACTGTTGGAGACTAGCCCTTGTAAAGCCTAAAGATCGAGAGAGCTTGCAATCCAGCATTTTAGTTACAGTGTGCTCACACGCATATGGTCGTTTTTATCGTTTTCATGTTGAAGTTCATTTTTAGTTTGGTTCTGTTATAATGCTTTGCCTGCCATACTTATCGTAATTTTCACTGTACACGTTAATATTCTAAATATTTTATGAGATGTTACGTGTGTTGTATTGATGGACTGAGTGCATGAATACATCTGTCGGTTTTTTTTCTCCAAAAACTTCTACCAGATCAGCAGCTGCGGGAGCTGACTACCGCTTGTGACGAGTTGACAAACAAGTAAGTCATCTGTCCCGGGTCCCAGGCAATACGCCTGTCATGGGCAAGGCTTGGGTGGGTAGTGGGGAGACTGTCCCTTTGCCGCTAGGAAGTCCCTCACTGTTCCTTCAGCACAGCTTGTCGCTTGCTGACGCGGTCCGTGAACAGCACGGTAACTTCCATTTGCCATTCTAAAATAAATCTGGCGTCATGACACGTAGCTGGCAGATCACATCCCTACCCTCACCCCACACTCACCCCCACCCAACCTAGATTCGCAGAACAAGCGATGCTATACTAGAGGCGTGCTGTGATATGTACACAACTGTTTGGTACCGGGGGAGTGCAGAAACTAACCGCCACCGTGGTACACTTCCCAGTTCTTTACCCTAATACGTCATGAGGCGGGTAACGAAACATTTTGTCGTCTGCTTCCGTCTGCAGCCTGGCACTCAAGAGCGTGCTGGAGACGGTGCTGGCGTTGGGCAACTACCTGAACGGCGGGTCAGACAGGGGTCAGGCAGACGGCTTCCGCCTTGACATCCTGAACAAGTTGAAGGACTTCGTGGACAGGGTAAGACGTAAACCCACTTTTAAAGGACTGTGAGGGGTGGGTGGTTTGAACACTGTACTGTAAGGTCTGACTCATCCAACAACTTCACAGAACGAATATTCATGGTAGAGTGTAACGTTTTGTGGGGTGTGCTGAAATTCTAGGGAAGAAATACGAAAAAGCATACGCCTAGTGCAGACCCTCACCTTTTCAATCAAAAGGTACACGTCCAGATAACACATTTATTGAACTATGAACATTAGAAATGAAAGCTGAGGAAAGAAAGGTGCAGATGAACAAATACGTAACAGTGCGTGTGTGTATATGTGCGTGATAGCAACAGTTTGTAACACGTAACAATTGTCTGAACAAGGTATAATGTAACTAGCATACAATTAAATTCATGTGAAATAGCGTGATAACGCAAAGAGACTACTTGCGGGGAAATGAATTAATCCAAAACCGGAACAGAACAGTTAATCCATAAATCGTTCTCATCCGGTAATGGCCCGCAGAAGTAGTCCGAACAAGATGGGATGGTTGACACGTAAGATGCAGTTCATAGAAGTGTAAATGTTCTGACTGACGAGCGTAGATCCGAGAAAAGTCTGTAGCAGGGTCAAAGGTGATCTGTGAGTCCAGTCGTACCGTGCCAGAAGAACTCAGGAGATGGAGCTTGTCCAAAGGTGTCAGGAACACTGGTTACGAACCATGTATCGTACTGCTAGTCCGTTAGACCTTGAGATGTCCTTGCTTAACTGTCACAAGGTAACACAATTGATACACCATAGATTTTAGATCTATGAAGAAAGTTCACTTCCACAAGTGACGGGGTCCGTTTGACTGTCCACTCTCAGTCTACTATTAGACTGTTTACATGAGAGACAGGTTCACGGTGATGAATACTGGTAACACGTCCGTTAAATCTTACACCACTGAAGATTTAACATTACCTTACGTTTCTTCATAAGACAGAGAAATGTTGACACATACTTGCTGCAGAAGCATAAAGTACTTCTCCCGGCTTAGTAATGAGTCACTACAATATCTTACTTTGTAGCTACCCGGATGCAGCCTTCATAGTAGAACGTATAGCGTACGGCTAACCGTCGATGATGGATTCGCGACGAGACAGCTATTATTTCGTTCTCGACACTTTCTTTCCACAACGCTATTCTTCTGAATGAGTTAGGTCTATACGCGAAGTCTAACTCCTTTCAGTGACCGCTGAACAATGATCCTACATTAACAGCGCGTCTTGAACTGTTGGAAAACCGTTAACAAGTCTCGCAGACTAGTAACACGTCTGACTCTTCCGTATCTCCAGACCAGAACTGCCAAAATCCGTTTAACTTCCCCCAATGTTTCCTTCGTTTCCATGCACCCTCGAATTAGCATTTTTTTTATTGGTTCCCCGAAGACTGAGTCATACGCGATTTTGTTAAAGAACAAATGACGTCTTTCTTCTTTCACTGCTACGTAAATCTTATGCGTCACTAACGTGTCAACAATTCTATGAATGAAAAGATGCAATACTATGTAAAGATACAATGAAACAACACATAGTTGAACCATAGCGCTGTAGAAAACCATCCGTAACGTGACATAGAGAGGCAGTATTGATGATAGAGAGGCAGTATTTTGGCAGAGAGGCAGTATTTTGGCAGAGAGGCAGTATATTTGACATGCATTATTTTTGGCAGAGAGGCAGTATTTTTGGCAGAGAGGCAGTATTTATGGCAGAAATGAAATATAGTAGAGAGGCAGTGTTCACAGTAGCAGTATTCATAGTACACAGGGAATGTTCATGGTCGATAGGTTATGTTTTATGTGTTTCAGTCCAAGCGTGGTAATTTGCTGGAGCTGATCATGCGGACCTACTGTCTGCGATACGAGAGAGGTCTGGAACTGGTCTGTCCTACTCGCTTTCGGCTACCCGAGCCATCGAATATGCGGCATGCGGCACAGGTACATACAGAGAAGTTTCTTTGAAGTGTATTATGTCAGTATATGATGGAATTACGATGAAGATGACAGGTTCGTTACCATGTGTGAGCGATATTCAGTAGCTAAACAACAGGAAAGATGGTGATGTTGGTTGGCAAACGCTGTTGACAAGCATCGTTGTGTTGACAGGTATCTTGTTTGTTGACAGGTATCTTGTTTGTTGGCAGGTATCGTTCGAAGAAATCCAGAAGGCTCTGAGGGATCTTCGCGAAGAATTGTCCCAAGTGAGAGACCGGGTGAGTAACTCCTCTGTCACCTCCCCCTCCCGTCCTCCACCACTGCCTTTCTCTCTGTCCCTTTCTGTTTTATGTCCATGTCACTGTGAACTGTGTGCCCCCGTCACTCCCCCCACCCCCGTCTGTCTCTGTGCACGTGCTCCCCTCGTAGGGCGGGTGAACTTTGTGCTTTGACTTTTGGCGTCGTTTTGGTAATTTCAGCTGGAGGTGCTGTACAGTAGGGAAAGCAGCTCTCTGACCATTGTCCTGCGTGTGGCCAGCGAGAATTTCCTAACTTCCGGTGAGAAACACGAGAAATGCTTGTGCTGCATCTAAAGTAGTAGCTTATTGCAATGCCTGCGATATTAGAGTACTCTCCCTTTCCTCTGAACATCCTAGCTTTCAGGTAGCACAGTCTAAGAACATTTTCTGGTAACGTAATCTCTGCTATCGCTGTCACATAACACTATGGCACTGATGCCTCCATCTGCTGTTAGCCGTGGAGATCCTCGCAGAAGAGAAGCGGATGTTGGAAGACACCAAAGGGCATTTCTGGAAAACCACCTCCTACTTCTGTCACAGCAACCGGCAGGTATGTATTTAAGTCTGTCGCCTCCACATCTGGCAAGCGTCCGACCGCTCATTCCCCCACAGTCCAAAAAAAAAATTATAATCTGCCACCATACTTCTGATATGTTTACCATTTTGTCATCATCTAAGTGACCTTCCTATTGTTCGTTTACCCCTGTGCTTTCTTATCTCCCTTTCGTGATTTTTTTCCCTTTCATTTCTTCTTTCCGCTTTCTCGCGCCTTACAGCTCATATTGTATTCAATATTTTATCATATTTTTATTTGTATTTTCTTTTTAATTTACTTTATATAGTACATTTCTGTTAAGTTTGCATCTCAAATTATAAACCCTTACACTCATCCATCAACCTATAGCTCTTCACAACCTTACTGAGTTAATCCCCTTGTTTTCCTCTCCACAACCTTACTGAGTTAATCCCCTTGTTTTCCTCTCCACAACCTTACTGAGTTAATCCCCTTGTTTTCCTCTCCACAACCTTACTGAGTTAATCCCCTTGTTTTCCCACCACCTTGCGCACGTCATGTGTTCCTGTTTCTTTCACACAAGTCCGTTACTTTCTTAATGTGATTTGTGTTTAATTTTGTTCAGTCCTGATGAAGGGGTAGCGCCCCGAAACCTTTATTCTGTCTTCGTCTCTCAGAGCTGGCCAAGTTCTTTGTTGACAGTGACCTTGTTAGGGTTTGCTCCAGTCATGTGGTGCTTTTGTCAAGTGTAAAGGTCGCTGTGCAGTGTGTGAATTATGTTGCAGAGTACGCCACAGGAGTTCTTCCAGATCTGGGCCACCTTTCTTCACGACTGCAAATACTATTGGAAGCTGGCTCACCGTAACATTGCCAGGAACAAGTTTGAACACGACTTCTCCACGAAGTGTCAGTTGGTCAGTAGTTCGGTCACATTTCATGTAGAGAACAGTTACTTGTACTCGAATTTGGTAGGACGCCCTTCTGTCCTAATTCCCATCAGTCGAAGTGCAGCTCTACTGCGCCTGGGCATAAACTAAAGCTTTTTTTGTAGGCCGAGGACTAATAAAACCATCCTTTTCAAAATGTGTTTAATAGACATGTAAGTATAATTGATCATCCTAAGGCCGGGTTTCTAGGACAGTCGTGCATTTGTTCGTACGTAAATACACGTGAAAATACGCTCGTGCAATCCAATCTGTGTGCGTGCGTGTTTCAGTCGAGCTCCTCCGTGCCCGGCTTCAACAACCTGAAGAACAAGATGATGCGGACTGTAGCGACGCTGCACGGCGATCAAGACATGCTGGCTTCAAAGGCGCAGCAACTACAACACATCAACAAGTGGATCGAATCCATCGGCAGGTACGCGCAGGAGCTGCGGCCCGATGACCCGGCGCATGCGCATGACCACTACGACCTCGGGCCTGTCAGTCACGTGACGCCCTCGACAGCAGGTCAGCACCAGCGGCAGCAGAATGTGGATCAGCGGCAGTGGGCGTCACCAGACAGGAGTGGGACGGGAGACAGACCTCCCTCCCCCAAACCCATAGTGGCCACACCGCCTAACGTGCACAAGCCGCGGCCGGTCGTGCACACAGGCCTACCGACGCCAGCTTCCTTCGCGAGCCCCTACCCCATCACTGCCGCCAGCAGCGAGGGTCTTGACTATGCAAACAGCCACCACCACCAGCTGCAACAACTGCAGGGCGATACGGACCTGTTGGATGATGATTACGAATGTCTGAACAGAGCCTCCATGGACATGCGGCATGACGCTGATGGGCCGACACTCGAGGGGGTGGAAGGCGCGAGCAGGAGGGAGCCCGAGGAGGTCGGCAGAAAGAACGGCAACTTCTCGCTGAAAGCGCTGTTGAAGCGAGATCCGAGGCAAGGGGGCTCCACGGACTGGCTGGCTTCGCCCCCAGGTCCTTCCCAGCAGCAGGCAGCCAGAGCGTCTTCCGCAGCCACGCCTTTCAACAAGCTGCGCAACAGCGTAGTGCAGAGGCTGGCAGGCACCAGCAGCGCCAAGAAGGTGGGTGACGTCAGAACGCCAGCATCTGATGCTTCCGTCAAGACGCAGCCCTCCGAAAGCCCGCGCAAGCCGCCCCGCGCTAATGCCGACAGCGAGTTCACGCCGTCGCACCAAATCCTGTTCCACTCGCCGCTGCAACTGCCAGATGGGGACCACAGGCGTGTGTCGCTGGACACTGAAGAGCGATCTGGCAGAGGTCACCGGCCCAGTCATAATCGGCCGGCGAGGGACTTGGATCACGGAGGACACGACCCCACCACATCCGCTGCAAGAAGCGTCGTACAGCGCGATTTTTCGCCCAGCAAACAGGAAGCGATTTCCAGAGGCGAGGCCGCCAGAGCCCGAGGGAGGTCGAGGGAGCGGGATGGTCACCACAGAATCACAGACGGACCTCCACCCGTGCCTGGAGAAACACAGAGTGGAGCAGCCGGCGAGCAGTTGGGTTCCCACAAGAGCAGTCGGGCGCGGACAAGGGCGCCCATCGCGCTGGGCAGCAACACGAGCATCTCGGAGGCCTATGATCGGGGAGACGGCGGCAGGCCTCTCCAGCAGCAGTCGCACGGCAGTGGCAGCAGCAGCAACGTTGCAGCACCGAACGAGAACGCGGGAAGCATTGCAGGATCAGCATCCGTGCTGCCGCAGCCCAGCACTGTCGACTCGAAGCGGGTGAAGGCCAAAGCCGTGCCGGTGTACAAAGCCAAGCTTATCCCCAATTACGAGAACCAGGCCAAGCTAGACCCGCGGCTGCAGCACGCGGTGCGGGGCCATGCTCAGCCCCTGCTGCAGCCCCACATGCCTCAGACGTCTACTGACCTATATCGCCAGGAACTGCAGCGGAAGAGCGAGGTGTACCTGGGCATGAGCCTGCCTCCAGCCCCTCAACACGGCACCCTGCAGCCAGACCCCACGCCTACCGTCACGGCCACCCCTACCCACCTGCGCAGAGGGGATGAAGAGGACGAACTTACAGCCACGTACGTCAACGACCCCCGCACGTCCGCACGGCACAGCGGCAGTGCTGGGAACCTGCCCGACACGACAGATGGCGCTGTTTACGTCAACGAGTACCCGATAAGGAGCGTTCAGTCGGAGCAGAAAAGAGTCTCTGACGCTGCCTTTTCCAGCACCGAGAACATTGGAATCAATCGGAACTTGCTTCCATCAGCCTCTGGGAAGAAAGGTGACTTTAGCAGTAGGGGTGGGAGAGTGCGAGAGCCCTCGAAAGAGAGGTCAGTGGAACCTGCTGACCGGGAATCGAGCGAGGCGCCCCCTAGAGTGTCCACACTCATCGACCGTTGGGAGAAACAGACCGCGGATGAGCCTGTCAGTGAGGGACAGGACAAGGTCCCCTCCATGACCTCCACTCCTGTCACGCGCCGCAAGCACCCCCCAGCATGCGACGATTGGACGGGTGGGGGTAGGAGACCGGACAGGGAAGGGGCGCGAACAGGGGTCAGTCGTCCTGTGACATCACAGCCCGCACGCTACGAGGACCAGATGGCGGGGGCAGCTCGTGGTCTGGCAAGCGGCGCGTCGCCCAATGTTGCCATGGCGACCAGCGGCAGATCTCGTGGCCAGAGGACCCCTCATCGTCCGCAGCAGGGAGCCGATCAGCAGGTGAACTTCACGCCTCGCCACCATCACCAGCAACAGGCGATGCACACGCAAGCCTACAGCAACTTGCAGCAGGACCAGCATCAAGCGAGCAACCAACATCAGTACCTCCCCCAACAAGCGTACCCTGCCACCAACACCTACCCTCCTCGGGGCTCGCATCCCCCAGCACGACAACCCAACGACAACAGCTCCACGCTGGACATACCCAGCAGCTACGGACAGCAGCAGTGGACGCCCGCTAAAACGGCCTTTGGTGCTGGTCGCGAAGGCGATGAGAAACCATCTGACAGAACTCGCCCTGTGCCACTACCTCGTCACAACATTCCAGGTGCCATGGCGGTGGTTAAACCCACAGTCATGCATCAAGGCCCGCTTACTGTCATGGAGATTTGAAATGAGATGTCCCTCTACAAATCGAGTGTTCCTGACCCGACAAAGGTCTTGTAGACAGCAAGTCATACTTAATCTACACATGTCCATATTTAGGACAACAGTATGGCTGCTACTTACGGTGCTTTGTCCTGCATCTTTGTGATGCGTGACTAAACCACAGACAGCTCACTTGAGTGCCAAAACATTCGAAATTTCACATTTCGAGTATAAAAGAGTATACTTCGCACTTTTTTTTAATCGATCATGGGACATTTAGTCTACCTCAGGTTATACAGTACTAGTACTAACTGCAAATAGTGCTGTTAGTGAAATCTGAGAAAATTAAATTCCTGATCACAGTTGAGACTCGCTATTGAATGTTAGAGTGTTCAAACGTACCGTCCTGACACACATCTCGGAAACACTGAGGTAGTGGCTGAACTGACCATCGATTCCATCTACTCGGCCAAAAGGTGCGCGGGTAGACTGCTGACCTCTTAAACTGAGTGGTGTTACGGTAACAGAGCGATTGAGCAGACACGCCTTGCTCTAGTGTGGTTGTAGTTGCTGTATGTCTTGTACCTTGAACCTTAAACTTTGGTGGACGTGAAGGGGAAACAGTCCCGGTCTCTCTGTGTTCGCCTCCTGCAGACATCGTCCGTTTTCTGAGACACGTGTGACTTAAAGGCATGTTGCTGTGTTCTGAGGCGCGTGTCATGTGACTTGAAGGCATGCTGCCGTGATAGTACCTGTGCTTGTGACTTACAGGCTTTGTCTGCATGAGTACTTGTCATGTGGCATACAGGTGGTGTTTTGTAGAGGTTCTTGTCTGATGTGCTAGCATGGTTGTGGGACTTTAAAGTACTTGTCTGTGACCTGTGTGGTCTGTGGTGTTCTGAAGTACTTTTCATTATCTGGAGGTTTGTACTGTCTTAGGGTGTTTGTAATGTGACGCACAGTGTTGATGTACTGGTGACATTAGGTCTCTACCAGCTCTGTCAATTTTTTTTATCCAGATACCTGTAGGAAACCTTTTGTATTCTTTCTTTGGGGTGATCGAGATTTGATGACCATATAATTGCTTTCGTTTTATGGTTTGCGCAAAATGGATAATAGCTTTTATCAGTGTCGGCCACCAGGGTAAAATACCAGTTAGAAAGTAAAACTGTTTAGTGAGTTTTCCTGGGCCAAAACTTGTGGGTCAGTTTACCGTATGCAGTTTACAATTTTTTTTACTTTTTACAATACATTTGTGGATATAAAAGAAATTTGTAGAGAATTAAGATAGTATATACGAGTATGCAACGGTCGCGAGAGAGATCACAAAACTGGTGCCAGGTACGGAAAATGTGATGTATGCAGAGATCCCCCTGAGACTGACCGAAAATTCCCGTGGTCTAATTTGCATTTGTGCGCACACGTAGTTTCTTTTGTGTGTGTGTGTGTGTGTGCGTGCGTGCGTGCACGCGCGCATGTATGCGTGAAGTAGGTGTGTACCTGATCAGTTGGGACCTAATTGGCTGGCCGATGGTATTAGTACTGTAAGTCCAAGCTAGGGGCCAGCAATCAAAACTTTTATTTTTTACAGTGATACCACGATTAAAAACAAAAATAAAGCGTTCTATTTGCCTTGTTTGAGAAATTGTTTCGTATTGTGGCATGAATGTATTTGAGCGCATTCGTATTGTATTCGTGTGCATGTGTGGGTGGTTCAGATTTAAGCCTGCTTTCGAACGGATCATGTAACACATTCACTCCTTAAAATAGCGATAGGAAGTGCGTGCGCTTGTCTATCGTACTAACTCAAACCGTCTACCGCGAGATTTTTTTCTTGAGAGCGGAAATAACTAGTAGATTGTATAGTCTGGGCAAAACCAATGAGCTCAACATCTCTTAACAACGTTAAACACTGGCTGGCGAGACAAATCGTTCACCCGCGTCGGGCCAGTGATCTGTTCTTAGTTACACCTAGCATAGGTGTGAGAGGTAAAAGTAATGCTGCGCTGACCTGCAGGTAACGGACTCAACACTGTCTACCTTGGTATGGTGACCAGGTGATGGGCGTTAGGCAGAACAGTAAAAGCGTGAGTAGATTCGTGCGCTCACCTCTGCTCACACGGGAGAGTACAGAAAGGTCTCTAAACTTTATCGCGAACCTGTCAAACGGCCTGAAATATAATAAACAACAATCTGGGCCTGAAGTCTAGCCAGTTCACATACAAAGGGGAAATGACAAAAGCCGTCTCACGTCAGAGCCTGGGTAACTCGGCGTATTCCATTCAACATCCGGGCCACTGACAAAGGGCATGGCGAAGCGGGCACGGAGAATAAAGGGTCCATGCTGGACATCAACAGCGACCAGCGCGCATTTCCAACAATCGATCAAATCAATACATGAAGCGTCAAGTCGGGTCACTGCACTCACCTGTCTTGTTTATTTCAAGCACTAGGTGTAATTGTTTACCCAGTGCTCAAGCCTGTGTTTGAATACGCGCGTGCGCAATCGTGTGCTTGTATGGTTACAATAGCATCCATAGCTCCACTTTGCCTTTTGTAGGAGGCTTGCGAGAGCTGGGGAGGCTTTGGCGAGGGGTGGGGAGTGATATGGCAGCTGAGGAATTGAGCCTACGCCACACTGGTGTGATTGCAAAGGGAGGAAAGAACACGAAAGGTCATGTTTAATCCCAGCTAGTAGGACCTACAACAACCTGCCTTAACAATCTGGATGTAATTGCTCGTGTGTATGGTTGTTGGAAGGAATCCGACGCGGATACAGTCACTATACTTACCCCCCAACAGGAATGATAATACATATTTATAAAGCGCAGCACCACATTCAAAAACTAACCACTCTCCCTTCGCCCGAGCCATTAAAACATAGACAATACAAAATTTAAAAAGAATTTTTCTACACACTGCTAGACAGAAAGTTGCCGCCACACCACGCGCACTTACACTACAACCCTCCCACCACCACAGACACACAGAACCAAGGCCGATCGCTGTACTGACCCACCACCCCCACAACCTCCCAGTACGTAGGATCCTCCTTTCCAACTGGCACCTGTTGTCCAAATCTGAACCCGACCTCTTAAAAAAAACTCCCCCTCCTAGCATCTCGGCGGGATAAGAACCTGCGAGACCTTCTAGTACACTCCAAACTAAAACCGACTACCTCCCTCCCCCCTCCCTGCGGCTCCACCCCGTGCAATGTCCCCCGTTGCCACACTTGCCCCTACCTTAACACTGCCACAACACTCCACACACCCAACACCACTTTTTCATCAAACGCAACTTCACCTGCACCAACAGCAACATCGTCTACGCCATCACATGCACCCTCTGTCCCACCTTATTCTACATCGAGGAGACAGAACGCACTCTCAACACCCGCTTCACAGAACATCTAGCTGACAATAAACACCGCAGAAACACACCAGTTGCACGTCACTTCAACACACCCCCACACACAGCCGACAACATGAGGGTCTGTGGTATCTGGAAAATGAAGGGCCACTCCATTGACCGCAAGAATATGGAGTCCTACTTCATTACCCATTTCGGGACCATGACACCTACTGGAGTCAACCTAAAACACTGACCCCCCTCCTTTCCCTTAACCCCCTCACCCCTCCGTCTCTCTCTAACTTTTTCTCTCACCTCCTTCCCACTCTCTCTCTCTCACCGACGCCCCCTTACCCGCGCTGCTTTTTCTCTCTCTTCCTCTCTCCCCCGCCCACTCTCCTCCCCACCCTTCCCTACCCTTTCCTCCCCACCTTGCGATTGGCTGCCCCTCTTTTTAACCTTTCTTACTCACTGTCCCCTGGTCATTCTCCTGCTATGCAGCCTACGCGCCACTTCTACTGCAGATAAGTCTTTTTCCTTTTCGTTTTTTCGTCGTTTGTGTGTCGTCCTGATGAAGGGGTGGTGCCCCGAAACATGTAGATTGTCTTCGTCTTTGTCCCTTTCTTGCTTGGTACAGTTCCCTTGTTTTACATTTAAAGTGAAATTACTTTAAAATATACTAGTATGAAAACAAAAAGGTTAAAGGGAACAATGAGAGCCAAAAATAAATGCACACATAAAAATATATCCATATGCATTAATGTATACATAATAACAGCAACCATGGTTCATAAGTTGCTTGGACCATAAAGGAAGAAAGGAAGAAAGAGGAGTTTTTATTTTTACCCAGGCAGCGGGTCAAGGTTGTCTTGAAGTCAGCCAACCAGCTAGAGGTAATTAACACTGACTTGCTATCGCGTGCCTTTGAGAAACCTACAGTCACCCGTGTCGTCGTTTTCTATCCCTCTCTCTGTGAGCGTGTTGTCCTTCATCAACAGGCATCCAGTCGACACGTACGCTCGCTCAGGGCCGTAGAGGTCAAAGAGTGCTCACCGGTACTCACAGGAGAACCATGCAGTGAACAACGTACCAGCGATTCACTAGAACAGACTTTTGCTTCCCACCCCCCACGCCTCCGCGGCCCAACCTCCCCCCCCCAACCCCATACGCACTTCAATCAATGCCCGACAAGTGCTAAAAGGTCCCGTACGTGGACCCAGCAACATTTGGAAAGCAGATTTGTCCTTTCACGTTTTCATTAAAACTGACAAAGTCACGTGACTTACTACAATGGGGAGTGGGGGCGTGACTTGGCATGGTTGTAAACTTGCTAGCAATACTGTGCTAGGATTTGTTTGCTCAGCATAAATCCCGCAACTGCCCTAGTGCTGGCTGCAGCCTGTTTGGCTGTATCCAAGGGAACGTGATGCCAACAGCGTTCACGGCACCCACTCGATTTTCGCTCAGGCTGCACCCCGGCAGCGGAGCTGCACTGGTGGGGGTGGGGGGTCCTCGCAGCCGCTGCTCCACAAAACTGTCGTGCGTTGCCGAAAGGAGGGAGGGAGGTCACAGCGCTCGTCACGTCGACTGATCTCCTCCGACTATTGTGTTGCTGAGGTGGCGCTGTTGACTGGGGCAACCCACGCGTCTGAAGCCCGTTTTCCAGGTCGCGAGGAGTAGCAAAGCTGCACACCCACTTCCACCTGGCCGGCGAAGACAGGGACACGAAATCCTATAGCGGAAACTTGATGAAGCAGGATACGTTTGGTGTAGCTATTTGTAGACAGTCCACTCTCGGCTCAACAGGCAGGCACTGACAGCCACCTGTGTACCTCCGCCACGCGTGGATCGCTAATCGTTGTCTGGTTCTTCACCTGTGGGTATCCCACGGATAACTGGTTACCGAGGGAGATTTAGATTCGAGGTACAGGTGAGCCAACTTTTGTGCCTTTTGTTTGTGCTTATTTTTGTATTACACCTAGGCCAACCATATCCTTCCTACACTTCTGTTCTGTCACCACAGTGTGTACATACTGTTTCTGTACACTGACAACTTGATCAATGACATGGAAAGCTTTTCGTAGCATGTGAAGGTGAGGTGAGGTGATAGGTGAGAAGAGGTGCAGCTCAGTAGCGCGTTAAAACTCACACCGGCCACGCCCTCCATAAGAGCACGGCACGTAGGTCTGTCAGTTTTAAAGTCTCGTGTAGGAGAAGAGTATATTGTTTCTGGTGTAAGCTAACACAGCAGCGTAGGTGTCATTGTTATGGATTAAAGTATGTTTCCAAATTTAAAAAAGACTTGCCAGATTTAAAACACAACTTACCATGTGTGGACTCAGAACGACCTAGGCCTACCTCTGTGAGCAATTATTTGCCCGGCTCACCGGCCGTGGGCCCAGCCTTCCCCTCCACTCTCCCCACAAGCTAATCTGTCAGATCCACTGTCGGGATTCTGTCGCTGCTGCTCATGACCCGATCCGTTGACAGGTGTGTGAATGCATGCAAGTGAATTCACACTACCACAACAGGCGCAGTTTTCTTTTTTTAAAAAAAGATCGAGCGTCTCGGTGAGAGCGTGGGTGAAAGAGGAATGTGGGACTGACTGGCTGAGACACAGGTACTGTACCCTGCGGCTGTCTGTGCGGCACGATGCACACGGCAAGATAGCGATGAAGCACTTGCATTTCGTATTCTAATTGCTGGTCAACAAGTGCTGCCTCTTCAAAGCACGTACTAAAATTAGCTTGAGTCGGGAGCTCGGGAGTTTTCACGGCGTTCCGTATATGGGCTGCTCACACTTTGCAATTCTTTATGAGAGCAACACATTGATAGAAACATTTCTTTGGCTGAGGGTGGAAGTAATCACAGGTTTAGAAAGGCTTACTAGCGGTCAACGAAAGTGTATTTTTTAAAGCGGTTCACTGTGCAAGCAGTGATTGTTCATGTGCGTGCGTGCGTGCGTGCTTGTTCTGTCAGCTTGTTCATGGCACCTCGTGTGAGTGAGACGGGTGGTCTGTGCACCCTCCTGTACTCTTCTCTCTGTGTGACTTTCAGCGCGTACCGCGAGTTAACCGTTGGCATCAGCTTACCGGAAATTGAGGCGCTACACGGGTTGACAGAAGAAAGTGCGTAGCTGCGCCCACGAATGTTTGAGATCCCTCTTAGCGCCTTAACTTCCTGTAAGCGGATGCTAAGGTACATGCGGCTTCTTTGAGTGGGTACTCGATCTGTGGGGTCAGAGACACGCAGGACTGTAGAAGCAGAGGTCGTATTTCAAGTCAAGCCTTTTGTCTTGCCTCTCACGCGGCGGCCTTTTGGATGTGGACGCTGTGTGAAAGTTCTCGAAAGGCGGCAGAAGGAAAATTCACAAGGTGGAACAAAGACCTACATCAATTTGTTTTGTGCATGGGAAATTTCTTTTGCCCTTTGCATTTTCCTTCTGACGCCTTTCGAGAATCTAGACAGCGTCAGGAGTTTAGACTACCTGCCCTAGTTGTCCTCGATCATGTAGTTTCAGCTACAGGAAGTTGTGTGTGTGTGTGTGTAAATGTGTAAAAGCAGGAAGTTAGAGAAGTGGTTAACCTTGATTGGTCGCACCATCAGTCGTAAGTGTTTATAGCTGTGTGAACAGTTTAGGCACGATATTTTGCTTTACCTCTCAGAATGTCTGAATATGCTATATTAATTTCAACGTAATGTATGAAATAGCTCAGTTGTCTGCTTCAACACACTGCAGTCTTGTTTAAGATACTGTGTTGTCCCGTTCGTGTCCTCTTATGATTTGTTCGTCATTGTACCTCCAGGTCTGGAACATGAAAACGTGCCAATTTCCTCGAAGATCCTACTGCCTATAACCCCTCCCCTTCCCCGTAACCTCCCTCCCCAACTATAACCCCTACCTCTTACCCTTTCCATAAACCCACTTTTAGCCGTAACATCTTTCCCCTTCCCCACCTCCGAAATAGAGCTCGTCCTTTGACCGGCTCCAGGGAATTGTAGCTTTTACGTGTTGCTGTAGGTCTAACGAGCTTTGAATGGTGTTTGTGGGGTGTGACATGTAGTAGGGACACGGAAAGCGGCCTTAAGTACAATAGCGGCAATTTCCTTGTGTCCCCAGTCAGTGTTGGCACCTCTCTTTGTTGAACGAGCTACTTCTCTACCTGATTGTCCGCATGTTTCGCCCCTGGTTACACGTGCAGGTAAATCAGAGGGTGCATTGACTAGTGAGAATGTGCCTCGCAACGTGTGTGCCAGCACCCACTAGCGTGAAAGCGGCTTTCAGTGTATGCACATCGGGTGGATTTGTTGAACATTTCTTATATTGGCAACAGCTTTTGTCCAGTTTGGATAACATTATGGCTAGACTTGTGAATTAATATGGCGACTAGACAAATAAAACGAATGGTGCTATATTTTAAATCCTCTTAAATGATATGCGAGTTGCGGCCATTTTCCATTTGTGAACATTTCACACGAACGTGCGCGAGAAGGCACGCAAGCACACACACATATATTGTTAAGAATCTAGAATAATTCGCGTTTTCGTAGAGGGATTTGTAAAGGTACAGTATAATTAGGATGTAGCAATCCAGCAACAGATTCTCGTAAGCGAATCTACTTCATTACATGTATTTGAAAACAACGTATAAAGAAGAATGTCAAGAACCGTAACTCTTCGGCTTGACCAGGAACGACAAGTGGAGAAACATAGATTAAAGCACCAATAAAAAGCAAAAGCACAGTGCCGTTTTAAAGAAAGCGTGACTGGTGAACTATAACTGATCGACACAGGGGTGTCTTTTGTTTAGCGAAACATCAAACATTTGGTGAGATGTAATGTAGGGCAACTCAAAACATTATGTACGAATACAATACCGCCAAGCATGATTTCAGAGGACATTATAAAGACTTTGCCTTATTTGAAAATATGACCAAAAGATTTGTCTTGAGACGTTTCTCAGCAGTGTCGGTGATGGGTCAGAGTATGGTGTAGATATTCCTGTGCGGTGCGCTAAGTGTTAAAGTAGGGCCGTATACTGTGGATATCGCCTGCAGGGTACCTCCAGCGTAAAGTAATCCCGCAGAAACTTTAAGACCACGATTTTTTATACTGTGCTTAAACATTATTTCAAGATATGACGAGATTTCAGCTGTTACCAAAATAACTCGAAGCTAAGGTCAGGTTCAGTGGTGATGGTGGAGAGGAACGCCTCAGTCTTCATTTGTTATTAAACACCTGGTGAAGTAGGGACGTACGTGTCAGGGTACAGAGAACTGTTCGTGTTTCCTCTTTGATTCCTGGTAATGTAGGATGCCGTGACTGTTACGTCCGTGTTTGGCTGTTTGCTTTAGGTAAAACCAGATGGCAACACAGCTACCTTTAAAAAAAATTGCTTGCAGCTCCCACCTGTGGTCGCTGTCTCCTTTACATAGCAGTCCTCGCCCTTTGAAAGCAAATGGCAGAGAGTTGAGATCAGAAGTAAGACAGGAAGGCTTTACTACGTTAAGCGATATCTCAGGAGACGTAAGCAGACGCTCATCTAGGGCGTGAAATAAAAAGCTATGATGCGTGATTTTGGAATGCTGAGCGATTACACTGTTGGCTGTATTCTGATGTCTATATGAGCGACTACACTATTGGCTGATTTCTGATATCGCCATGAGCGATTATACTAGCAATTGGATGTATTCTGATGTCGATATGAGCGATTATACTAGCAATTGGATGTATTCTGATGTCGATATGAGCGATTATACTAGAAATTGGGTGTATTCTAATGTCGATATGAGCGATTATACTATTGGGTGTATTCTGATTTTGATATGAG
>SMGT01013587.1:0-27527 GCA_004794575.1 Lanistes nyassanus
CACCTAATCCTAGAATTGAGAACAAGCTCAACATCTCCTGATTTTGATTGTATATATTCCTCCAAACTTAAATATGCCATGCATTTTGATTGTAGATACATGCAGTCATAGAATTAACTTTTCTCACGATGATATATTTAAATACACACTTTAACATAACTTTATTTTCATTTATTGTACAGATTCTTACAAACTACAGATCCAAGGTTTTTGATTGTATGTCGCCATCGAATTTTTTAAATTGGAATGTCTGGGTTTTTTAAAAATGGGTTTTCCTTTGATATTTGTTTGAATATTTACTCCTCATCTTGTAGTAATAGGTCTTTTGGTTTAGAGCTGTGTGCATTCATAATGTGGATGATGTGTGCATGCATGTCTTTCCTTGTGTGTGTGTGTGAAAGAGAGAGTCTGTATGCCTGTATGAATAACCCATCGATGTAAGATATAATTTATTCAATTTAGGCAGGTGAAAATCACACACACACACACACATGCGCAAAAAAAAAAAACCATGGGGACACACACACACACACACACAGCTTGCCTGCCCCTAACTTGTTGGTCTCCATGACAACCAGGGTGACAAAGGGTTCATACTGCTCCCACTACACTCACCACCTTGTAATGAACTGCGCTCACCCCACAACTTCAGTTTTCCTGAACCACCCAGCTCCTCTTCAAGTCTCGTTAGAATGGGGATGCACATTTCTAAGCTTACTAAAACTAATTTTACTAGGGGGAAAAATCCTTTTATGTCAGTGTTGAAGTGTGGATTATTATATTCATACTTGCAAATTCCATAAATGAAATCTTTTATCTTACTTGTGAATTAGTGCAATAAAAAATAACAATACATTTCTTATCACCCATATACTGTTTGTTATTTTGTAACTGTGATATAGCATTTGTGTGTATGGATTTGTGTAGATGTGAGATATCTATATATGTGAGATACAAGTGTATCAGAAGTATTATCCCAGCGCACTACAATATCTTGAACATAAAAGGCAAACTGTATTATTTATATAGTTTCAGAACAGTTACACTTAAGCTCAAATATTATAGACTTCATACAGGGTTAATTTCCTCTTGAAAATGACAGAGTGGCCTACAGTCGGAGACAAGGGAGATAACCTGGGAACTTTCTGGTCAAAACTTTGGCAGCAGAGACATCCAGTGAACTTCTGGGTAACTTGAAAGGGGTTGGGGTGGGAGTAAAATAGCGTTAGGAAATAAATGTTATGCATAGGTATTAATAAGTGGCCAGGGATTTGCACATGGTGGGCCATACATACTTGCATTTAAAATCTCAGGATTCTTTTACATACAAGCTAGAACATTCTACTAACAAAAAACATGGGCAATCTTCCCCATCCCTCCCACTCACATGCACTCAATATCTCATTTTCTTTCTGCCATTTGTATGTTTGTTGCATATTTATTCATCGTATGTTTTTAAAGTGTGACATTTTGCCTTAATGTACCTATTGTGATGGGGGCAGCCATCACGGAGACGGTTTTGGCCATCACGCTCACAGCCACAGCGTCGCCGGGGGCGGTATGGGTCGAGTACTGCTAGCGACACGTGGCTGTGACGTACTTTGTCATCTTACAGCGTGCTGTGCTAGGCTCACTCTCTTTAAACGTTTCTATATCCTTCTAGGACAGTTGCAGATACTAACAACTAACATATTCGGATTCTACTCGATATACTCTTTCGGTAGATACTAAACTCACCCAACGTCTTAATAGATTAGGTTAGTTTGTAGGCATATTTCTTATCTTTATCTATTCGCATTAGCTAGTTTAACTGCCTTTTAACGTAATTATCTTTATTTCCTTCTCACTCTACTTAACTTTCCTTGACACTGACAGGAAGAGCAAAGCGCACTCTAGTCCCTGTAAATTATCACGTCCTTGTAGGTATATTCTTTCACTTTTTATTCTAAATGTTGTATGTGTAAGAAACACAAAATGAGGTATATATCCACCTCATAATTAATAAAGAACAAGTGAGGACCGAGCACTTAAATTAAGTTAAATCTCAAATTAAATTAAATCTCAAAAAGATCTGCCATCCCTTTCTTTATAACGGCGCTATTCTTCACACAGCTAACCCTCGGTGCACAATCTGTGCATACAGAGAATCCATGTTAATGAAGTTGACAACTAGGATTCAAAGACGAACACAACATAGGACAAATACATGAAATCCTCAAGGTGCAAATTATAATTAATAAAGAACCAATGAGGACCGAGCGCTTAAGTTATCGAAAGATAACTCCAACAAAGGTACTGGTAGCGCTTAAACATAGCCGTATGCAGACGTATGTGCCCTGTGTTCGTCTTTGAATCCTAGTTGTCAACACACGCTTAGTGAGCGGGCTGGCTTCATTAACATGGATACTCTGTATGCACACGTTGTGTACCGAGGGTTAGCTGTGTGAAGAATAGCGCCGTTATAAAGAAAGGGATGGCAGATCTTTTTGAGGATCGGCCAAGTTCCTTTCTTTCGGCCTTCTCTTTGCTACGTGTTTGGGTAAGGTATAAAGCTCCCTTGGGCACAGGCGTCTGCATACGGCTATGTTTGAGCGCTGCCAGTACCTTTGTTGGAGGTATCCACCTCACTTCCACCCGCCAGCTTCTGCCGTAGCTGGCAATGGCTCCGCTGTGGCTCGCTCCCACCCGGTAAAAGCGGGGTGCGTGCCGGACAAAGCAGAGTCCTGAAGTAGGGTGAAGCAGGAGGAGGACGAGGGAAAAGATGTTGCAAAACAGTGAAGAGCAGTAAACCGTGGGGTGGCGGAGCATGTCGGGCGGCAGCAGCAGTGGGGGCCCAAAATAAAGTACACAGAGGGCGTGGAAGGAACAAAACCTGCCTTTGTTTGAAGGAGAGAGAGAGAGATGAAAGTTGCGAAGCGAACCCGCTTCATCATACTATTATTTGGAAAGGGCATCATAAAAGATGTGAGAATCAGACGTTTGCAACACTTCACCCACAATAGTCAATATGCATGAGCGTTCGTATCTGCACTTCTGACCCTAATAATTTGTGCCCCTTTTGGAGAAAAGCGCACGCTCGCACATTCGCTCACACAAAAAATAAATTAGATTATAGCCGACCTACCTACCTTATGTTTTTTTCTGTTACCTGAAACAATTTTTTTTGTGGGGCACCATATTACCACTATCCACAATCCGTAAACATTCAGTTCGCAAGCATAACACACCATGACATGCCATAAGACCGGACGAGCACACTGTAACAGTATGCGTGTTCAGCTGTACGTAGTGTATGTTGGGTACAGGGATAGATATACTACAGATCAGTATAGAATTTGTTTACATATAACAGGTTTAGGAATTAACCTCCAAGGCACGTAAAAGACTGCATAGCAGACATACAGGCAGAGTCAGAAACATGGTGAGATGCTCTGCACTTGGTCACCCATGTGCAGACACTGTCTACAGAAGTTACGCAGAGCACAACTGCCAATCACAGCCACAAGTGCGGATCTTAGGAATTTAAACGGTAACATTCAAACACGGAAGGGAGGCGATTGATGGCTAAATCGACGAACTTTCTTGTACTGGTGCTTGACGTCACGGCTTTTGCAGTTTCTGTTTACATTAGAAACCATCCTGCGATAATCACATAGACTTTCTACCGTCCTATTTCGTCGCGCTGAGTTGAGACGAATATTAATGAGGGTACGTTCGTACAGACGCTGAACTGAATGAGACCTTGAAAAAGTTCGCGATACATTATCTATTCAGTCAAGATCTCGCGATTCGTTGAATAAAGATGTGTACCGCTAACGGGAGATTTGTTTTCGAGTTCCGTTAGTGCGCAAGCACATCACCTTAGTAAACACAGTGTAGTAGGGTTTGGGGTTAAGTGTAAGACATGACAACGACGATTCTTTTGCATGTTTAAATCTCAAAATATTTGGCTGTCAATGTGTTTGAACCATGATCTGTGATTGTACAGTTCACTTCATGGCATGATGCTTGAAACTTTGTGTATCATCAATTTAACAAGGTTTCAGGCACATAATGTTTATATTGCTTAATGTGTATGAATCATGATCTGTGATTGTACAGTTCACTTCATGGACTGTGCTTGAAACTTTGTGTATCATCAACAAGATTTGATGCACATAGTGTTTATATTAATTGCTTGATTTGTATGAATCGTGATCTTTGTACAGTTCACTTCACGTGGTTCAAACTTTGTGCATCATCACCGATCAGTCTTATGGTACAGGTGTGCATCTCATGCAAACGTTCTGATGCGAATCGGTTGGTGCTGAATGAAGACAATGGGGCTGTACACAAGTCACGCTTGACAGCACAGTGGAAAGTACAAAACAATTCATGTGCCTGTGCTTACATGGCCCCCGCATACAGTTCTTCGACTTTAAAGATCGATCGATCGGTACTGCAATCAAAGACAAAATTTCGTCTTTCGATGCCAATGAGTGAACATTGTCACTTACGCTGGTGATGTTATAGTTTACATTCCCTTTCTGCAAACCCGAAAACACCGACAAGAACGGGTTAAATTTGTGCAGCCTTCGAGCAGCCTTCTATAGCTGCTTCAACTAATGATTCCGAGATTCGTTTTGCATTTCAGCCTAGACTGCCAACTTCATGCAAGATACTTCGGGACTTCTAAGTGACTTCGGTTTGGATGTGTGATCTAAACGTTTGCTTGAAGTCTTTGTGTAATCGATAGACCAAGGCGTACACAAGCATCTGTACTTCAATCGTACATGGCAATCACATACGACTGCGACTGTGTTCTGACAGTGACATCATCAATGTCATGCCCATCGATGTCAGCTGCATGCAGTAATCTATAGTGACAATAACAAGAATCAAAGGACCCTTAGCCTCTCGACTTGCTCGCCTGCACGCTGGTCGATATAGATCTGCACATCAGAAGCGAGAACATGCAAAGGCGTGCACTCTCTTTTGTTGATGCACAGAATCTCAGTTTATATTACTCCTTACTTATTAAATTTCTATCATTAGTACCATTAGTTTAGTAATAGCAAGCAAGTAGTAACTGAATGCTTGTAGATGTGGAGGAAAAATCTTTTACAAAATCCCACCTGAAAATTATTTTTAAAAACATAATCAAGGAAAGTTTAGTGCAATTAGGAATGACAGTACAATATTATCTTGTAATGGGATGCAAACTTTCTGTAAGTTATAGTGACAGTTTATAATTATATATAATAGTGAGGGAACTTCCTTAGCAACGGGTGTCAGTAGGGGAGTTGATTCCTTAGACTAGAGGACTGAATAAATAGGCACAAGTCATTTTGTCACATAAAGAGTTTGTCAAGAATTCATTTTAACTCGCACTGTGAAATCTAATTCTGAATTTTGTGCTATGTAGTGGTTGCAAGTATGTTATTGTATGCTTAATTTATGTTAAATTTTATTTTTATGTTCAGAACAAAAGTGCTTTATTTTATTTAGCAGGGGTGGCGGTATCAATTTATTGTATCATCAAATCAACTCGAGCATTACCACTGTACTGTTAACATTTACATGGTTTTCTTTCTCTGCTGGTTTTTAGTCCCCACTAGGAATAGCATGAATTATCACTTTTACCAAGTCACAATGGAAACCCTAATTAAATTTCTAGTACTGGCTGATTTAATTTCTAGCTTTCAGAACAGTGAAAAGCAGACACAAGTTCTATTAGTGTATAGTCAGGCATGATTTGGCAGTGGGATGGGGGAAGAGGGGGTAACTTGAGCTTCAGAAAATGTTTAAGTTAAAACTTTATGTTTGCTTGATGTGTTCAATTTATTACTTTACCTAAAGCCTAGAGCCTGTGAATATGACAATAAGAATATTATTTATTGATGATGGTCATTATTTTCCAGCAACAAATATCAAATCCCTCAAAGTCTTATCAAGGTATTTGTGATTAGCAATGTTACCAAGAAACAAAATATGTAATTGCTTTGGTTTGTGATGTCATGGCCATGCTATTGTCTGTATTTTATTGGTTACCACTTAAATATAAGCAATACTTGTACAAGCTTGTAGATAATGTACAATATTGTACATATTTAAAAGAGCTTCACTGATCTTATAACATTTCATAAGTCCTTGGGTTTGCTTCAAAATACATGTTATTTTAACACCACCTGCTGTATCAGAAAACAGTCAAATACATGTACATTTATGAGATATATATATATATATTCATATAAATGTGGTGAGAGAGTCTACGTAAAACAGCCGCCATATTCATATGCAGTTAAAATCAGAAATTGTATTGTGTTTTAATGAATCTAGTTTTAAAATATCTCATTTATCTGAGCACTAAGTATGCATGACAATTTGACCTTAGTACCGTTTTGCTGAGTTTTAAGTGCGATCAACATAAAAGTTGTTTTATTAGACAGATCAAGACTGCATAATACATAAAACAAATTGGACCTGAAGTGCCTAAAACACAAACACATTTTGAATGTCTCAGAATCAGCAGAGAACCAGATCTAACACCAGCTTACCAGTTAGAAAAAGTCTGCTATTTGGATTGTTCTGCGAGTTAAGACTGCTGTATAGCTCGTGTTGTGGTTTGTGTTGCGAGGAGATTAAAGCCCATTTTGAACATTAACATCCTTAGTAATGCAATCGTCACTGTCACTAGTATTAATTCACGTCAATCTCAACAGGACTGTCGTCACTATCGCTGCTTTCGTTGGACATATGAAGCGGTTCACTCTCCTCGCCATTGCAGCAAGCAGACGATCTTAGCTCACACAATGATGACGTCACAGGTTAATTTCCGCCCAGGACAGGAAGTTTGGTGATGTTTTGGGCGGGCAGGAGAAAATTTCCCTAGTCACAGTCAAATATCTCTGAAACGGCTTCGAGGTTTTTCATGTGGTTTGCGTGTTCAGCATCTGTTAAGATGCTTAACCATTTCTTAAATAATAACATGTCGGTCGCAGTGCCGCTTTAACGTCACCGAAAACATCTGGCTTGTGCTGAAAAGAGAGGAAAAAACCAATATGATTTGGGGTTTGGAGTCCTGTCAGGTTTGTCGCTCAAAAACGGCGTTATCGCCAGAACTACCAGATCCTAGTGGGCTGCTCAACATCGATGGACTTACATCCAGCTAACGCCAAGGCGAGCTGTACAATACCATGATGAAAGTATAAATTAAACACATTCTTGCTGCCAGCAGATATGGACGCTATCGACCGTCCGTGGGATGAGCTGGGAATGCTGCCATTGCCCTCCACCCTTACCTCCATCCCCACCTTATTGGTTTAGAGAACTGCAATCCCGGCATGCAAGTTGTTAGCTATTGCACGTGCTCATAGACTAGGCGATACCAGACTCAGGCGATACCGCTCAAAAAAATTGAAAGAACTGCTGCACCAGGGCAGGCAGATTACAGACGCTTGTAATTTGCGAGAACAGAATATCCGATCTCGATGGGCTTTGGTTGCGCTCCATCATGGCTTAGAGAGGAATGCGTAAGGCATACAAAACACCAGTGAGGTTTGTGCTAGGCAACCTCACTAGCCTGGTCCACAGGGATGACATTCTACACCCCCTTGTACTGCCAGCCCTTCAGGGAATGGGACCAGACCCCATTCTTCGGGATCACAATGCCAGACCACCCAGGGCTCGAGTCGTCACCACTTTCCTGTAACAGCAGTTGCAGCAAGTGACTCGCATGGGCTGGCCAACAAATTCACCGGAGCTTACCCCGATCGAGCCCCTGTGGGATGTGCTGGACCGTCCCCTGTGAGCAAACCAACATGCCTAGCGACAACAATGCATTGGCTGCCTGTTGGCCAATGGAGGGCTCCCAAGTTTTAAAATTGATTATTCTGTGCTGCAACTGCTCTCTGTAATGGGTTGTATCCTTCAAAGTAGGGAATCTTGCTGTTGCAATGAAAATAACCTGTTGTTTGTCGTTATATTTTCAGTGAGAAACACTTCACCTTCAAAGTGACTGCCAGTTTGTTTTGGCATGGAGTAGCGCGTGCAGTTTTGCATCGGTCTTTAAATTCTTTTGAGCAGTATTATGCATTGATTTTTTTTAATGACCGTTCACGGAACGAACAGAGCGGGAACATAATAATTCACCGGAATAATCTTACCAAGCGCTATGCTTCCTACAAGAGTCATAACCTTGCAGCTGAATTGCGAGATGTGGACACTGACACAGACAGCATTTTTGATCTGTCATGTCTTCGTCATCCAAGCAGGTGAGTCAAGTAACTGGATGCTGATAATTTTCTCTGCTTAACTAGAATGCAAACATTCGCTTCTTTAGTTTAAAGCCATCTTCTGTTTCAAATGGCGGCCATCGTGAATATCTAGTAGACTGTTTTGCTAGTTAACGAAAAAGGACACTAAAGGACGCAATTTAATAAAAAAAATTTCATACGTTTAATACTTTTAATCTTCTGCCCACCTTTCACACATATTTCCTTACATAGTTTTTATTTTGCCCAGGTTTATTCCATGCTTTTTTCGCTAACCTTGTCCCTTTCCTTTGATTCACATTCTTTTCCGCCACTAGTACAAAACCACCAATCCACGTTATTTTCCTCTTCTTTCTTTCTTTTTCTTCCTTTTTTTGTTTCTTTTTCTTTCTTTCCTTATTATCCAAAATCCGATCAGGGACGTGGACGTTGCAGACGCTGTGTGGATGAACTGACGCTATTGACCGCTCATTCGCTGGCTTTTTGCACCGTCTCTAACAACACAATAAAATGTCCGTAACCAAGGGCTTTTCTTAACTGGACAATTATGCCTCTGTTTTGCCGCACTGGCCATGCACATCAATAAATAAAGTCAGCTTAGTTGGACACATTTGCTTTGGCGAAAATGAATTTTTTAAAAATAAATCTGATAAACTTTTTTTTCCTTTTTCTATGGCACACATTTAGTGCTAAACAGATTAAATAGATCGGATCGCAAACTACACAACAAAAATACCCTTCCCCACCGCTCCCAAACACATTGAAGAGTATCCCAATATGCAACACTCGAACGGGTACAAAGGTACTGATGCAGCAGTAGTCAGTAACTTCTAAAGTGACCCAAAAAAAAGCAGAATATGTGACAGAATTTTCACAAAAATGGCTTTTAATCATTTCCAAATTAGGAAACCCATGCAATTTGAAGATCTCGGGCCATTTGTTTAGTTATGCAAAAGGGATTATTTTGACCAGAAACGTAAAAGAACACAAAGTACTGATCTGTAGAACGAACCCATGAAATTGGTGTATTAATGCGAGATAAGCTCATTCGGTGAAACAGTGAATGCTTGACTCAGATATGGCTTGCATGAGCGTTCTTATCTCCTGTTCATTCGTAAAGGTGGACGTAAAATACACAGGGTGAATGGGCCTTGTGACCGGAAGTGCAGCTACGAACGCTCGTGCAAGCCGTACTAGGAAAGCTTAGACTTTAGGCATTCCTTTGGAATAGTGTGTCTGCTGATACCAGACAAAGAAACACTGATGTCGACTGGTTACGGTTGGAAAGGCACTTCATAAATTATGATTTAGCACTGCACGACCCAGATAATATTCAGATAGGAACTCCATACAGACTTTGTAAAGCAATATGGCAGCTATCAAACTGCCATTCCCTCTGCTGCTGAGCAGCGTTGGTTAGCATTCCATACATTTAAATTTAGTATTGCCATTACCGATGTTATTGAGGTTTCAGACACACGGTTATTGTATTTTGTAAGTACTACATGCGTCAAAAGGTTTCTTTTTATGTTACATAAAACAATTGAAATATCGGGTGGTAAGATTTATTCAACCAAGGAAGCTGGCGCAACTGGACTTGGAAATCGATCGGTATGTCTTTCTGCTGGACGTTCACAAAGATTGACTTACAGATGTTTTGCTGACAGATTTCCGCTGAACATATACTTTTTTCTGTTTGTCTTCTATTCCCCCTTAATCATTTAAAGACAAACAATCCAAAATGTAAAAGAAATACAAGTGACTGCCGCTTGGAGGAAAGTCCAAATTAAATTTAAAACAAGGGAACTGGACCAAGCTAAAAAAAAAAGACAAAGACGAAGACAATCTACATGTTTCGGGGCAGTACCCCTTCATCAGGACGACGAAAACGACGAAACGACGAAACGAAGAAAAAACGAAAAAGAAAAAGACTTAGTTGCAGCAGATGTGGCGCGTGGGGTGCATGGCAGGAGAATGCAGCCATGCAGCCCACGCGCCACATCTGCTTCAACTAAGTCTTTTTCTTTTTCGTTTTTTTCGTTGTTTTTATGTCGTCCTGATGAAGGGGTAGTGCCCCGAAACATGTAGATTGTCTTCGTCTTTGCCTTTTTTTTTAGCTTGGTCCAGTTCCTTTGTTTTAAATTTTAAAACAATCCAAACAATCAAAAGGAATAGTGCAAACCTTTGTTCCTTCAAAAAAGAGCTGTTTGGTTAAATATGTGTTCTGTAGTCTACTAGCTCTGTAGTCTGTTGGTTATTCAAACAGCATACAAAACCTGTGCTCTCCACGTGTCAGTAAATGGCAAGCTGAAATCTCTTTCCATCATATATAGCCTGCCAATCCGGAACTAAACCTTTAAAAAAGCTCTACAGTTACCTGTGGCCATTTCTGCAAGAGATTGCACAGGACACTGTTCCTTCTGTTGTATTCTGACGTGGTCTCATGGTCCTGCCCATTCCTCCACAAACCATAAATGGACCCGCCACAAACAGTTCACGTTCCCTTTCAGTGGCATCGTAATAACACTCAGTGTTGTGGTATTGCTCTGTCATGTGTCTAGGGGTATTACTTTCATGATTTGCTTTGAATAGTCTGCTCTTTAACCAGAACAACGACAACATAAGCACGTGTCAAAAAGGGGGAACTAACAGTGTGATCGCCGCCTGATTTTGTGTAAATCTCCAAACGTTCCACCTTACTTGCTACATGCACAACCAACTGAAAAGAGGGCAGCGATAAAATACTACACTATTTATTCTACAGTTACAACGACTAATGCTCCTCTGCATATCTACCAATATAGATTATAGAAGAACCATTCTCAATCTCATGCACACATTACCGCGACATGCTACACGTATCTACACGCATACACTATTTACAGGATGATAGTTAAACTACAGTGCCGATATCGATAGTTCACATCCGTGAAACAAGGAAACCCATACTTTTACAGAACGAATTGTCGTCGTCGGTACAAGGGCAGCAAATCCAATTATCTCTCAAATGACGTCACACAGACGTCTTTACTTCCACCCCGACCCGTCACATAGTCACGTTGGCAAAAGTTATTGTCACTGGGCTGGTCGGGACTGAATGATCCCAGTAATAGGTGCGTACTTTTGGAAGTGACTGGGCGAGTTTACAACCGACTGCTCACATCTATTTCCTCACCACTAGATTCAAGTTACGATCGTGTCAGCTAATTCTCCGTATAGCTAATCTACACGGTACCTACACTTATTCACGATGCTGGGCAGGACAACCGCAGATGCCACATCTCTCAGCTCTACGTCCCAGCAATTGTCTGATGACGTTCCAAGTTCCTCTCTGACAAGAGTCGCCCCTGGGTTGCTCCACCAGTTCTATTCTAACAACTCGACGGCAGCAGCTGGCCCTCTGTATCCGCGTCGCGGTTAACTGTCGGATACATCATAGACCGTATAATATATATAGTATATACGGTTCTATATACAGTCTCTGGATACAGTAACTACCCCAGGAGACTTGGTGTACTCGGCGATCGGCCGCCTTTATACTCCGGGCGCTCTTACAAGGTACCAGCCGATGTGCCGTCCCCCTGTTCTGGGTGACGGGGTCAACCGAGGGGGGGGGGGGTTACCTCCTACCACTGATTGACATTCACTGTTGCAGCATGAAACAAAGGTGCATCCAACTGTACGGGGTCGGTTATTGTGTTTTTGTAAATTACGCCTCCATGCCTTGCTAAGGTGCAGCGTTTTTAAAATTTATTTTGGACAGTATATATATCTACATATGTGCATGCTTTTCAACTGTAGCTGACGATGTGTAGTCTAGATAGTCTTCTATATTTTGCACGCGTCAAGATGTATTATTATTGACTGTGGGTCAAATGCCGATCAAGCCGGAAGCCATTCTTCTTTGCTATCGATCTATCAAAGGCTATAGCTAGAGTTTCCAGTTCAAATTTCTTTATTCTTTTACCCTCAGGGGGTATTCAGGAAAAAAGAAAAAAATGTCAAAGAACACATCAATCATAATTCACCTGGCATTAGAATATGCATATATTGATAAATAAACTCAATGATTAACATACAAATAACACGCTCAATCACGCACGCAGACGTACCCACACGCAAAAACATAGGGACCTATTCATCTATTCATTAATGTATTCTACTAAGAAGTACTTTAACAAAATTTACTACCTTGGTCATTACACTTTTGTTTTTGCAAGAAAAGAGTTTTATAAAGTTTAAATGTATTTGACCGGCTCAAGTAGTATGGTGTCAGCGCGGTGCTGCGTTCAGCTGTAAATTTGTCACATAAGAAAATATAATGGTATTCATCACCTATGTCTTTTCTGTCACACAGCGTACATAATCGTTCATGCCTAGGGATGTCTTCGTGTCTGAGTTTGTTAACAGGGAAGTTATTATCTAATGTCTAGAATTTTAATAGCAGGCGGCAGTGAGAAGGTGGTAACACTCTGAGATAGGGTTCGGGCTTAAATGATGTTTTGAGTATTCTGTAGTTTGTGTATACCTGTTTTGTGTTTAATTCCTCGAACCGGTGTTGAATATATTGATTGAAAAGCGAGACTTGAAAGAGTAAACATACGAGCCTGAGTCATTGACAAGGAGTGAGCAAGCTGATCGAAAGCAGTGCTTTATTGAACCGAATCAGACTCTTCCGTGAGACGAAAGAGATTCCACGTGCTGATAGAATTTTTGGGAAAAAATGACGCGCATTTGAAACATCTCATATCAAACTTGTCTGAGAGCAAACAGGAGTGTGCAGCGCTTTTAGTTGCTACAAGACGTGTCACCTACAGCGAATTTGTGTTCGGTGAGAGCTATATATATATAACTCTCCTGGAAATCCGATAATAGGAAACCACAACACTACAGAACAAACCAGAACACAACACAAACAACAATGTTGCTGAAATAAAATATCTCAAAATCTGCACTTTAAATCTGCAATTTAATGACCATTTATGTAGTCGTAATAGTAAAGTAGAGACAGACCACAGAGTTGTAAACCGGATAAAGTAACAGGCTATACAATCTTTTCACATCCAGCATGTTCCTCTAAGGCTAACAGGCTGACATTTTTTGGATTGTTTTTAGTTCCATTAGACAGATAATTGTTGGTCAAGAAGCGACTGTAGTCCTAAATTCTGTCGTGATATGCACATACAGAGCCAGTCGCTTGTTCGCTGCCATGTTTGTTTTCATCGCCCGTCACTGCCACGAACGGCGAATCCTTAACACAAACTTTGCTTCCCGGGGTTGAGTCTTTATCGTAAAATACTCCTGTTGGTCTGCAGTGGGACGAGTATTGTAATGTGTACTGTGTGACGCATCGGGGTTACAATAAGATTGGCAAATGTGCTCAGATCGATTTTGCAGACAATGAACATACGTTCAAGAACTCTAGATCAGTGTCTTAATAACAACAACAAAACCCCACTGTAAATATAAACAGTAAATACATTGTGGAGAAATTTGAAGGAAGGAAATAAATGCGATGGGGGCATGCGGACTGCGCTTCACGGATAGTCGGATAACTATTCTCACAACAGCCACTCTGTCACGCTCCCCGATTCTCCGTCGACCACCTCGGGAACAGCACTAGGACTGGTCAGCCCGGTGGCGAGTTTGCAATTCCCAGCGACCTGGAGCACGCATGCGCGGTGCATCAAGTGCGCTGCGCACGCGCATGCTGGTTGCTAACCACTGCATAATTATAGATCAAACCGTTATCTTACACAGCGTCACTTCTTATGGTTACAGTGAAGATACCAAAATCTGTGGTGATCGGTAGCTAAGTGCTGGGTTTTACGGGAAAGTCGCAGGTTCGATACCCATCCGATGGGGGGGGGGGGGGGGTGTGGGTAGGGTAGGGTCTGGTATTAGATAGGACTTTTGTTTTCAAGTACAAGTTTAAGCATAAATTCACGAACATAAGCGGAATGAAATGTGATCTGTGCATGCGTGCCGCAAGTCGATGGGAATTTCCTACTCGCGGCCCGATGTGACTGGGTGTGACTGAAGCCTGTGTCGCGACATCAGTCCCACGTGTGGCAGCACTTTAACTTGTATAAGCAAAACCGTCCTTTTTTGTAATTTTTAAAAGTTATTTTGTTCCTTATTTGCAAACATCCAGCCAACTCGATTCTTCCTGCGGTAATTTCGCAAAGAGAAAATGCTCGTCAGTCTTTGCTGATTGTTATCAGGTTTAAGTTTCCTTGTAGGTGGTAAATTCTACTGCCTCTGAACAACATTAGTTGGAAGAAACTCTACTTGATACGTGTGATAAAACGGATACTGCTAACAGCTGCACGACTGACAGGCACCATGCTATAATTGAGATCGATCTCTCTCTCTCGCACGAGATGCCTCGCTCCGGGCAGATAATGTTGAGTGAGAAAACTGCATGTACGAAGTCCCGCAAAACCAATAGGACACAATATCTTCCTTAGAAATAGAGTAATGGAGCAAAGGTCTGGATGCAGTTTGGCAGAACCAGACTTTTTGAATTTTAATCAGACTAAGACTAATTTCCGACGGAAATGTGCAACGCTGAGTCCAGTTGTCCTCTCATGAATTGCCAGTCGTCTTCTGTTGCAGATGTCTGCTTGTATGAAGTCAGTCTTCCAAGCATATACGCCTATCAAGAAGTGCCGCTTACCACTGTGAACAAAAGCACCAGCCTCGTTTTGAATTTAAAGGCATGCTCAGATAGTCGCGTGGCAGTCAGCAGTAGCCTTGACCTGAATGCGGACATGATCGAGATGGTTTTTGGCGGATACAATAATACGCGCTGCGCAATCCGACCTTGCCTGCATAATGCCTCTTGCTCGGCCAAGTAAGTACAGTTAGCTGCTGCAGTTAAATGCCGGATCAACTACGTTACGTGAGGAAGCAACAAGAAATCTTTAAGAGCAAACTTTGATTTGAAGTTCATGAGTTGCCGCGACAAATCCGTCGACCCTCATAATTGTTTACGTGCCAAAACAGCAACATGCATTTTATTTGTATCTTCGATTTTTTGTTGGTTGTCCAGACAGATCAGTCGATCATCTTAATCGTCAAAACAACAACATGCAGTTTAGCGTATTTAGTTTTGCGGTCGTCGTCCCGTTGTCGTCTTCTCGAATAAAGGAACGTAGGATGAGATGGAGAATGGGAGCAACAGTAAGACGTGTAATGTTGTAGCTGCACATGTCAAAAACATTGCTTCGTGTTTCCTTTTTCTTTTGCAAATCTTCATTTTTGTTCAAAACTCTTCATTATTGCCGTCATGAGAGACCTGTTGCAAGTATCTCTAATATACGCTTGTTAACAGGTTGTTCGACTGCCCTTCGGTGCTTTCGTGCACGGAGTTCCGAACAGTCTGGGTCGCATGGGGACCCCCTGGGGCCAGAATGGGCGTTGGTGCTCTGCCAGACAACAACACTATTGCCAACACAACCAGACAGCTTTCCCTCGGCGGGCATCACGTATGGATCAGCATGTTTACAGGAAAATCGGCAGGGCAATGGAAAATAAGTAAGCAAAGGTTTGTCAGATTAACAACACTGCGTCTCACACCCAGTGTCGGACATCAATTTTGAAAAAAAAGTACAGGGTTATGATTTTTTCAGGTTCCCCTCACAGATTTAACGGTTTTGTGGTGGTCCTAGACAATTCTTGATGTTTGCAGCTGTTGAACACGCACTCCTCCACAACGCATGGATGTTACAATCTTAAACTTCTTTATTGGTGTGGTCTAGTGGTTAAGGGGTTCGCTTCGGAGGCAAGAGGTCGGTGGCTCTCACCCCGGCCAAGTCATACCAAAGACGTAAAATTTGGCAATTTAGTAGCTTCCCTGCCAGACACCTGGCACTATAGGGAACAGTACTAGGACTGTTTGCCCCGGTGTCAGTGTAATCTGACTGGGTGGGACTGAAGTCTGCGTTGAGACAGCAGTACCAGTGTGGCAGCACGTAAACTTTGTCTCAGCATCACCGTCCTTATGTGTACTTAGTTTGCGTAGAAACGTTAAGCAACAGCCGACCCACCAAATTTAAAGTGTTAAAAGAACTCGGGTGGTAGAAACATAGAAACATGGTTATCTACTAAAGGTACAGAGAGATTTCCATTAACATCTTGTTCTTGAACAAATATTGCATTATTAATTGGTGACTTGGACACTTGAGCCCTTCCACTGCATTGAGACGTCACTAAGCTGGCCTTTATTACACTATACATTTCACTCACGCTTTCTGTCCAAGGACCTAAAAGCTATATTTATTTATCTTTTTGTCTTGTTTCTTCGTTTAAATCTCGTTTGCAGATGTTTGCGGGCCTGATGGAATGATGTCATCCACGGCACAGATTCCAACGACGTCTGTAGCCGCTTCTGAAAGGCCAGGCACCGGTGATGATCACGTTACAAACGTGACTATTTTTACAACGCTGGAACCCGAGACACCAATAAGATTATCTCAGACAACGTCCTTTGCATCAGGTACACCAAACGGCGCAGTTGGAGTGAATAATACACACACGGCAGAAACTTCGTCTCAGACAACGTCCTTTGCATCAGATACACCAAATGAGGCAGTTGGAGAACACACTACACACACCGCAGGAACTTCGTCGCAGACAACGTCCTTTGCATCAGATACACCAAATGAGGCAGTTGGAGAACACACTACACACACCGCAGGAACTTCGTCGCAGACAACGTCCTTTGCATCAGATACACCTAATGGGGCAGTTGGAGAACACAGTACATACACCGCAGGAACATCGTCTCAGACAACGTCCTTTGTATCAGATACACCAGATGAGGCAGTTGGAGAAAATAATACACACACCGCTGGAACTTCGTCTCAGACAACGTCATTTGCATCAGATACACCAAATGAGGCAGTTGGAGAACACAGTACATACACCGCAGGAACTTCGTCTCAGACAACGTCCTTTGTATCAGATACACCAGATGAGGCAGTTGGAGAAAATAATACACACACCGCTGGAACTTTGTCTAAGACAACGTCATTTGCATCAGATACACCAAATGAGGCAGTTGGAGAACACAGTACATACACCGCAGAAACTTCGTCTCAGACAACGTCCTTTGTATCAGATACACCAGATGAGGCAGTTGGAGAAAATAATACAGACACCGCTGGAACTTTGTCTCAGACAACGTCCTTTGCATCAGATACACCAGATCAGGCAGTTGGAGGACATACGGAAGATTCTAGGACTTCTGAACCAGCGCCAGGTACTTCGAGAAACGTTGCCAACCATGACCTTGAGACCTTCCATAAGTGTCGCTGCCAGCAGCTGAAGCCTTCCTCACCTCTGACCTTGCAGTCAGCTATGGAGGCAGGGAAAGAAGCAGTCGTGAACATGACCGAGTATCTCAAGCTTACAAAAACTACATCAGCCCGCCGTCGTAAGCTTGAGAGCGTCGGAGATGACAGAAGATCGGCAAAGTTCCTGGGAACGATGGCTGTTGCACTGATCGCAGTTACTTTCTTTGTCTTGACCGCTCCTGACCTCATTGCCTTGTTGGCCTGGGCTGGTGCCCAGCTCAGCTTAGTCAAAGAACGTCGGAATTTGCCAGCAATACTTTCCGAAAAACATAACCGGAAGTGAGTTAGGATGCGCGCGCAGGATAATACACAATGACTTAACGTCGCACGTAAGGAACCAACAGACGAGTCCTTCTCAGACTAATTTAAACGAAGCAGAAAATAGCTTACAGGAATCATAGTTTGCCAAATGCTTCAGACTGTTTGATACAACAAAAAGAACTGAGCCAAGCGGGAATTATACAGACAAAAAGTCGAACTTTCGGAGCATAGCCTCTTCTTCAGGATGACACAGACAGACACAGACAGACAAAAGATAAAAATTACTTAGCTGACAATGCAAGGACGCCAGTCATGTATAGTCCATGGACACGGAGAGAGTGTGGGGAAGAAATGCAGACCGTAGGGAAAAAGCGTGCTAAACCAATCAGTGGCAAGGACTACTACAGCCAGTAGAGAGCAATGTCCCATCGGGTGGTGACTGGGGAGGGGGAGAGGGCAAGGGGAAAGAGGTGTGGGGATCGTTGCAGTGGAGAAAGCGGAAGGGGGGAGAGAAAGGTGGGTGGAGGAGAGGTTAATGTTTCAAGCTGAGTCCTGTGGGGTTGATAGCGACGAAAATGGAGACCTGAGTCTCAGTTACTGCAGTACATCCATTACATACAACACTTCCACCCCTCCATTCAATACACCTACACCATGTCATGCACCTCTGTCATATTCCTCGACATCATCATAACAATGCAGAACGGCCACCTTGCAACCACCATCCATTACAAACCTACGGACTCACACTCCTACCTTGACTTCCACTCATCTCACCCACCCTCCACCCTGCACAGCATAGCCTACTCGCAGTTTCTGAGACTCCGCAGATTATGCTCCAATGACACTGACTTCCTTGAACAATCCGACACAATGGTAGACTTTTTCCTCGCCCGCAACTATCCTCCCAACCTACTACACACTGCTAGACAGAAAGTTGCCGTTACACCACGTGCACTCACACTACAACCCTCCCACCACCCCAGATACACGGTACCCAGGCCGATCGCTGTCTTGACCCACCACCCCCACAACCTACCAGTACCTAGGATCCTCCTCTCCAACTGGCACCTGTTGTCTAAGTCTGAACCCTAACTCTTCAAAAACAAAAAAAACCCTCCTAGCATCTCGGCGGGATAAGAACCTGCAAGATCTAGTACACTCTAAACTCAAACCGACCACCCCCCCCCCCTTCCTGCGGCTCTACCCCGTGCAATGTCCCCCGCTGCCACACTTGCCCCTACCTGAACACTTCCACAACACTCCACACACCCAATACCACCTTCGTCATCAAACGCAACTTCACCTGCACCAACAGCAACATTGTCTACGCCATCACATGCACCCTCTGTCCCACTTTATTCTACATCGGGGAGACAGAACGCACTCTCATCACCCGCTTCACAGAACATCTAGCTGACACTAAACACTGCAGAAACACACCAGTTGCACGTCATTTCAGTACACCCCACATACAGCCGACAACATGAGGGTCTGTGGTATCTGGAAAATGAAGCGCGACTCCATTGACCGTAAGAATATGGAGTCCTACTTCATTACCCATTTTGGCACAATGGCACCCACAGGACTCAACCTTAAACACTGACCCTCCCCCTCCTTTCCCTTAACCCCTCACCCCTCCTTCTCTCTCTTACTTTTTCTGTCACCTCCTTCCCACTCTCTCTCTCACACACACACACATCGACGCCCCCTTACCCGCGCTGTTTTTTTTTCTCTCCACCCCTACCCTTCTCTACCCTTTTCCTACCCATCTTGCGATTGACTGCCCCTCTTTAACCCTTTCTTACTCGCTGTCCCTGGGTCATTCTCCTATGCAGCCCACGCACCACATCTTTTTCTTTTTCTTTTTCATTTTTTCGTCGTTTTGTGTCGTCCTGATGAGGGGGTAGTGCCCCAAAACATGTAGATTGTCTTCGTCTTTGTCCTTTTCTAGCTTGGTCCAGTTCCCTTTTTTTACATTTAATTTAGACGAAAATGGAGATAAAATGAGATTCCATGTTCTTGCGATCTACGGAGTCTCCTCAAATTTGCCACAATGCACAGATTTTCATGTTGTCTAGAGTGTGTGGTGGGATGTTCAAGTGTCTTGCAACCGGAAGAGAAAAACCCCGGTTGAGCCTTATGGTCCCAAGCTGCAGTCTGCTGTTTTCTTTTCAAAATGTTTTACAAATAAAAACATTTAATTTTTGGTATATTGCAATTCACACATTATCAGCATATTTTCACTCTTCTTTTGTTAAAATGTAACTTTGTGTGCATATGGGTATTCAAGCATGTGTGTGAATTTGTGCATGTGTGTCACAGAGAGAGAGAGAGAGAGAGAGCGTGCGTACGTGTCAAGCATTTAAGCAAGGACTTTTTTAAAAACTCAGGCTGCGTCAGCTATAATCTCAGAAGAGCAGTGTATATTCCCAGCAAGCAAGTGAGAGATTAAAAGGAAACAAGCGCTGAATTTATTTTGTACATATTTGCACATAAATGACTTAGACATGAGTGTTCTTCATAAATCTCTAAATAAGGCAAGAAATTTATCACACACACACACACACAAAAAGACGAAAACACACTTCCGTGAGCAAAGCTCAGAACAAGGGAGATAGCTATGACAGCCTACCCCCCATAGTTATAACGCAAGAAGCTGACGGGTTGTCCTTAAGACAACAAACCCGAGAAAATGTATGAGAAGAGTGTGAAACAAAGGGAGGATTCGGTTTGTTAAAATGTGGATAAAAGTTTGAAAATTTGTACAAATAATGCCACTCGTTGCAAAACAAAATGCATTTATGTTTATCACACTCCATGCACAAAGGCGTGGTTAAATGTGTTGCATAGAGAATCAAACAGCCACCTGCATGTCCTCTCCTTGTGAATAGTTTCAATAAACAAACGAACAGAGAAACAAAGAGTAACGCTGGCATTTTTTAAATATTGAGTGCAAACAAGTACATAGTTTTCTTTGCGAAAACTCGTTGAGATGCATCCGGCTGCTTCTCTAAAGCAAAGTCTTATTGTAAAGGGGTGTTTGTAGTTAAAACCACCAGATCGTTCATCATAAAATTTCCTGAGAAAAAAGAAATGTTAAGAAGATGCATAGCAGACAGGAAAGTGATTTAAGGCATTTTGAATAAATGAATACGAATTCGAGCGATTGTACTCGGGCGCTGTAGTATGCACGCACGGGCACGTTTTTTTTTATACTTCCGACTGTCTGGTTCCGTCAGATAACTCGATATCCTCCCTCCTCTCGCCTCTCTCTCTTTCTCCCTACCTCTAAATCCCTCCATCGCTCGTTTTGCTAAATCACTTGAATAAAGATCGTAGATTCCTTGTCTACGATATAGCAATAGTTTCTCTTTCTTCAATGTTTTGATCTTTGTTTTATTTGCCGATGATCTATTTTCTGCAAATAACAAGTAGTTCACTGAGTTTAATCAGCAGGCTTGTTACAAGGCTCGGGAAAACCCGACATATGTACAGACAGCTAAGATTGCTTACGTGCAAGATGCATGAAACTGGAATGCAAGAAGCAAGTGGTCTCCCATCCCACTTTATATCTTATAACAGTGTGCTTTGTTTTCATTATGAACAGTTTTTCTTTAAAAACAAAAGCATGTTGGAATGCCAAACAAAAACTCAGCAGATAAGAGTAGGCCAAAAGAGAAAACAGGAAAATTTAGAAATGGAGCGAAGAATAAAAAAAAAAGAAACAAAGAAAGAAAAAAGGAAGGAAGCAATGAAAGGAAATGGAAAGGAAAGAAAAAAGAAAGGAAGGTAAATAGGAAGGAGGGAAACAGGGAAAGAAAGAAAATTGAGGGAAATATGGAAAGATTTACAGTAAAATGATACAAAGTTCGAAAAAGGTAAGTTTGTACAAATGCTGGATTCGTTCAAAACCTGGCTTGTACGTCGTGAAAGGTTTGCTTGTCATAATATGAACTCCATAACATCGTTTCTTCGATCGTGGAGTTTGCTGGGAACGCCTCCACAGCCGTCTTTTTACAAGAAACGGACCAAAGGAAAAAAAACTCCACTTAGACACAGTGTGAACTCTGCTGTGCGTCTTTCGTGGCTTTTCCAACAGGAAATAATGTTGATCACATTGTTAAAATAACGTCCTTTCCATCTATTTTCTGTGGATCGTACATCTTGCATCTTACAAAATGTACCAGTACACGACTGGCAGTTTAATTCATCATAAGCATTCCTAACAGCACAAATTGTACTGCAAGCCTGCGTTAACAGCAAGGAAATTCAATGTTTGTCAGTAAACACAATGGCATTTTCTGAAGTAAAGGTAATCAAGGAAAGATTTCATCCATTTACAAGCCGTCGACTCGGTTTGAATCCTTAAGAGATTCCTTCCCCTGTCTCACAGCAAATCATAAAAATGGTAGAATTCGGGATCACAGCTAGGTGCGAGTTTTACAGCATTTTCTGTCGTTCTGGAGCAATTCGAGTCATTCACACCAATGACCGAACGTGAGTAGGTCGCAAAGTCTTGGTCACACACCATACGAGCCTAAGCAGCAATAATTTTGATTTTGCAATGACGTGTACAATGGAAATCTTCACGTCTGCAAGCCTTCTGCAGCCAAGGTTTCGTCCGCACCGTCCAAGAGGGACGGCTTTTCTTGATTTAAGGTAAACAATGTTGGAAGTTTATTGCCAGGTGTGTACCTAATCAGATAAAGACGACCAAAGCGAGCTTTTCGGTCCTTACACGGCACTCTGCACAGATGGAAGGCGGAAACAAGTCTGTCTGTGCTGAACTCCATTGTAAGGCGACAGGGAGGATCAGGAAAGGCCTGTGCAGAAAACCACCAGTGCTGACGTCATCAGCAGGAGGAAGACGGCGAGAGTCAGTGACGCAGAGCCGTTGCACAGATCCCCGTCGCAGAAGCACACGTGACCGTCGCTGCTGCCGGATTCTCGCATGCAGACGGTGAAGATGCGCATGTTCAGCTGCATCTGGCTCGAGCACGTGCGGGTTGTCTGCATGGCACCTGAAATCAGTTGTATGCATTCTGTAGTCTACTGCTGTCTCCTTTGAAGAAGAAGCATGAAAGAGAGAAAGAAACAGAAAGAAAGAAACAGAATGAAAAACAGTTGATTAGGCAGTCGTGGATAACAATCACCTGTGAGCAAACTGCAATCAAGGACTTAACAATTCAAGACTCCATACAGGTGTATTGATTCTTGTGACAATAGCAATAAGAACGGAGATCCTATTGAACAACATTTATTGCGTGTTAAACATATATGTCATTATGGTGACAAGTACATAATGTCTATAACATAAAGTCAGCATTCGTTAATTAACCTAGTTAATAGACGTGTATGTGTCAGTCATATATCTCTATGCCTAGTTAAGGAGGATATTCGTAAAAAAAAAAAACTTACCGGAATCGAGTCGCACCACCCACTTTGCACAGAAGTGCTTGCAATGTACAACCGTCAGCTCGGGATGCGACTGGTTGAATGGGTCGCCGCAGAAATGGTCCTCTACGTCTGTGGAAGTCTTGCACTGGTAGCAGTTGAACGTATCGGCTGCACGCAAAAACAGACACGCAGTTAATGTTCACACCTTGTGTGGAATCGGACCCTGATCACATAAGTATTCTACACAGATAGACTAACACATGCTCGCGCACACATACACACATTAGGATCTCTAGCGGAAGATGTAAGCGCTAGTGAATGCCATTGCTTCTCTCATAACATGACAGAAACTAGATAAAAATGATGGCTAAACAATGATCTAATTTTGCGTTAAGGTGATTGGCCAGTGGCTGGCAACACGTGGCTTGTACCACCTGTGTTTTTCTTGTGGTTTTTCGCTGGTTAGTACATGTACTCGGCCCATCTGTAGTTTGTTGTGGTCAGTATTCGGGGTGAGAGAAAGCGATGACTGACAGGGCGGAGAAAACAAAAACGTGCCGAGAAGCTTCACTGTTATTTTACATGCAGTATATATTGTGGAATAATAGCCGATGGATAGAAAGTTTCATTACAGCACTTTCCAGAAAAAAACCAACAAACAGGAGAACGCCGTACTGACAATAAATAACAAAACGAACAAAGCTTACTACCAAGGCGCTTTGCTTTCAGATAACGAAGTATATATATATATAGAGCTCCTTGTGTACTCAATGTTTCATTAGTAAATGAGAACCCCAATGAATGTTCGCCATTTTGCTGTCTTGCTTTCCAAACATACAATACAAAACAATTGCATGGGTTTCTTTATGTATTAACAGTTAAATTTAGGATAAACAAGAACCATACAATTATTTTGATGAGCAAAAAAAAGCTACAAATTTTGTTGCATCAGATGTAGCAGAAACGAAGAAGATTAATTATTGTATATCACATCAATCACTATAAAAAGTAACAAAAAAGATTATAATCATTCATATTTTTATTATTATAAAACAATGTCAAATAATGCGTCTGTACATTTGAAGATAGTCTTCAGGGGAATGTAAATATGTTTCGTCATATGAGTAATATGTTGATTCCATTTTAAATAAAGTAGTAGCTTATATTTGTTTGTGAGGAACTTCATTTTAAAATAATAAAATCCGCAACAGAAACGTGATTTATTGTATAGATTTTTGACAGTTTCGAAGAATCCTGCATACCTGACCAAACTCAATGCTGTCCGAGAACCCGTCACATGATACGGATATGAACAAAATGGGTCAAAGGGATACTTACAGGAGGAAAAAACACTCAGGCATTCACGTTCATACACTAGCGCGCGAACGCACGCACATCATGTTAAGTGGACGGATAGAACTAGCAGCCACATTTTTTTTTTAGGTCCGGAGATATATTAGAACCCCCGTGATTCATAAAGAACACATCTGACAGCACCTTGCCGGACGCTGAGGATCTACAAGGGCTCACGGATACCAGACAGACATTTTTAGCTTTGTTCGCGAAAGTTTCCAGATGCATGACATCGATCTGTTCCAGTCTCTCCCCTTCCGGTAAGCGGCTGTCTTTAGTATACCCAGGCATCATTTCGCTGCTGTGCCACAGAGCCCATGTTGTTGATTTTGGAATGGAGGTGCTTCCACGTTGCAGTGATTTCCCACTAACAACACAGCCTTTTGTTCTGCCACTTCTCACAGATGGCTTGAAATCATTTTAAGGTGAATCCCGTCAGCCTGTTCTGCTTAATGTCAGTGTGTTGTGGCGGCAAGCAGATCAGAACTTATACCCGCATTCACGGTATCAGGTATGATTACCAAGAACAGGGGCTCTTTCAAGCACCCACGCACGCACCCACGCACGCTAGTACGCATGCGTACAAGCGCCTGGTTTTCAGTCCGTGGGCATTGCATAGTGCTCTCTAATAAGCGAAATCGCTTCAGAAAAAAGATGAGAAGACAGGTCGACATAAATTAGAAGCAATATTATTTTCGCACTTTAAGACATATTTAAACTGAGAAATTATGATAAGATTATGGTTTGCTAACGTTTTTTCGCAGGAAGTTTCTCACCTGTCTGAATTTAGCATGCTTTCGCAATCCCCTTCCACACACCCTAACTCCAAAATGCGCGCGCCCTTACTTTTTTATCTTATATGCGGAGCCTTTTATCATTTATTGAACACTCTTCTCCAACAAGGAGGTTAGTTGCTCAAGTCTGTTGCAGTAGGGAAATCACGTCTCAGAAAATTTTAACAGGTCGCACTAAACATGAACCAGAGACTAAACCGCTAAAAAAAATGAGACAAGCTGTCCTTTGCCAGAAGGTCAAGGACGTGTAATTTGCAAGAATGTAAGATCGTGCCTCGGTACATCTGGATGCACCTTGTTTCATGCTACAACAGTGAAGGTCAGTGTACATAGAAATCAGCGCTGGCGCGCTCGCGCATGCCACAGTAGACAGCCAACGTGCACCCCAGATGCCAGACAAGGTATAAAACCAAATACGTGCAGGTGACAAAGCAAAACTGAACAAGTGAGAACCGCAATGCACGTGCAAACCATAAGTAATGAGAACACAGTTCAGCCGCTGTTGAGCTGCTTTTGGGTAGTTATTTTGGGGGTCGAAAGACAGTGTGGAACTATGCTTACAGACGACTAAGTAATGCTGATCGCGGCAGGGCTTCATATTGAGTGGGTGCAGGAATTTCTTCGGGGTCAGGGAAGTTGATGCCGATTTGGATTATCCCATCCCATCACTGTTACAGCCAGACAGGAAGAGCCAGCGAGCGCAGACGACAGGGACGCCCAAAAGCGACGTCAAGACAAGATGACGGGTTTGTCGTCTTGTCCGTTTTAGAGGACTGAGTCGCCACCGCCTTCATATGCAGGGGGCAGCTGACAGCAGCCAGAAATGTCACCGTTAGCGACCAGACGATTAAGAACCAGAGGTGAGGCAGTGGGTCAAAGTTCTCTTTACCAAAGAGTCCCACTTTCGTAAATCATTTCAGGACGCAGAAAATGCGTCTGGAGGAGACTGGGCCACTGCGATGGAGAGGGAAGAATTGGTGGCAGATCCCTCATGATTTGGGAACGAATGGGCAGAGCCTACAGAATATTCCTGCACTGTATTCACCAGGCAGTCTCATTGGCGTGGTTTACAGGGAAGATATTGAACAGCCCCTCTCACTGTTAGCTTTGAAGACAAAGGTACAAGGTGCCATTTTCGAGGATAACCATGCCACACAGGGCTCGGGTTGTCACCACCTTCCTGCAGCAGCAGCACCGATCAAGCACCTATGGGATGTGCCGTGCCGTCGTCTGTGGACAAAGCATCCACTATTACCTGACCTTAACCGGCTGCTTCTTTTGCTTCAACAGGAGAAGCATGTGATCCGGCAAATGACTCTGGGGACATTTATTCAGTCCGTGCGACAACGGGGCTTTGCTTTGCGTGCAGGTCAATGAAGGGCACAAACGGTTGTTTGTTTGTTGTTGTTTTTTTTGTATCGATTAATCTGTGGCACACCTGCCCTTTTGTGTCCTTCTTGGCAGGAATCTTTCCTTTGCAATGAAAATAGTCCGTTAAATATGTTGTTGATGGTTACATTAATGAATGAGGTGCGCTTCGTCTTCATAGTGACTACCGGTTTGTGCTTTGGCATAATATAGCGCCTGCAGTTTTTAAAAATATTTCTGAGCAGTATTTTTTTTTACATTTCACCACATTTATAAACTATAAGTAGAATATGTTGCTATTGTTATTTACTGTGTTTTGACAGTAATAAATATCTTACTTGTCTAAACTTGGGATGCTGTGTTGTGTTGTCGTGCATCTCTGAATTTGATGGAAATGCTGTTTCCGGTATAGATTTCAAACGACCTTCAGCTGATGGGAGTGCCTAATACTCTTTGTTACTATCACTGCTTTGTCTGCAAACGTCAATTATCTTACTGTTAAGCGAACAAACATCATACCCCCGCACAGTTCTCGTCTCGGTTTAACGGTTTACTGAGCTCCTATCAACTGTGATTGCTTTTCCATGTAGCGTCGTCCAGCGCGACGACGTAATCAGCATCAAGGAGGTACTTGATCCACCGGCCGCTAGTCTCTAGCAGCACTTCGCATACTTGATCCACTGGCCGCGAGTCTCTAGCAGCACTTCGCATACTTGATCCACTGGCCGCGAGTCTCTAGC
>SMGT01013587.1:27803-41192 GCA_004794575.1 Lanistes nyassanus
CAGCACTTCGCATACTTGATCCACTGGCCGCTAGTCTCTAGGAGCACTTCTCATACTTGATCCACTGGCCGCTTGTCTCTAGCAGCACTGCGCACATTCCCAGGGTTTTTCTGGAGGGGAAGATCCTTCCTCTAAGAGCTGGTTTACACGCTTCAAAGTTGCTACTGAAACGCTTTGAAACGCTCTTCAAGTCTTGAACCAGCTCGGAACGGGTCCTGCTCGAGGTTTTGGGGGGATAGAATGGCTTTCTGTGTTTCGAAACTTCGAAACCTTGAAACCATACCAGCCACTATCTCGAACATCAGGGCAAAAGCTCAAATGATCTCAGCCACGGGGTCAACTGTGTCGTTCCGCGTGTAAACACTGGCACCTTCAATTAAAGCTTTTGTTCGCTTTGAAACCACGAAACTTTGAAGCGTCTAAACCAGCCTCTTTCGTCTGCAAACTGTATATACATTACCACCGCAGGTGGCCGAATGACGACGTGTGTGCGATAACACAGTCTTGCCAAGTGGGAAATCGAGCTTGAAAAAGCGCAGAAAAACTGAAGCCAATCAAAATACAGTCTTACGTAAAATATGCTAATCTCTTAGGGTCACCACTGAAAACCTTGCAGTTTCCTGAAAGATCTTTGCTGCCTATAATCCCCTATAACCCCCACCAAAACCCCTACCACTAACCCCCACCCTAAACCCCACCTCTTACCCTTCCCCTACCCCCCCTCCTCCCGAAACACCCCACCTCTTGCTTCCTCCCCCGCCCCCCTGAAAGATATGCGAAATAGAGCTCCCCATTTGACTTGCTCCGCTTTTTACACATCCGAAACAGAGCTCGTTATTTGATTGGCTCCAGTCACATTTACGACTACAAGAAACGCTTTAGGATAGAAGAACGTTGGAATGATTATCTGATTTGTTATGAATTAGTTTACAGACATGGAAAGTGTGGGTCCCTACTAAGCTGCTTCAGACTGGTCTCCGTCGCTGAAGCTACACAAACAGTAAGAGGAACCAGCGAGTACGTTCGATTATGTGGACACTTGAGCAAACAACCATCTTGATCTGCCATCTCTCTGTGGCTCTTACAGGTGAGAGGATTAACTGGTCCGAGATGCCCATACCCACAGATTTTACCAAGAATATTTTGTTTGTAAAATGTTTACCATAGCGTTAGCTAAAGTAAAAACCTGTCAAGTAAAATTGTATCTGGCAAACATTGTAAATGGCATTACTATCACCTCCCCTCTCGCTGTCCCTTGCTTAAAGATTGCATTTGGTGATAGCTACCTCGCAGCAATTTGGTGGTCATGGCTGCAGAGAAGAATGCGTTGCATTAATGTTTTACCACAGACTACGCTAGCAACTTTCATGGTCTATCTAGTTTGGGGCTTAGGCTTTAGATATACTGACAATATTCTTTCTTACTCTTTCCTTTCGCATTTTGTCTCGCCCTACCCGGATTTGTCCTTATTGTTTCCCCTTCTTTATCTATTTAATTTTTTCCGTTCATTTCTTTTCCTTCTTGTCCTTTGCCTTTCATCCCAGCTTCCTTTCTTTCTTATTTCATTTTTTCCTTCTAGCCATCTATCCCTTTTTGTTTCTTTTAGTCTGTATGTACTTTTCTGTCTCCTTCCACTCTCTTTCTCTTTCTGTCTTTTCTCTATTTTTATTTCCTTCTTTCCTTCCCATCCTTCCTTCCTTTCCACAGGTTTCTCGTACAGCTCAGCTGTTTCGATTCCTATCTGTAACACTGTATGCCCCCTTCCACCACCTCCATTCTCTACATTACAAGGGAGGTATTCATATATTTTCACATTAATTGATTTGCAAGTCTTCTCATCGATTACAAAGCTGGTTCTGAAGTAAAATCGCAAGTTTCTGTGCTGGGTCCGAGAATGCAGGCTGGGTTCGCATACAAGCCTTCATACTTGTTTCTCAAAGTAAGCTATTGATTTCCGTTACCTTTGCTGAAATTTTCGTCGTAGTCACAGCATTGCATTGAGGAAGGCACATGCCCTTTTAAATGATCTCGAAATAACACCTCCCTCATGCTCTTTGCAAATTACTTCCTTTTTTGCTCTTATAAGATACACGACTTTGCCCGCAAAACGCCAGGATTGAGTTTAATGCCATCATGATTGCCCGTGGAACGATTGCATCCTTTGTGTCACCTAGTCTTACAACCTCCTTAAATTAAAATATAATGTTAACAATACCTAATTCCTCCTAGGAAAAACGATATACAGTAATCTTTCCCCCCTCTCCCCCCTTCCCTTCTCTGTCCATCTATCCATTAGCCAGATTGGTTAAGGCTTTTACCTGTATATTGATCATCCTCTTGAACACACGCTCACAAAACGCACAGAAGATATGTAGATTCTGATTTGATAAAACACGTCTTTTGAATAACATTGATTACCAGGAACAATTATCCCTTGTTTTCGGAAAGCACATTTACACAGAAGCGATTTAATCGAATTAAAAATGCTAGTTTTTTTCTTTGATGGCTTTGCTAAAATAGAATAAAGCGTGCATACGACACAGATATTGTATTGATGTCGCACGCCACCGAAGAAAAGACTTCAGCATTGTGCGGAGACATTTGACGGTAAAATTGAAGGGACAACATTTTTAATCTCTTTTCGTGTTTAAGATAACGTTTAAGTCCACATCGACTCAAAAACTCGCTGGTGGCCCAACAGCGTTATTTCAAAGCTTCTTCGTCGATATTGTGATATGACAGCAACATTGACCATTCAACTCCAAACGCAGATTAAAAATTTTCTCTCTGCATCCTTTTATACAGTTTCATTTGTAACATACCTCTGAAGTTAAAGAGTGCAGTAAAACTTCCACTGACTAACATTTGTAATTATAAACTTCGATTTAAACTGGTCATTATGAAGGTCAATATTCAACCCCAACAAAGTACTGGCAGCGCTAGACACAACCGTATGCTGACGTATGCAATCAAAAGAGCCTACCGTACGTGTTTGGGTACGGTAGGCTCCTTTGATTGCATGCGTCAGCATACGGTTGTGTCTAGCGCTGCCAGTACTTTGTTGGGGTTGTCGTTTGACGATTTATAGCGCTCTGTCCTCATTTGTTCTTGTTTGAAGGTCAATATTTTTTACTATAAATATTTACTGTAACTGATGTTAATATTTTCAAGTGCGCATTTTTAAAAAAATCAGAAGTACTTAAGTTTCTTGTAGAGGCTTTCCTTTTCTTTTAAAAAAAAAGTATTAAATAAGGTTAGTTCGAATATTCTGATTCAAACTTCGCTATGTTTTTCCAGCTAAACGGAAAGATTTGTATGTCATAGGTTACTAATATTTCAACTAGTTCTTCGAGGTTAAGGGACTGGCAGCTGATCGAATCAGGTTACCTTTATACTTCTACATTCTGCCTGCACTTTACTTCAAGGTGCGTGCCCGTATGCAGTCACTCTCCCTGCGACTTACTCCTATCAAGAACTACCTCTGAACTCTGTCAACGTTAGCACCAGCCTCGTTCTGGAGGTGAAGGCATGCAAAAATGCTCACGTGGCCATCAGCAACAGCCTTAACCTCAGCCAAAACATGTACGAGTTTGTGTTTGGTGCAGGCGAGAACACGTACTGCTCCATTCGGGGTTGCAAGCTTGGGTGCCAGCTAAAGTGAGTAGAAATTGTCGTTAATTGTATTTATGGAACCGGAAATGCAGCGTGTTTTCGGTCTCAACAGTCACGTAAAAGGGGGAAAGAATAAATTTGGACAAGAAGTACGCCGATCCATCTTTCCAACCCCTGCACACACACACACACACACACATACGCACACGCACGTGCGCTCAGAGGCAATGAGCCTTATCTGCGACTAGGATCAACTAAAGAAAACGATGCCCTTGATTTGGAAAAATCTTTCTTCAAACGAAACTGGAAAAAGACAGACTATAAAATATTAGCTGCACCTCATAGTACTAGTCTTGATATATATATATATAGATCAGTATTTTCGATTATTTTTTCTGAATACGTGGTTGAGTTCAGTCTGCTCTATAAAATCAAAACAATAGACCACTGTAGAGTTTCAAGAAGGAAATCTCGCGCAGTCGTTGTGAGTGTTTGCTTCACAAAGTCACGTTTCGTCAAAACTCTACAATCATCCATCTGATATATAGAGAGAGTATAACCAATGTGATGGATGGATGGATGGATGGATGGATGGATGGATGGATGGATGGATGGATGGATGGATGGATGGATGGACTGTTAACAGTTCTACGTCGTGCGCATGGCTTTCATGCACCGAGGTCAAAACTGTCTGGGTGGCATGGGGGTCACCTGGGGTCAGGATGGGCATCGGGGGTCAAGTAGACAAAAACACACTCGTCAAGACAACATCAGGAGCTTCTCTAGCCGTGCATCACGTGTGGATCAGCATGTACGGCGGAGCGTCCGGTGACTGGACAATAGGTGAGTACACCCTTCAGCTGTTTAGTGGGTCAGTGAAGTATGGAGACACATTCAGAAGACGGATTTAATAAACAGACCTAGACAATCAAAGCAGTGAGAACGAGAAACTGCTGGTAAGGTGGAGGGAGGGGAAATGTTAATGACGAAAGGAGCATTGCTGTAATTTTTTGGACGGATGAGTGAGTGAACGAGCGAGCGAGTGAATCCTTTGCCTGACAGCATTTACAGCAACCTTGCTGGTCATTTCACAGAAGGTACCAACGAACCATGAAAAATTCCATTTTTGCCACATTTTTAAAATTTTGTTCTGGTGGGGGTTAGGGGTAGGTTCTTTCTAGCTTTGTTCCTTACGCAGTAGGCTCTGCTAGCGTGGCACGCTGCACTGCAGCATGCTACAATGCAATGACTCGCGTTCAGAACATGCGAACCGGGTGCACCGGTAGATAGGATAGATGAGGAAACCGCATTCAGATTACTTGTAATTTCTTTCCTTTTGTCGGGAAAAGAATGATATTTTGGACAGGGATTTTTTTTTACACCTTCATATACAAATCAGAAGTTTACTAAATCGTCTAAATTACAGTAAGAACTTTCTGTCGTGAGAAAGGACTGGCTGCTAGCTACTATTGTCAGCTAAGACTATCCATGGAGAAACATCTTGTTAGGTACTTTTGCCTTTTCATTGATCTGTCAAAACAGTGAATATGGCTCAAACGGAGCTGCCACGACACACAGCTTGGCTGAGCTTGCCAGTAGGTGGGGTTTCGTGACGGAACTAAAGGCTACAGAAGTGGCTGATAGGACGTGTTCCGAATGTGTACCTGTCATTTTTTTTATTCTGCCAGCATGTGGGAATATTTCTGGCGTAGCAGTCTTTAGCTGTTTTGTATAGAACTGTCATTTAAACATAAAGACAAATACAAAACTGCACTTAAAATATCCCTCTCGTATGAGCTTTCCAAATCCGTCGTTTAAAAACCATTTCCGATCAATCGAATTTCCAGGTAATCTTTAAAATGTGCAACCGCCTATCATTTGCAGCCTGTCCTGAATCATCATCGGCAGCCGTGACGACGAATTCCACAACCCAAAGTGCGATGACAACGGTGATTGAAAACGCGTCGGAATTATCATCTTCTGCTGGCCAGCACGAGACATCAACAGCACTAGATTTGGCGACACTGTCGCAGATATCCACGTCTACAGAGCAGAATATGGCGACAGGGATGGCTGCGACCATGCTGGAAGCATCACCTTCCGGTACAGAGTTTGTTGCCATGACATCTGCAGGATGGCAGAGTGAGGCGACGTCGATGTTTTGTGACGGAGCAGTTGAAAGCAGCTCAGCTGTGACCTCCCTAACAGACTCCAGGAGCCAGTCAACGACCGACAAGCAAGTGAACAACTCGGAAACTACACTAGCGTCTGTCACTCTGCAGAAAGATTTCAAGCCTTTTTCTGCTACTTTTCCGAGGTGTCGCTGCGAGGTGTACAAGGTGTCACCACTGGCCTCGGAACTAGCCATGAAGGCAGCAGAGGAAGACGCGAAGAAGATCGTCGAGGAGCTGAAGCTGAAAGAGGAAACGTCAGCTCGCCGTCGACAACTGGAAAGCGCCAACGACAGAAGACTTTCTGCCAAGTTCCTAGGAACGACTGCTGTGGCACTGATAGCAGGGGCTGCCTTCCTAGTGACCGCCCCTGACTTTCTGGCCCTGTTGGTTTGGGCGGTCACGAAGCTGGGTCTAGTCAAGAAAGCTTCGGAACGCGCACGCCACTAGCCGGTTAACATGCATGAAATGAATAAGACTATGCACGCACGTAACCTTGAATTACCTTGTGCGCCTTGATTTACTCTATAGGATTTGACGTATTATTATTTTTTCTGGGGAAACAGAACAAACACACTTTCCAATCTATTTCGTTTCTTGTGAAACTGTAGATCCGACATCTTTGTTTTTAAAATGGTGTTTTTTGAGTCAATAACATAGAAATGTTTTTTTAAGAAAGTACAGTCGAATCCGGTTAATCGGACCACATCGGGACTGGTCCTAATAACCGGCTGGTCCGATTACACGAACACGCCCCATGTTACAATTAAGACGGCACGTGCTGTACGCTTTACATCCGCTGTACGCAGGCGACTTTCGTCTTCTTTTTCTTATTCGCTGTCACGTTCTTTGGTCCGTTTAAGCGGAATTTTGGTCCAAATAAGCGAATAATATTAGGCTTATGTACATGGGATTTGTTTCGGTTCTTTGAGATTCGGTCCGAATAAGCGGCTGGTCCGATAAACCGGTGGTCCCATTAACCGGATTCGACTTGTATTTGGTAGATACCAGATGATCAACTCTTCTGCTAAATGCAACCAATTTTACATTTAACAAGCTTTGATGGAAAACAAAATTTAAAGTCCTTGCTAGGTATCTAGAGTTCGGCGAATATTATTAAAACTTATCATAGATAAGTGTTTAATTTCATTTGGTATTTGCTTTTTAAATATCTTTAAAAAACCGTCTTCTTTTTTCTGACAATAAAAGAACCTTTTCATTCGTCTACATCGTCTGGAATCGTGCAACAGAGAATGCCGGCTGAAAGTCTAAGGGAGGGAATCTATGGAAACGGTCTCGTTATTGACAACTCTCTGTTGAAGGAAAAAGTAGAAAAACGGGTGAGCCTACAAGTGCTTCTGCTTCTTTTTTAATGCCACGGGCTGGTCTTAAGGCGAACACAGCAGTTCAGTACAGTACATTCATAGCTGGCCGACTTGTTTATACTCATGCCTCTAAGGCAGACGACAATTCCAGAAACTTAACGAACATTGACCCGAGATCAATAAAGAGCACATGAGTGTAGTACCAACGAGGCGGCGTTCTGCATTGCAAAGCATTTGAATGTTTTTGACAAAACCGTGGCAAAGGTGTTTAAAGAACACACGTACATACAACCACGCGCACTTTTTTCTGGAGGAGAGGAGGGGGGGGAAGAGACCCAAATCCTAAAAATCTGCTAAGCATGGTAAGATATGTCAAACTGGTTCAAGCCGGCTATACAATATTTCTTTACCTATAAAGATGAATGGATATAATCACTACAACTGGAAAGTTTAACATAATGGATGTGCGCGAGCATCAGGAAAGTTTGACACAACGCGTGTGTGCGAAACTCTCCTCGAGTCGTTTCTCGTTGATGGCATTTACCGTTGTAGTGTTGTCCTAGCTACACGGTTTTCGTCCTTAACGATCGCAGGTTCGAAGTCGTGCTCTGTGGACTGAGTGAAAATTGTAACAGATGTGGGTTCCTGTAACCGCAAGGGGTGGCCACTCGCATAGAAGTAGCGTGCCCCTGCTACCGATGTAAAGTGTCGTGGGTTCGGACATCGTGTACGGCAAAATTTTTCACTGCCCACTACCCACACCCTTCACCACCCTCTCTCCTCCTCCTCCTCCGTCACGATATATAGCTCTGGCTGCTGACTTGGCGCCAAACAATAAGCAACAAAACAACAAGCCTATTTCCGATGACTCTTCTTGGCTGTATTTCGGTTCTGAAACGTTTGACTGTTGTCTGACTGACAATGTTTTGGTTGCATGGATCAATTTTTAAAGAAAGACTAGCTGTCGTTAAGGGCTTGGGTTGGTTCGGGGCAGACTCTGGTTGACCTGGCACACTGCAGACCTCAGGCAGCTGTCGTCTTTGAGCTGAGCCAGTGACACCACGTCAAAGATCAGGCTTCGGATGGAGGCATACACTTCGTAATCAAGTAGGCACGTAGCATTTTTTGACACACGAAAGAACAAATGGATTTAACATTAAGGAAACAGTCTTTGACTGACAGAGTGTACCGGCTCAAGTTTCACTTACTAGGCCCTACCTTTTTATTTCTTTACGAGGATATGTAAATAAAAACAGAGCACTCAAGCAACCTGAAAAGGTGTTACTTCATTTTACAAGAATGAGATGAACAAAAGATGGGTATTATAGAATCTTTAAGGCTAACTACAACTTCTTGGAAGCTTTATGAAAAAGTGTCTCTGGCAATGTGCATCAATCTTATCAGCATTTCCTGCAGGTAACTAATGAAATGCTTTTATTTCTTGATCTTTTACTTTTAATGTACTAGGGAAAAAAGCAGGTAACGTTTTCATTGGACCGAATGTATTATAGGCAGTAATGATCTTCCAGGAAACTGCAACGTTTTCAGTGGTGACCGTAAGACATTAACATATTTTACGTAAGACTGTATTTTGATTGGCTCCAGTTTTTCTGAGCTTTTTCAAGCTCCTGCAAACAAATCACAAACAGGTGGATATCTTTCAAGAACCCGTGCACCAGGCACACAGACGTGCGCTCAGCAGAAAGGTGGGTAACATGAGGGTGGGGGTGCGGAACAGCGGCTGTGAAGGACGTCAAAGAAAAATCAACTTCCATCGCCAGCGCAGAGAATTCCATATTGCATTATTGCAACAAACGGCAGACATTCTTTCAAATCAATCCCTTAACTGCGATCGTTGTCTTTTGCTAGATAGTGTTGTAGATTGAGTAGACAGACTGCTCCAAAATCGGTTACTGGGCAGCAATTGGCAGTGAGCTACCTGGACGGACGGACGGACGGACGGACGGACGGACGGACGGACGGACGGACGGACGGAAGGACCAATAAACGCCTGAACAATAGAGTCAAGAGAAAAATCTACGGAACTGATTGATGGTCAAAATGGAAAATTTTATGGGACAGAAGAACTTTTCAACAACCGGTCCGAGTTATTAAGAATGAATAAATTTATATTGATTGCTTCACGCCACTTTTCTTTTTGGCAAGTATGTCGCAGACAACTGCTGTGACATCGCAGATCCATTCAGTCATGTGGACACTGATGCAGGCAGGTTTCATATGCCATTTCTCAATGGCTGTAGCAGGTGAGAGAGCTCCAGATCTGGAAATTTTTTGTTGCTTAAAATTCCTCCTTGTTTTATTCATTTAGTTAATTATAATATTTGTTTTATGTACATTAGTTAAAGTAATAGATGTTATTTAGCATTTCGTTGACAGTACAACTTCTTTGACATTCAGTGGTTATTTGGGGAAGTGGTTAGAGTTTAAGAGATCTGGTACAAGTGTAACGAAATTGAGACCTGACGTGTAAAAATAGCATTGTTCACGCAGTTTGAACCAGAGGGTAGTTCACTTAGTTCAGGGAAGTAAATTTCGTGCTCTCCCAGAAAACAATACGTACTGGGGAAGGGGTAGTCAACCCACCTCCCAGGTCCAAGAGTCAAGGACAGCAGACGACAGCAGTGCGACAACTGATCATGAATGTATTAGTAATGTCCGGTCGCTGGCCTTGGAAACTCGTGATGCTGTTTACAAGAATAGACCATGTGATGTAGAGGGCGTTGGAGTAGGGAGGAATAAGAATAGGGGGACATGCGAGAATCAGGGAGATTCAGACGGAGATTAGACCAAGAGAGAGAAGGATACAGACGGAAGAAGCGTGCTCGGGCTTACGCCCAGCCCTTAGGGCTTATGCTTGCTTGGCCAGGGGACTTAGAAAGTTTTGACCATGAAGGCCCAAGGCAGGAGTTAGCAGGCAGAAGACGGGCGGGCACAGTAGAGGATGGGCCACAGGGCTATCTTCTATATGCGCCTCCGCTGCAGCTGTACAAAGGAGCTATACTCTGGAAGAAGCCACTGCCTTTAGCGGCCAGGCAAAAGTTAGAAAATAGAGAAGGGCAGGCTTCAGTCTGTGTCACTAATAAGGTAGACAATAGTGAGAGAGAAGAGGTCCTATAATAGCCACTAGACTATGGAACAGGTTGCATGAGAAGCCGGCCACCACCTTGCAACGGTTAATGTTCAACAAATAAAGTTTGGGTCGCGCACTCATCTAGTTTGGCGTGAGGTTCGATTGACTGAAACTGGTAGAATTGTTACACAAGTTAATTTCAGCAGTTTAAACATAAAAGTCAGATATAAACATGTTTCATTGCACACTGGCTTATCTTACATACAATATTATTTTCTCATTAAAGCAGATAGCTGCATTCCATTTTACAAACTTGCACTAGTTAATCTCTTCAAACATTTACATATAAATCCCATTTTATCTACGTTTTGTGCAGTGTTAGATTTGCTTGTGTATCTGTATTGCATGCTTGTTTGTCTGTTTTGTTTCGTTTCTTTCTTTCGTTTCTTTATTTCTTTCTCTTATCCTCTTTTATCCCCTCGTTCTCTTTATTTCTCCGTCCTGTCCTCTGTCTTTATCGCTCTTTTTCTCTTTTTATCTCCTATTTCTTTCTCTGTGTTTCTTTATTCTTCGTCTCTTCGTGTAATCTTATCTCTATTTTCTTCCCTATTTGTCATCAATTTCTTTTTTGTTAAACCTATCCTTTCGGATCTTTTGTTCTTACTCTCGTTTTTTGTTCTTTCTTTGACCACTTGTCTTTTTCGAGGTCTTAAAAACTGATTTTTAACAATACTTTCGTTATGGCTGCCTGGAGTTACTCGGAGCATTAAATTCCAAAGTTTGTTTATCGTGACCTTCTTGGGAACTTCGCGAAGCAAACGATTGATCACATTTTAATCGAAATCAAGCCCCCGTGAGCGGCTTGTGATATTATAAATGACTTTTTGAATTCAATATTACTCTGAAGAATAGCTAATACTATTTATTAAAGGACAGCTAATTATAGGTTTGTCCTTATAACCGTGGACACCACGATCTGGCCTGTGTCTGATTAAGATTTTTATGTAAAACTTTAATTTTAAAAGACGTTTTCAGCAATGTTTTAGGTAGATATTAATGCATTTGCATATTCAGAGCAGAAGACGATTTACTTCTTTTAGCAGTACTAACGCAATCTTTCTCTCTCTCTCTCTCTCTCGCTCACAGATACATGCACATACTTACATACCCTCACAAACACACCCTGTGAATCTCATCCTCCCTGCCCCTCACACACAAGCTACGAACTGAATTCAACAATCCAGCAACCGTCTCCTGTTTAGAGAAGGAAAAAAAAAGAACCGTTGGCTGGTCTGTTTACTTGCATATCGACTGTTTTTGGGATTGGACGCGTCGGCACAAAACCCGGAAGTCATACAGAGGGAAGTTCGGGAAATGGCTGTGTCTGCCATAGACAACGCTCGTTATACCCGATAAATTTTCCCTTGATCTCCGAGAGAGAAAAAAATTACACAGAGAATCAATTACCGAGCTACTGAAATATACAGAAATATGCCATCGATTCGATAACGTTTAGAACAGAAGTGCCAGTGACTCAAGTCTCATTCAAATCTGATGAAATGTATGACTTCCATGGATGGCAAAGATAAAGTAAACTGTAAACTACAACTTATTCTACAATATTTCAAGTCCTATTTCAAGACAGCGAAGACTGAAAGTTTCAGTATTGACTCAGAGGAACGCTAATACAATAATAAAGTTATGGGAGGTCTGAACAGTTAAAAACAAATTGATTGAGTAGTAGAAGACTGAACATGTTAACTTCATTTGACCCTAGTCCACCTTGTCAAAAGTGTATTTGTATAGTCACATATCAATAGTGTATTTGTGTACTGTCACATATCAATAGTGTATTTGTTTACTGTCACATATCAATAGTGTATTTGTGTACTGTCACATGTCAGTAATGTATTTGTATACTGTCACATATCAATAGTGTATTTGTATACTGTCACATATCAATAGTGCTTTGTATAATGTATATCTGTATAACGTATGATGTTTATAACTTTAAATATACGCATATTTCGCTTTAAAACCTTGCGACTAATCTTCATACCTTGGACGTATAAATAAATAAAAAAAAGCTCGTACTACGAAATACTAAGAGCTTCTACACATTCCTGTCGCCTTCATTCCGCCCCATGGTTTGCAAGAGTGTTCCTGTCTCCCGTAATGGTCATGAAAGCGGTCGTGAGCCCCGTCCGTTCGTTCTGTGTATTTTACACGGATTTCTACGTATAAACAGATAATAAGAACGCCAATGCACTCCAAACCTTAACTGTTACAGTCTTGTGTTTCGATGTTCTTGTGTGTGGATTGTGAAACATTCCTTTCTTTCTTGGTATGAACTGTTACAGTCTTATGTTTCGATGTTCTTACGTGTGGATTGTTACATATTCCTTTCTTTCCTTGTATGAACTGTTACAGTCTTGTGCCCCTATCCAGTCTCCCTGTCGGGAAACTACTCCTATCGGGAAGTCCCGCCGCCCCTCGTGAACGAAAGCACGAGTCTTGTTGCGGACGTGACGGCATGCATGGACGCCCATGTGGCCATCAGCACAAGTCCTGACCTCAGCAGCAACATGTTCGAGTTTGTGTTTGGTGCAGGCAGCAACACGTTTTCTTGCATCCGAGATTGCAAACAATTTTGCCTTATAGCGTGAGTAGGATTCATCTTTAGTTTCTTAAGTCAAGCCGTAAAATAATAATATAGAGGATACAAGGGGATTAAGATGGAAAGAACCTGGAATGGAAAAGATTTGACTAAGTATAGCGGAATTTTAAGTTCTCAACTCAGTCGAATGAATGCACCCGAAAGCATCATTGCAGACGCTTGCTTTCTAGTAGTCAGACCACTGCGCACCCAGATTTATGTCTCTGAAAGAGGACTCTGAGGAAAAAAACTTGATTTCAACGTGTCTTAAACAATATGCGTTACCGCAAACAGGAAAAGTATGAGAAAAACAGGTGACTGCCGCTTGGAGTAAAATCTATCTTAAATTTAAAACAAGGGAACTGGACCAAGCTAAGACATGACACAGACAAAGACAATCTACATGTTTCGGAGCACTACCCCTTCCTCAGGACGACACAAAAACGACGAAAAAACGACAACAACGAAAACAGAAGAAAAAGACTTAGCTTCAGTAGATGTGGCGCATAGGCTGGACAGCAGGAAAATGACTAA
>SMGT01013587.1:53448-82763 GCA_004794575.1 Lanistes nyassanus
CGCAATACCACCATGGCGAACGTACCCCTATGACGGACTAGCCCCGGTCTCCCCTACACCCCGATTCGTCATGCATCGAAAGCCTGTTCTGTAGGTTTCAGTCCTGATGTTACTGAGCAAGTTATTTGCCACCAGCCGAAATACATTCCAAGCCTCTTTCTCTTCTCCCTTGAGAAGTGTATCAAGTTCCTCATCCTTGAAGAGGTCGCGTATCAAAGGACGAGCAAACACTTTGATTCTAGCCGTGCTGAGTGCTGGACATTTTTCTCCTAACACTCAAAGGCGACCCTAGTCTTTTCCATAGCTTTGACAAAGTTCTTCATAAATCCAAATCTGATGTGCAGACGTGACAACAGGATCTTGTCTGCTTCATCCGGAGGGTCATGTTGCACATTTTTCTTACCAGCAGAATAACCAGCTCGACGGGGCCAGTCTCCTTTCTTGTAATGAAGATCTCTTGCACGACTGTCCCGTTCGCACAGGAAACAGCAGAACTTTGTTTACCCGAGCTGCAGGCCCATCAGGAGGGCGACTACTTTTAGGTCTCCACAGATCGGTCAGGAATACTTGGTGGACTGAAGACAGTCCTTATAGTTTCTGCATGTTTGACTGGAATGCAGTGCAGTCGGTTTCCACTGTGCAGCAACGCTGCCTTGAGACTCGCTTTAGATGAATTTATAAAGAGTCGAAATGCTTCCGGCTCATCTGTGAAGCAGAGTGCCTCTAACAGACTGTCGACATCGCAACTGAAGACCACGTGACGCTTCCTTGTAAAGAAGTGTTCAAAAGTCTGCTGCCGGTTCCGAAATACAGTCACTGAAACGTCGTCCTGCAGAAGATTCCAATGCTGGAGCCTCGACCCCAACAATTCTGCTTTACTCTTAGGCAATTGGGATTACTTAAGCGTGGCGTTCTAGATGGTGGATCAGCTGGAAGAAATTCCGGATCAGGATCATCATTTGTTCCGGCACACGGTTCATGGAGAGAGCTGACTTCAGTTTCTGACTCGTCATCCAAATCTACATAAATTTTGTCTGGTGGCTTAGGAACAGAAATTCCCTCTCCGTGAGGAACTGGGCATGTCGCGGATGGTATGTTTGGGTATGATATCCATTTCTTCTTCGTGATGGATCCAGTGACTGCTGGAGCCATGTATGCAAAAGTAACAGTCAGTGGTATGATGTGTTGTCTCTCTCCAAACCATGGGCATGCCAAGCGTCATCAACAGCCTCTTGCTCCTAAGCCACTGAGTAAGCTGTGACGAACACGTACCACAACACACGTATCACAACACACGTACCACAACACACGTGACACAACACACGTACCACAACACTGTCACGGAAACGACCCCCCTCTAGCGTTCCCATGACAAGCAGATGGAAACTTTTAACTACAAAATGGCGTCATCTCCATTCACTGTCTCCCGTTGTTGCCATAATGTAGCAAGTCTAGTAAAACAGCATTGTTAAACACAGATTAGTTCATTCATTTAGAAGTTGTAGTAAATTCCCATGCATTTTTCACGGCACACACGATCTTTTATTAAAGGGCTTTCTTTTAATCAGTACGTTCTATACTTTCTATACATGAATATCTAGGACAACTTGACCCCAATGCACTTAATTCCCGCGCTTTTTCTATGATCAACGTGTGGATTTCGCGCCGAATTAGTTCAAGGTCTAGAATCCTATTTTACTATCAGTTAAAGGTCTTCAATGACGCAAACCTGCTTCGTACTTTCGCGCCAAACTCACTCAAGGACATGCATGCTAAGCAGTTTTCTTCTATAACTTTCTATTTCTAGAAGCTTCTATAGACGACCAGACATTGTTACACCCAATCACAGATAGGCACGTGATCGCCAAGACGCGTGGAGAGAAAGCGTCTCTTACCGGCAGTCACAAGAGAACCATCGAAGAGAGAAGACGTAGGGCGTGATCTCCTGAAAGACAAAGTTGTTGGCCTGAAGCATCAGGCAGTGTAGTCTTCCTAGTGTCCTGCTTGCCTATATAGTCAGGGCAGTTAGAAGTCCCATAGGGAGGGGGAAAGTCGTTTAGCAGACTAAGAAGAGTCTGAAAATTGTTTAGCAGACTAAGAAGAGTCTGAAAGTCGTTTAGCAGACTAAGGAGAGTCTGAAAATTGTTTAGCAGACTAAGGAGAGTCTGAAAGTTGTTTAGCAGACTAAGGAGAGTCTGGAAGTGGTTTAGCAGACTAAGGAGAGTCTGGAAGTTGTTTAGCAGACTAAGGAGAGTCTGAAAGTGTTTAACAGACTGAAGAGAGTCTGTGTGTATGCCAGAGGGCATTAGTTCTCACGCCAATGGTGGCGGAACGTATGTACCAAGGAGGGTACTTTGATATCAAGACTGTCGTCTTGAAACCTTGCCTTTGTCGGAACCGGTGTTAGGAGACCCGGTAAATCGTCGAATCGTTGCTGTCTTGCCCTTGGAGAGAAACCTACGCTCTGTGACTCCAGGCTAGTAGAAGTTCCATCAGCCTGTAAAACTGTGATATCTAAAGATAACCTCACCCGTCAGACGTTGTCCAGGAACTTGTTCAACGAAATCAGAATCCGCATAGATCTACACCTCCCGCACCTTGGGAAATGAACGATATCTAGAAGAATTTTACCGGAGACTCGCCAAAGCATTTATCCCAGTGATTTGTTATGAACTATAGTGAAAGGACTTGAATCATACAGTGGATTTTTGTGCCTGTGTCAACGGATCTCAGTAGTGAGTGAGTTAAATCTTGTACAGCTTAAATGTCCATCTGAGTGAATGATTGAGTGAGACTGTAAGTAGATCTCGTTGACACTTTTCTTCTGATCTATCTGCTAGTGAATACGTGAACCTAGTTTAGTGGAAGAGTCTATTCTGTTCTCATCTGTCATGTGTTGTGGTTTCCGGTATTGAATACTCTTTATTTAATAACATTGTATTGAGGAGCTTCTTTACTGTGTGGATTTGAGTTTGTTGAATAACAGTCAGAGAGCGAGGTAGTGTGAGTGGCGGAATGCGCACGTCATTCCCCTATCCCCCTGTCTTTCCCTCACAAACACACGTACCACAACACACGTGACACAACACACGTACCACAACACACGTGACAACGCACATGACAACGCACGTACCACAACACACGTGACACAACACACGTACCACAACACACGTGACACAACACACACGACACCACACATGTACCACAACACACGTGACACAACACACGTGACACAACGCACGTACCACAACACATGTGACAACACACGTACCACAACACACGTGACACAACACACGTGACACAACACACGTACCACAACACACGTGCGGTGCCCATACAGGTCCTGATCGGCGACTTTACATCCAAAGTAAAGATGTTTTGTCTTCTGATCAACAGAGATATCAGTTTTTCTGATTTTCGAATGTAATTTCGCCCCAAATATAACAAAACTGATCCGCACTGTTCACGCATTTGCGAGACATTATGGTGTTGCTGATAAATGAACTGCTTTCTAATTAATTATAATCTTACGTTCATGTGTTAGTCTATACCTCACGTTGACGTAAGTCACAGCTTCTACAACTGCACACCACATTAGAAAGCCGTATACTGCCACAACTGCCTGTGAGTAGTGCGAGGGGGGGGGGGGCGTCACCCTCATCTTGAAACATTGTCATGAAATCATTGTAAGCACTACAAACATAAAATAGATTGATTTTTATTCATAAATGCTGAATAAAATCTTTATTACCTTAAAGGGAGTCTAGCCAGTGCTAAACCAATACCTGTAACGATTATGATACCATTAAGACGTTCCCAATAGTTACAGCTGGTGTCTAAAGCCCCTGTAGTGCACAAATGTGCCTCATCGGCGACTGAATTGTGAAGCCTGCCTAGCTGGCAGAAACGCGCCGCGAGAGCCTCGATTTCGCTGTGAAGGGTTTTCCGGAATGCTGACGTAGTAAAGTCAAGTCGTGGTAAGCATGGGTCGCATGTGCGCTGCATACGGCTGTATCAACCACTCGGGAAGCAAACGCGGCGTTAGCACGCATCGTTTTCCACCAGCAGAAAGTCATTACCGAAGACTTTGGTTAAATTTTGTAAAGAAGACACGGCAAGACTTTGTGCAACCCACGAAGTACCAATGTATTTGTGGCCTTCACTTTACCGAAGACTCCTTCCAGGATCAATATACCCGGAGGCTGAAGCTACAGCATTGGAACACAGTAGTCACATGCACACCTAGGTATGGCATTAAAAAAAAAAGTTTTAAACTTCAGCTCTTAAAGACTATATATTACTTTCCACAGCGTGTTGCTGCAAGCATCCTTTATGAGGTGGAATCTATCCATAACATCTGGGCAACATTTCCTCTATAAGACACATTATTACTACAATATTATATTACTAGGGTTATGTATATCGTGTCAATTATATCTGGTCCGTGACTCGATGATGAAACAAAAACAAAAAAATACAGCAGGTACTAATGACGGACGCATTACAATAACAATGTAACGAATGTAATTTTGCCGTAATCACGCACAGTCATGTGCTCGATGAAAACAAGTTGAAAAACGTTAGCTTAAATATTAAGCTAGCTGAAACATGAAAGTGCGTTATCGAACTTTTTATAAAAAAAATCCAACCCTTCTTGAAGATACTCGAGGGTTCTATAAAAAAAAAATTAGTCGTATAAAACAAAAAACAAACAAAAAAATCGAAGTACCAAAGACAGTAAAAGCATTGAATGATTCACAAAGACGAGACATACAGAGTAAGACTTACCAGTCTGTATTGTTCAACCGATCAGCCACGAGTCCTAAGCTACCCGAATAGCCACGAGAAGCCACCAAAAGCCCCGGTTTTAGGTCTAAATAAAAGGTTTGAAATGTAGTTTAAACATCAGAATGCACTTGTGTAAATATTTGATGCATAATATGCCAAAATATACACCTTTGTACGCACCTTGTAAAGATTTGTGACTGAAATGTTATCGTGTGCTCGACTGCCATGAGTCACCTTTCGAAAAACCGCACAGCCACAAGGGATAATTTAATGTAGAAACCAACTGTTATAAATAATCGATGCATATTAATATACCAGAAATGTACAGTTAGGTACGGAAGTCTTCTAATACGTGCTATAACGGTCGAATTGGGGCTATTCGGGGTTTTGAAATGGAGTGATACACGGCAAACGAGCAGACGAATACAGTACTGACACAAATCTTTAAAATGTACGTACTCAAGTGTCGAGTTTTGGCATATTATGCATCAGATAATTCAGAAAGTGCATTCTGATGTTTGATCTACCTTTAAAACCTTTGATTTAGACCTAAAACCGTGGCTATTTGGGGTTAGGCGATTCCGCAATCTGACAGCGGTTAAATTCAGATTGGTAAGGCTGCACTTCGATGTGCCTAAATACTATTTTATTTTCGATTTCTTCATCGCTGGAACTGCCAGAAACATAGTGTGTATTCCTTCCCGCCTCCATTCTTTGTTATTGGTATTAAACCGTCACTTCCGGAATCCCGCGAGGTCGTGTTATTCCGTCGCGTCGCTCGGCAATCTTAGGAAAAGAGCATCTGAAGCCTCGATCTTTGACATCGATTTGTAGCAGCGGGACGGCCGCTTTGGTTAGAGAAGAGTGATACATTTTTTAAATAACGAAGTATAGGCAACTCGCTATCGAACAGCAAAACTTTGTACCTAGGTGGTTAGACTCCCTTTAATCTCTGCCTTATGGTCAAAATTTATTTAAAATCCAGCAGCAGTCAGGTAACTGAAATCCAATTTGAACAAAAGTCCGCCATTTTGGTCAGTTGTGGAGGTGGATGCAAAAACCCGTATGTTTCTCTAAGCCAACCTCAACTGATGGTCAAAGGGAAACAACACTATAATTAACAAAGAACAAATGAGAACAGAGCGCTATAAAATCGTCAATGGACAATCCCAACAAGGTACTGGCAGCGCTAGACATACCCGTATGCTGACGTATGCAAACAAGGGAGCCTACCGTACCCATACACGTAGCAAAGAGAGATTATGCTGACGTATGCAAGATCTGCCACGCTCCTTACTTTCGATTCTCTCTTTGCTACGTGTATGGGTACGGTAGGCTCCCTTGTTTGCATACGTCAGCAAACAACACTATAATCAGGAATGTCCGAGGTACACAGTAAACACAGCTGCTTCCCTTGGACCTTTTCTGTAAGGAAAGCGGTATTTTCAAAGTGTGGGGCATCCTAGGACTTCCTGGCTAAGGCCAGTGCTCTACCCACACAAGTTAAATGGGCGGTTGACGAAGTGACATGCAATTAGTGGGCAGTATTGCATCACATATTGTGATATTTCACTGCAACAGGGGACTGATGCAGTTCTCTGTATTATTTACAGCATTATACGTATCATAGGTGTTTGTTATGTGCACTTATGAACTCAAGGTATGAACTTTTCAGCTGACCTCTGTATCTTTAGAAGGAGAGCCAACAAAAATTTTTCAAAATCGCATTCATATTCAGCACATCAAAATTATTAAGAAAATGTTACTTTTCTGTCCGATACATTTTGGCTGCTGACCAGGTTAGCCAACCCCTATTCTAGCTCTAACAAAGTTTCGAACCACATCTTAGCAACAACTGGGCTGACAAACTTAGAGTTGAGGATTATTGTGATAATAAGTCCATGTCGAGATGCTGAAAAGGAAGAGGCTGGAAGATGACAGGGATGACAGTACCAACAGCATTGCGCAGTCGAACTTACTGTTCATAGCCTTCCTCTGGCATGGGTCTCATTTCCTCGCCTTGTGGTTCCGGAAGACTGCCAATGTCTCCCTTGTTAGCTGAAAGGTAGCCTTGGCGGAACTGCTTCCTGTCATATGGAGAAAAACCTCTTGCACAGGCAAAACATATAAACAATATGGCACAGAATATGACATAAAGCAAACTCATTACTAAGGCTTAAAATTAAAACAGGGTAGGCAAAACGTTTATCTCAGCAGCTGTACATATGTATATGTATAACTGTTCTTTGTGAGTAGGAAGTACGATCTTATTTGAGTTTTGTTTGAAGACGTTATCTGGCCTTTTGTTCGTAATGTCTGTTTGCCCTAGGGTCCTGTGTATTTTATGCGCACATGGACTTATGAACAGGAGATGCGGCCATAACCCATCCCTGTATATTTTATAGAGTGATGACTGACATCGTGACCACTCACCTGGATATTTTAAAGAGGATGATGGCCAGCAGCAGCACTGCCACGAATCCCACGATACAACCCAAAATAACTCCAATCTGTGTTTCTGGGGTCTCCTCAGGTTCTGTAACATGCGTGATTATCCTTTTTCTCAGCCGTTTTCTGTGCCTTATGAAAGTGAATACAAGAGCTATGGATTACTGTTTCAAGGATAATGTGCAAGAAAAACAGGTGACTGCCGCTTGGAGGAAAAACCTTTCTTAAATTTAAAACAAAGGAACTGGACCAAGCTAAGAGATGACAAAGACGAAGACAATCTACATGTTTTGGGGCACTACCCCTTCATCAGGACGACACAAAACGACGAAGAAACGACAACAACGAAACCAGAAGAAAAAGACTTAGCTTCAGTAGATGTGGCGCATAGGCTGGACAGCAGGAAAAAGACTAAGGGACAGTGAGTAAGAAAGGTTGTTTTAAATTTAAGAAAGGTTTTTCCTCCAAGCGGCGGTCACCTGTTTTTCTTGTATATTTTGGACCCTCCACCTCCCTCCTTTTCTCTTAACCCCCTTACCCCTCCTCTCTCTCTCTTACTTCTTTTCTCTCACCTTCTCTCCCACACTGACACCCCCTTACCCGCGCTTCTCTCTCCACCCCGCCTCCCTCTCCACCCGCACCCTTCCCTACCCTTTCCTACCCACCTTGCGATTTGCTGCCCCTCTTTTTAACCCTTCTTACTCACTGTCCCTTAGTCATTTTCCTGCTATTCAGCCCATGTTGAAATCGATTTTAGGTTTGTGAAGTTTTGTTGTGGTGTTAAGGTGCAGGCAAGTAGGGCAGCGAGAAACATTGCATGGGGTGGAGCCAGTGGACGAGGGGGGGCGGAGGAGAGAGGTTGGACACTTTGAGTTTGAGTAGGTCTCGTAGGTTCTTATCTCCCCGAGATGCCAGGAGAGGGGGTTTGCTGAAGAGATGGGGGTTGGGATTTGCATAGTCTGTGCCAGTTGGAAAGGAGGATTCTACGTACAGGGTGATGGGTCACAGCAATTGGTCGAGGTTCTGTGTGGGTGGGTTGGAGAGTAAGTTTTTGTGGTGTGGCAGCAGCTTTTTGCTTGGCAGAGTGCAAAAGATCTGGAGGGTAGTTGCAGACCAGGAAGAAGTTTACCATTCAGTCAGATTGTTCATGGGAATCTGTGTCATACTTTTCCGTTATGAGTCAGCGAAAAACAAGAAATAAAATCCTGTCTGCATGCGCGATACATTTGTATGGCCACGATTTCTTACTAAATTAAAACGGAATAGAATAAGACCTTTTTAAGAGAATATGGAGCCAAGAATTTCTTACCGCATCTCGTAAGCAAGCTAGAATGCTGGAAACCAGGAGGACATTTGGCCAGGGGTGTGGTCTTGACCTTAATGCCTCCAAGTAATATGTTTGGGAGCTGGACAAAAAGCATGCGTCATCAGGACCAGGAAACACTACAAACTAAAACAACAGCAACAAAAAAGCTGACATTCAGACAGAAAGCATAAAAAAGAAAAGGGGAAAGACTAAACAACAACAAAAAGCTGACATTCAGACAGAAATAAAGCGTAAAAAAGAAAAAGTCCTCCTAATATGTTTATGAACAAATGGAGTTTATGGATGTTCAGACACGATTAAATCGTTGATATTTGTCCCAGCATTCCTCCTAATAGGTATCACAAGGACACTCACAATTTTCTCAAATATCTTGGTTTCATTCATTTTCTGTTCCACCATCTGTTGAAAATCCTTCAAGGCCATGTCGGCTGTCGTATCATTGTGTGCAGTCGGCACCGCCCTGTACAGAGAAAGGGAAGGGGGGTTAGTGGTCGGCTGGGAAAGGGGAGGTTCCTTTAACATTTTGGACATTTTTAGAAGCAGCAGGTTTATGTTAGGACAATGACTAACAGCTCACAAACTGTACATGATCATGTCTAGAATGACAGCTCACAAACTGTACATGATCATGTCTAGAATGACACCTCACAATCTGTACATGATCACATTCAGAATGACAGCTCACAATCTGTACATGATCATGTCAAGAATGACAGTTCACAATCTGTACATGATCATGTCTAAAATAACAGCTCACAATCTGTACATGATCATGTCTAGAATGACAGCTCACAATCTGTACATGATCACATTCAGAATGACAGCTCACAATCTGTACATGATCATGTCAAGAATGACAGCTCACAATCTGTACATGATCACATTCAGAATGACAGCTCACAATCTGTACATGATCATGTCAAGAATGACAGTTCACAAACTGTACATGATCATGTTCAGAATGACAGCTCACAATCTGTACATGATCATGTCTAAAATAACAGCTCACAATCTGTACATGATCACATTCAGAATGACAGCTCACAATCTGTACATGATCACACTCAGAATGACAGCTCACAATCTGTACATGATCATGTTCAGAATGACAGCTCAAAATCTGTACATGATCATGTCTAGATTGACAGCTCACAAACTGTACATGATCACATTCAGAATGACAGCTCACAATCTGTACATGATGATGTCTAGAATGACAGCTCACAAACTGTACATGATAACATTCAGAATGACAGCTCACAATCCGTACACGATCGTGTCTAGCATGACAGCTTACAATCTGTACATGATCATGTCTAGAATGACAGCTCACAATCTGTACATGATCACATTCAGAATGACAGCTCACAATCTGTACATGATCACATTCAGAATGACAGCTCACAATCCGTATACGATCATGTCTAGAATGACAGCCCACAAACTGTACATGATCATGTCTAGAATGACAGCTCACAATCTATACATGATCTTGTCTAGAATGACAGCTCACGATCTGTACATGGTCATCTCTACAACTTCAGCTTTTGGAGATTTTTGTTTTCCTCTTCAAAGTCCGAACAGTATAACGGGAGAATGTCAAACCATATTCCATGTTTTTTCCTTACTCGCAATTAAAGAAATACCTTCACAGGTCTTTCAGAGTCGGTCACAGAAAGGTGTTTTACTTTTCACTTTCGAAAATCGAGGGAAAAATACACTGCAATGGGGCGGAAGCAAGGTATGCGGGAAATGCTCACGTGATGTAGTGAAAATCTATTTGTGACTCAACAACCACAGCCTCTATCTTGGAGCACCAGGTTCTGACGTCAGCGTTGGAGCAGGAGGAGCCAAGACACACGTCAGACAAATCGGCTTTCTGTGAGCGGAGCTTACGAACGATGGCCAGCCGCACTTCCTTGGCCTCCTCGGTGGTGCACGTGACTGCCAAGGTGAAGGTGAGCTCAACGGTAATCGTGCTTGATGCGTTTGGCGTGCCTAGTAGATGACAGACAAAGATGGTTACACAACTTCCAGTTCAGCCTGGAACCAATGGGCTACCTGGAATTGTCTGTGAACTTCTACAAATGTGACATTTTCGGCATTTGATGGATAGACCGTTTATAAAAATTGCGTTCTGTGTCAGTCTGGACATGACGAAGACGACAGACAAGAGCAAAGAAAGAGGTGCGACAAAAGCTGTAGATAACCACACGTGTACAGACGAAGATACGAACTTTCATCTTGACGGTAACAAACAGCGAGCGTAATCAGCAAGAAGGGCACTAGCGGCTACTAACACCTGTCCACTCCTCATTACTGCCTCAAGGCCATGTCTCACCCATGATATTTTTTTCCTACAAGTGCTCTGGGTGTTATCCTCAAATGGATCAAATTGATGTGAGCCAATCAGAGAAAGCGAACTGAAATACCGCGAGACGTCACGACCTAACCTCTTATAGCTACAGTGAACGACACCAAACCGTAGTGATGATGCCCAGTGGCAAAGACACCGGTTTTCCGCCATTGAATGGCTCGAACCCTGTTCTAGCTTCTTTTTTTTAGAGACATCACAGCGCAAATTCTTATAGCTACAGTGAATCAACCAAAGTGAAAGGGATAATAGCCCGCTGGTAAAGACACTAGCTTTTCACCATTGAATTTTAGAGGTTTGATCCCCATGGTTATTTTCAATTTTTGTCGGTTGGGGATTAGGGCTAGGCGCAGGGTTATATCTATAGGTATTGGGCAAGGGCTTCTGTTTTCATGTATAAATTGCAGTCTGTGTTTTGGGGTCAAACAGTGTCACATGTCACTCCTAGGTTATCACCTGTCACTCTTAGCTTAGCCTGCTAGCTCCTCCCCTTTCTGGACACCTTGGTAGGTGGGCGCTACGTCATTAGCCATGACAGGCTGATAGCTTCGCCCCAACCTAGGCTGCCAGAACTGGTTTGAACTAGAATAGGTGGTTCCTGGAAACGCAGTGCGGAAAAAGCTCAGCGTACTTAAGTTTTGGACATTAGGTGATACAGAGATAGACACTCGGACCGGACATGGAGAGAGAGTTAATGTAGGAAGACCTAGTGAAGCGGACACGTGTAGACCCACGGACCTCTACCCCTCGCCATCTTAGCCAGGACACGTCGAAGAGAACTCCAGTTTTTGCCAGATACACAGGGTGTATTTCGCTGACACGCCGACGTAATGACGTGTAAGTTGACTACTGGATGTGCCTTTTAAGTAAAGGATTACTCTTACCATAAACTTATCTTAGAGTCTGGGACTCGTGTCGATTTAAGATAGGTGGTTTTATCCTGCTGGAGACAGGAGACGTCATAAGCTAGTGGCCGGGCAATAACGCCAAGAGGTGGTATAGAGTGTAGGGCTGGTTGTACAGTGTCATAACTTCATTGTCGGTTGTTGAATAGTGTTAGAGCTGTGTATTGCAGTAAAGCCGTTGGTTTAGTAGTGACCAGAGTAGGTGCTCTGTTGTTGGTCACTTATTGATAGCTTTAGAGTTGTGTATCACAGAAGTTGTTGTTTCCGTAGTGACAAGAGTAGGTGCTCTGTCCTTGGTCACTTATTGATTCAGTCTGTATAGCTTCAGAGTTGTGTATGGCAGAAGTAGTTGCAACTGTAGTGACAAGAGTAGGTGCTCTTTTGTCGGTCACTTACTGTATGTGTGTATTGAGCGAGATCATAGGCCGGTTTGCAGTTTGATTTCCCCTCTGGAGTTTGATTATTTTCTTTGTCTGATTCCTAGCGGTATGACGTAATCAGGCAGCGTCTTACCCTAGATACGAGCACGGTGATTCTTTGTAAATAATCTGTAGATATATTTGATGTTGTCGCGTCAGTTAGTGTTTGAAATATATATTGAATAACAGTTCGCTACAGTTGTGTGTTTTACGAGGGTGGGGGCTCTTGAGCAAGAAGTGTTTTGCCTGTGTGAGACTGAGCGAACGTGTCAGAGTATGAGAATCTTCTCCCTCGGTATTATTCTCTAATCATTCACATTATTTCATAGCGTCATCGCCCTTTGGTGTAGAAACCATTGACCTGTTGCAGTAAAGGTTCTGGTGACGATTGCTCAATTAAATCTACATTTTACGAAATCACCATAAAAGTTTGTCCAGTAATTCTAAGAAGTCGAGTCCAATAAGATAAGGTACGGCCCGTCACGTCACAAACAGGATGTTTACAATCTGATTCCAAGTCGGCTCACTTAAGTTCGTACCAAGTTGGGACTCGCCTTGAGTTGAGTACATGTAGGAAAAAAAATTTCACGTCCCGCACCCATATCCAACTCCACCACCCACAACCCACAGTGAGAAATCACCGCAAGGTGGTAACACCTTTCATTTTAATCAACGATCGACCGGAAAGTACAAAGAGCAAACGACACATACCTGTACAGCTTGCAGGGTCCACACTCCCCACAGTTGACGTGCTCTTTCCTTCAGGACACGACGTGCAGGATGCCTGAGCACTCTGATCCTGATAGTATCCTGGTTGGCATGCCTTGCAGAATACCTCAGCCTGCTGATCCTGATATTCGCCGGCAGGACAAGCGATGCACGTGGTGCTGGCCCCTGACGGTTGGTACCAGCCTTCACGACACGACGTGCAGGATGCCTGAGCACTCTGATCCTGATAGTATCCTGGTTGGCATGCCTTGCAGAATACCTCAGCCTGATGATCCTGATATTCGCCGGCAGGACAAGCGCTGCACGCGGTGCTGGCCCCTGACGGTTGGTACCAGCCTTCACGACACGGCGTGCAGAATGCCTTGCCAGGGTCTTTTTGACTGTGACCGGCAGGACATTGGATGCATGTGGTCCTGCCCAGTGACGGTTGGTACCAGCCAGCAGGACATGGCCTGCAGGTAGACCCACCCGTGGTGTTTTGAGCTGACCCAGCAGGACACGCAGTGCAGGATTCCTGGCCCGTAGCATTTTGATACGAACCCGCAGGGCACTGAGTGCAGCTGACCTGTCCACTCGCGTTCTGGAACTGTCCTAGCGGACAAGGCTCGCATGTCGGGGAGTCTGGTGTCCGTAGATAAGTACCCGGGGGGCACTCCACACACTGGCCTTCACCAAGGGTAGGGTTGAAAAGTGAACCGGCTGGACACTTGGCTGTAGAATCAATCAATCAATCAATCAATCAATCAATCAATCAATCAATCAATCCATCCATCCATCCATCCATCCATCCATCCATCCATCCATCCATCCATCCATCCATCCATCCATCCAATCAACCATCCAACCAACCAACCAGAGGAGAGGGAGGGGGCAGATGGACATGAGATAGCGCAGACAGTATTTGTACGTGCAGGTGAAGTGGTGCTTAATGTTGAAATCGGTTTTAGGTGTGTGAAGTTTTGTGGTGGTTTTAAGGCGAGGGCAAGTAGGGCAGCGAGAAACATTGCATGGGGTGGAGCCTGTGGACGGGGGCGGGGGGGAAGAGGGTGGACACGTTGAGTTTGGACGGTTCAGGTAGGTCTCGTAGGTTCTTATCTCCCCGAGACGCCAGGAGAGGGGGTTTGCTGAAGAGATGGGGGTTGGGATTTGCATAGTCTGTGCCAGTTGGAAAGGAGGATTCTACGTACAGGGTGATGGGTCACAGCAATTGGTCGAGGTTCTGTGTGGGTGGGTTGGAGAGTAAGTTTTTGGGGTGTGGCAGCAGCTTTTTGCTTGGCAGAGTGCAAAAGATCTGGAGGGTAGTTGCAGACCAGGAAGAAGTTTACCATTCAGTCAGATTGTTCATGGGAATCTGTGTCATACTTTTTCGTTATGAGTCAGCGAAAAACAAGCAATAAAATCCTGTCTGCATGCGCAATACATTTGTCTGGCCACGATTTCTTACTAAATTAAAACGGAATAGAATAAGACCTTTTTAAGAGAATACGCAGCCAAGAATTTCTTACCGCATGTCGTAAGCAAGCTAGAATGCTGGAAACCTGGAGGACATTTGGCCAGGGGTGTGGTCTTGACCTTAATGCCTCCAAGTAATATGTTTGGGAGCTGGACAAAAAGCATGCGTCATCAGGACCAGGAAACACTACAAACTAAAACAACAGCAACAAAAAAACTGACATTCAGACAGAAAGCATAAAAAAGAAAAGGGGGAAGACTAAACAACAACAAAAAGCTGACATTCAGACAGAAATAAAGCGTAAAAAAGAAAAAGTCCTCCTAATATGTTTATGAACAAATGGAGTTTATGGATGTTCAGACACGATTAAATCGTTGATATTTGTCCCAGCATTCCTCCTAATAGGTATCACAAGGACACTCACAATTTTCTCAAATATCTTGCTTTCATTCATTTTCTGTTCCACCATCTGTTGAAAATCCGTCAAGGCCATGTCGGCTGTCGTATCATTGTGTGCAGTCGGCACCGCCCTGTACAGAGAAAGGGAAGGGGGGTTAGTGGTCGGCTGGGAAAGGGGAGGTTCCTTGAACATTTTGGACATTTTTAGAAGCAGCAGGTTTATGTTAGGACAATGACTAACAGCTCACAAACTGTACATGATCATGTCTAGAATGACAGTTCACAAACTGTACATGATCACATTCAGAATGACAGCTCACAAACTGTACATGATCATGTCTAGAATGACACCTCACAATCTGTACATGATCACATTCAGAATGACAGCTCACAATCTGTACATGATCATAATGACAGCTCACAATCTGCACATGATCATTTCAAGAATGACAGTTCACAATCTGTACATGATCATGTCAAGAATGACAGCTCACAATCTGTACATGATCACATTCAGAATGACAGCTCACAATCTGTACATGATCACATTCAGAATGACAGCTCACAATCTGTACATGATCATGTTCAGAATGACAGCTCACAATCTGTACATGATCATGTCAAGAATGACAGCTCACAAACTGTACATGATCACATTCAGAATTACAGCTCACAATCCGTACACGATCATGTCTAGAATGACAGCCCACAATCTGTACATGATCATGTCAAGAATGACAGTTCACAAACTGTACATGATCACATTCAGAATGACAGCTCACAATCTGTACACGATCATGTCTAGAATGACAGCCCACAAACTGTACATGATCACATTCAGAATGACAGCTCACAATCTGTACATGGTCACATTCAGAATGACAGCTCACAATCCGTACACGATCATGTCTAGAATGACAGCCCACAAACTGTGCATGATCACATTCAGAATGACAGCTCACAATCTGTACATGGTCACATTCAGAATGACAGTTCACAATCTATACATGATCTTGTCTAGAATGACAGCTCACGATCTGTACATGGTCATCTCTACAACTTCAGCTTTTGGAGATTTTTGTGTTCCTCTTCAACGTCCGAACAGTGTAACGGGAGAATGTCAAACCATATTCCATGTTTTTTCCTTACTCGCAATTAAAGAAATACCTTCACAGGTCTTTCAGAGTCGGTCACAGAAAGGTGTTTTACTTTTCACTTTCGAAAATCGAGGGAAAAATACACTGCAATGGGGCGGAAGCAAGGTATGCGGGAAATGCTCACGTGATGTAGTGAAAATCTATTTGTGACTCAACAACCACAGCCTTTATCTTGGAGCACCAGGTTCTGACGTCAGCGTTGGAGCAGGAGGAGCCAAGACACACGTCAGACAAATCGGCTTTGTGTGAGCGGAGCTTACGAACGATGGCCAGCCGCACTTCCTTGGCCTCCTCGGTGGTGCACGTGACTGCCAAGGTGAAGTTGAGCTCAACGTTAATCGTGCTTGATGCGTTTGGCGTGCCTAGTAGATGACAGACAAAGATGGTTACACAACTTCCAGTTCAGCCTGGAACCAATGGGCTACCTGGAATTGTCTGTGAACTTCTACAAATGTGACATTTTCGGCATTTGATGGATAGACCGTTTATATAAATTGCGTTCTGTGTCAGTCTGGACATGACGAAGACGACAGACAAGAGCAAAGAAAGAGGTGCGACAAAAGCTGTAGATAACCACACGTGTACAGACGAAGATACGAACTTTCATCTTGACGGTAACAAACAGCGAGCGTAATCAGCAAGAAGGGCACTAGCGGCTACTAACACCTGTCCACTCCTCATTACTGCCTCGAGGCCATGTCTCACCCATGATATTTTTTTCCTACAAGTGCTCTGGGTGTTATCCTCAAATGGATCAAATTGATGTGAGCCAATCAGAGAAAGCGAACTGAAATACAGCGAGACGTCACGACCTAACCTCTTATAGCTACAGTGAACGACACCAAACCGTAGTGATGATGGCCCAGTGGCAAAGACACCGGTTTTTCGCCATTGAATGGCTCGAACCCTGTTCTAGCTTCTTTTTTTTTAGAGACATCACAGCGCAAATTCTTATAGCTACAGTGAAACAACCAAAGTGAAAGTGATAATAGCCCGCTGGTAAAGACACTAGCTTTTCACCATTGAATTTTAGAGGTTTGATCCCCCATGGTTATTTTCAATTTTTGTCGGTTGGGGATTAGGGCTAGGCGCAGGGTTATATCTATAGGTATTGGGCAAGGGCTTCTGTTTTCATGTATAAATTGAAGTCTGTGTTTTGGGGTCAAACAGTGTCACATGTCACTCCTAGGTTATCACCTGTCACTCTTAGTTTAGCCTGCTAGCTCCTCCCCTTTCTGGACACCTTGGTAGGTGGGCGCTACGTCATTAGCCATGACAGGCTGATAACTCCGCCCCAACCTAGGCTGCCAGAACTGGTTTGAACTAGAATAGGTGGTTCCTGGAAACGCAGGCGGAAAAAGCTCAGGGTACTTAAGTTTTGGACATTAGGTGATACAGAGATAGACACTCGGACCGGACATGGAGAGTTAATGTAGGAAGACCCAGTGAAGCGCACATGTGTAGACCCACGGACATCTACCCCTCGCCATCTTAGCCAGGACACGTCGAAGAGAACTCCAGTTTTTGCCAGATACACCGGGTGTATTTAGCTGACACGCCGACGTAATGACGTGTAAGTTGACTACTGGATGTGCCTTTTAAGTAAAGGATTACTCTTACCATAAACTTATCTTAGAGTCTGGGACTTGTGTTGATTTAAGACAGGTGGTTTTATCCTGCTGGAGACAGGAGACGTCATAAGCTAGTGGCCAGGCAATAACGCCAAGAGGTGGTATAGAGTGTAGGGCTGGTTGTACAGTGTCATAACTTCATTGTCGGTCGTTGAATAGCTTTAGAGCTGTGTATTGCAGTAAAGCCGTTGGTTCCGTAGTGACAAGAGTAGGTGCTCTGTTGTTGGTCACTTATTGATAGCTTTAGAGGTGTGTATCGCACAAGTTGTTGTTTAAGTAGTGACAAGAGTAAGTGCTCTGTCGTTGGTCACTTATTGATTCAGTTTGTATAGCTTCAGAGTTGTGTATGGCAGAAGTAGTTGCAAAGAAGTGACAAGAGTAGGTGCTCTGTTGTCGGTCACTTACTGTATGTGTGTATTGAGCGGGATCATAGGCCGGTTTGCAGTTTGATTTCCCCTCTGGAGTTTGATTATCTTCTTTGTCTGATTCCTCGCGGTATGACGTAATCAGGCAGCGTCTTACCCTAGATACGAGCACGGTGATTCTTTGTAAATAATCTGTAGATATATTTGATGTTGTCGCGTCAGTTAGTGTTTGAAATATATGTTGAATAACAGTTCGCTACAGTTGTGTGTTTTATGAGGGTGGGGGCTCTTGAGCAAGAAGTGTTTTGCCTGTGTGAGACTGAGCGAGCGTGTCAGAGTATGAGAATCTTCTCCCTCGGTAGATTTCTCTAGTTATTCACATTATTTCATAGCTTCGTCACCCTCTGGTGTAGAAACCATTGACCTGTTGCAGTAACGGTTTTGGTGACGATTGCTCAATTAAATCTACATTTTACGAGATCACCCTAAAAGTTTGTCCAGTAATTCTGAGAAGGTGAGTCCAGTAAGTTAAGGTACGGCCCGTCATGTCACAAACAAGATGTTAACAATCTGATTCCAAGTCGGCTCACTTAAGTTCGTACCAAGTTGGGACTCGCCTTGAGTTGAGTACATGTAAGAAAAAAAATTTCGCGTCCCGACCCATATCCAACTCCACCACCCACAACCCACAGTGAGAAATCACCGCAAGGTGGTAACACCTTTCATTGACCGGAAAGTACAAAGAGCAAACGACACATACCTGTACAGCTTGCAGGGTCCACACTCCCCACAGTTGACGTGCTCTTTCCTTCAGGACACGACGTGCAGGATGCCTGAGCACTCTGATCCTGATAGTATCCTGGGTGGCATGCCTTGCAGAATACCTCACCCTGCTGATCCTGATATTCGCCGGCAGGACAAGCGATGCACGCGGTGCTGGCCCCTGACGGTTGGTACCAGCCTTCACGACACGGCGTGCAGAATGCCTTGCCAGGGTCTTTTTGACTGTGACCGGCAGGACACTGGATGCATGTGGTCCTGCCCAGTGACGGTTGGTACCAGCCAGCAGGACATGGCGTGCAGGTAGACCCACCCGTGGTGTTTTGAGCTGACCCAGCAGGACACGCAGTGCAGGATTCCTGGCCCGTAGCATTTTGATACGAACCCGCAGGGCACTGAGTGCAGCTGACCTGTCCACTCGCGTTCTGGAACTGTCCTAGCGGACAAGGCTCGCATGTCGGGGAGTCTGGTGTCCGTAGATAAGTACCCGGGGGGCACTCCACACACTGGCCTTCACCAAGGGTAGAGTTGAAAAGTGAAGCGGGTGGACACTTGGCTGTAGAATCAATCAATCAATCAATTGATCGATCGATCGATCAATTATTCCATTCAACCAACCAACCAACCAACCAACCAACCAACCAACCAACCAACCAACCAACCAACCAACCAACCAACCAACCAACCAACCAACCAATCGATAGATAGGTTCCTTAAGTTTTTGTGTAAAGAAAGCTGTTTAACCTATCATAGCTTTTGAATTGTCTGCGGCTGGTGTCTTTATGAATACAGTTGTGCTTCATAACAGAAAACAATTCTAGAAACTTTATAAGCACTCTTAGTCACATTCTACAGTTGTTCTAATTACAAGCCATCTACTTATCAATCTAATGGGTTCCTAATTATTGTTTTTATGCCTGCTAACATCGGTCACTTACGCAGATTAGGGTTGGGGGGGGTAGTTTTCTGGCTCTGTGCTTGTCTAGCAAAACGAGAAGTTCAGTCATATTTAACTACTTCACAAAACACTTCGCAAGTTCAGAGAGATACTATTTTATTTGGAGATGAAGAGTAGCATATGTACAATATGCTGAAAATCACAGATCATGTCATTTTGTTGAATCACTTTCTACAAATGAGATTCGTATTTCTTTCTGTCTAGGACCGTACGTGGTTAATTAAACAAAAACATTCTAGCCAGTTGTCAGCACTCAGCTTCGGAAGGCATCAGCGACACAGGCCCTTATATCACGTGACACGCATTCTGTGACGTATCACCGGGCCTTTCCTGTCTGCATCTTCCAGAATCGACGCCCACAGAAGAGGGTTAGGCATTTGTGTCGTCTGGTGTGGCTACGGTACTACCTTTGGTTTGTTACAAATAGTTATTTGTCCCTCAGCTTCTGTGTCTTGGCATTAAGATCCTTCAGGTCACACTGGCCATTGGACAGCAGCACTCTTCGGTTCGCTACTGGACTAATCCGAAGTAGAACACAGGGGCGGAAGTCCTGCCATTTGATTTAGGTTCTAGAAGGTCACTGTCTCCAGAACGAGGCTGTTGATTGCGATGTTTCCCACTCTGCACAACGGGAAGTTATATCCATGACATTTTGAAAGCTTTGCTTAAGTGGAACAAAGTTACGTGTAAGTGTTGTTGAAGCACCCAGTCTAATACAATTAAAGATACACAAACAGGCACACACATCAGTAATCATTTACATGCAGTCGCGTGTGCAAATGGGGGAAACAGACATTTCTTGTTTTCACTCCACTGTCCTGTCAGTACACACATATACAATTTAACGTTTCCACCAGTACACTCTCCTTTAAGTACATGTATACTTCAACGGACACAAACACACGTGGGCACACACACATACACACACATATATATATATATACTTTAATGTACATAAACTCAGTTTTACCTGCATTTCTCCACACAGTTTTAGATCCTTCAGCCCCATGCACTCTGGGCAACACAGTGTTATACACACCTGCTTATTATCATTATATCCGTGGCCATCGTTAGTGTAATTGGTTTGTCACCTGTGAAGATGTAAGCAGATAATCTTTATGTAAGTCAGTCGGGTTAATGTCAGCATTATTTTGATCCTGCTACTATTGTTACAGCCCCTGGGGGGCCCAAGGCGTGTGAGTGTGTGTGTGTGTGGGGGGGTGTACACGTACACGCAAGCACGCACGCACGCACGTACGCACGCACGCACGCACGCAAAGATCTCAAACAGCACAGACCTTTAATCCCTCCTGCTGTTTCGCTCACTCGCCTTTTCACACTGTGGGATGGGTGCACTAGCTGACGACATACGCTGTGGGCTGACACATTGTCTTACCTGTTCCAGGTAGCAGATTGCTGAGAACGTATACCTCACGCTTAAGGTAAGAGTAATGTGTAACAGCACTGCCCACTAAAGTCTGTTCTCCAGCTTGTTGTCTCTGTCCAGTTTGTACGTGTCCGAGTTCACTAAGAGGACGTGAATACAGTTTTCCTGAAAAAGTTGATGCCACAAGACATTTCAAAGTGGACTTTGCAGGACTGGCGATACACAGAGCATTGATTCAAGCAATACATACATAGAATACATAGGATAGGCTCAAAGTTAAAATCTCTCCAAGCAATAGTTTCGTAAACAATAATACTGACAAGTGAAAATAAAATGGCGTAATATTTACCTCGGCGAGGATACGGGGTCGTCGGCACAGTTATCCCCCTTTGTCGCACAGTAGCAGATCACTTGTGATTGATGATGATGATGATGATGATGATGATGATGATGATGATGATGATGATGATGATGATGATGATGATGATGATGATGATGATGATGCCCTCGGTGGAAACAATGGTATATGACAAAACTTTCCAACGCCCAGTCTTTGATTCACAACAGTCTTCTTGAAAAAAAAACTCACAAGAAGAGCTGTACGCGAGACTCATTTATTATGTTTCAAGGGAAAAAAATCATTGACTCTAAGTTGATTTGACAGAAGGACAGAAAGTCAAGCAAGTTATGCCATCAGGAAAGGGCCAGCACTCAGCATCAATCGTGTCATCAGGAAATAAAACAGATGTCTACACTACCTCGGCGGTCGCTGGCACGCCGGACGCTGTCCTGGGCAATTCAGCTTCGTAAATTGTACCGTCACGTCCATCTAGTTAGAAATACTTCTACATCAAAACATAATCATGAATGAATTTCAGTTTCCATAGGGAGAAATAAATTTTTCATTGCGCGTCAAGACCGTGTTTTTATACGCACGCACGCATACACACACGTTGCACGTGCACACCCAGCCCCAACCCAAAAGACCCCCCTCCCCGTCCACTCAATATCAAGTCTGCCCCAAAACATTCATCATGACAGAAGCACATATTTTCTAAAATTAAAAATAGGATGCGTTATTTTACTTTCGTGAAGGGGCACCATATCGTGGCTCCTGAGCAAAAGAAAAAAAAACGTAGTCAGGGAAGTTGGGGATTTACTCACGTGAGACTGGCTCGTATAAAGAGAAGTTAAAAAAACGACCCCGCATCCCCTCCAATAGAATCCCTTTTTCTTCCTGCTGTGGTGACTGGCCTTCTCCTCACAGCTGGTGACTGGCCTTCTCACAGCTGGTGACTGGCCTTCTCCTCACAGCTGGTGACTGGCCTCCTCACAGCTGGTGATTGGCCCTCTCCTCACAGCTGGTGACTGGCCTCCTCACAGCTGGTGATTGGCCCTCTCCTCACAGCTGGTGACTGGCCTCCTCACAGCTGGTGATTGGCCCTCTCCTCACAGCAGCCATATCTTAACTTCCCACGTCCCGCGGGGAAAGGTCGGAGTGTGGGGAGATGACAGCATGCGGCTTGGACTGTTCATAGACAGGATATTTATAGAACATCTGTCCCCTGCTCGTAGTAAATGTCCAGAATATCTATGCACTGCTCACTGTGATGAAACTCCCTACCCACTATCTACCCCCTGCAACTCACATATTTTACCTTAGTTTTCACAACTCAATCACGGATCTTATGGTGACCTTTTCCTCTGCCCCAGAGCCGAATCGCCGAATCATCAGACGCACCGCACTTTCCCTCCCCTGAAAGGGAGTCTAGCCCCCTAGGTACAAAGTTTTGCTATTGGATAGCGAGTTGCCTATACTTCATTAAAAATGTATCATTCTCACCGAAGCGGTCGTCCCGCTGCTACAAATCGATGTCAAGGATGCTTCAGACGCTCTTTTCCGAAGATTACTGAGCGACGCGACGGAATAACACGACCTCGCGGGATTCCGGAAGTGACGATTTAATATTAACAAAGAACGGAGGCGGGAAGGAATAGGCACTATGATCATAGACCTTACATAGCAGTTCAAGCGATGAAGAAATCGAAAATAAAATAGTATTTAGGCACATCGAAGTTGAGCCTCACCAATCTGAACCGCTGTCAGATTTGCAGTCGGCCTCGGAAGCGGAATCGCCTGACACTCGTGACGATATTGCTATTGTCCCTACACTCCTACCCTCATGTGACTAGAGGCAGCAGCTGCATAACGGGGCTAGCCTTCCAAGACCAGCCAGGTGCAGGGTGATACGTCCGAAAGGTGATACGGCGGCCTGACACTGCACTGGACATTAGTTTTACGACGAGCTCCTTTAGTAACTGGGGGACAATCAGCCGCCTGCAATCAACAGCTGTCGGGCTAGTTGCATGAGCAGAGAACCCAGGGAACTCGAGACTAATGACCAAAAGGCGCTCAGCTCGAGTAACCCCAGAGGGCGTCGTAGGTCTGTCCAGTCAGCGGTCAGCAGGCAGCGGGCAGACCAGCACCTGGCGCCGTAAATCAGAATGCCTGGCGCACGATTGCCTGTATTTAAAGGGCTTCCCACACTTGCAATGCTCTCAACGTTGAGCGAAAACATTTTCCGAGCATTCTCCGTACACGGGCGCATGACACCTGCAATATTTTACCCGCCAGATCGTCACATGATCACCACGTGTTCGCTCTAGGGGCTGACAATAGTAACACTATGGATGATCACGAACAATTTATTCTGACCGCTGCAGCTTCTGCGACTGCATTTATTTTCGCTCAGCAGTCTGAGAAAACAAAACGGAAAAGACGAATGTGGGTTCCACAGTGCATTGCTCGTCGAAACCAGTTGGGAGCATGGGCGTACGTGTCTTCTACAAGAATATCACCACACGCCTCCACCGAAAGCAGACGCTTCTTGCGAATGTCGCACGACAGTTTCGTGACCCAGCCGTCTCGCAATCGACGGGTGAACTTCCCGTACTAAATATCTGTTTGAATAGTCAGGGGATGTGTTTTCGTAAAATATTGCAGGTGTCTTGCGCCCGTGTACGGAGACTTCTCGGAAAATGTTTTCGCTCAGCGTTGAGAGCATTGCAAGTGTAGGAAGGCCTTAACCGGGCCGTGCCTGCGACTTGGACACACAGGCTTTGGAGAGAGAGAGAGGACACACACACAGAGGGTCCCTTCGGGGAGAAGCCCCTGAGACTCAGAGGACCACACAGAGACTTAGTGAGACACAGAGAGAACGCCTTAGAACTAGGCCAAGCTGCGAGCCAGGATGGAAGGCTAAACCTTTGATGACTTTTGTTGGAGCGAGCGACTGATACAGCTCCAAAGGTAATGACTTTCTGCTGGTGGAAAACGATGCGTGTTAACGCCGCATTTGCCTCCCGAGTGGTTGACACAGCCGTATTCAGCGCACATGCGACCCATGATTACCACGACTTGACTTTACTACGTCAGCATTCCGGAAAAAAACCTTCACAGCGAAATCGAGGCTCTCGCGGCGCGTTTCTGCCAGCTAGGCAGGCGTTTCACTGTTCGGTCGCCAATGAAGAGCGTTTTTAGAAACGTCTCAACTAATAGTATCATAATCGTTACAGTTATTGGTTTAGCACTGGCTAGACTCCCTTTAAGGATACATCTGGCCCTTGCTCATTCACACCTTCGGTCCCCATAGCTGGGCTTCAGATCTGTCACCCAGACTCTTGGAGTGCAGCTGCTATGCCTGCGTGGCCTTGCAGTTACCTCATCGGCCCCGGCTTGATGTGGCGCCTGTTTACAGGGGTGGCCTTTAGTGGTACACCTCCCTACTGCCTCTTCCTCAACCCCTTCTCCCTCCCTCCCCTCACAGTCAGACGTCGCCGCTAGGTGGAAGCACCTTTCCCAACGTACTATGAACAAACCAATCGTCACGAGACCCTATGCACTGCTCATTAGGCAATATATTTATAATATATCTATATACTACATACAACATCCATCATGCAGTCAGTGGACTCTTTTAAACGCACCGTAAAAACGTACTTTTACCAGAAACATTTATAATCTCTCGTCGAATTATTCGGGAACTATGCGTCTGTGATCACAATTGGAATAATGGATGCATATGTATGTATGTGTGCAGGATGTAGGTAGGTGGGGAGTTCTTTTGCTCATTTCTCCTGTGCTGCCTGTACACCAATATTTCGTTCGTTGCTCAGTAATTTAGTCTTCTGCTCTTTTTTATATTTGGTGTAGTTTTTGTTTGTCTTGTTTGTATAGTTTGTACAGTTTTGTACTGCAAATATCTGTACATACATGCTTGTGGGTCGAGCGCACGGAGCGCGTTCTGTGCACGCGGTGATGCACTGTATAAATGGACTTAATCTGTGTGTGTGTGTGTGTGCAGCGCTGAAGGGCGGGTCACTCAGTTATTGTAGAATGTTCCCCTCAGTGACTCAGGTGGACTAGTGGTCACTAGCCACGGAAAGTCTTCGGGATACAGAGTCAAGTGTAGCGTCTGGGCAGATGACGTCAAGCAGTTTGAAGCAGACCTAAGCTCCCTATATACTGGAATCCAACAATCAGGGAAATCACCTCAAAATCACGTTTCAAAACTGAACGCACTCCATATTTTAAATATAATGTTTCCATTTTAAATAAAGAAAACTCTTCTGCTTTCATCAGAGTATTATGTTCATCCTTCAGTCCATCCATGCTTCCACCTATTCGTCCGTCTTTCGATCAACCCAACCACCCATCCACCCACCAGCCTCTGCTGTGTGTTGCAATGTGAGGCACGCGCTAGATGCATGTGCACACACACACACAAGCACGCACACACATCTTGACCAACGTGTATTGGTACTCACGGCTTCAAGAGTAACAAGTTCCGCCCTCAGACTGACCACCACTGTACGACTGCTCCACTGGTCTGGTGAGAAACAGACGTCTACATTACAATTTTCAGTTTCGTCGCACATTGACGGAGTAGAAGAAATCTTCATCTGATTCAGGACATTGTGTTGTACAGTGTGAGGCGACCTTGAGTCCCCTAGGGTCACGCCGCGTGTGTCCGTCGCTCTCAGGGTTTCCCCTCCAGGTGTCCGCTAAGGCCTCGCGTCAGGATGCTAGGTTCTCGTGACGATTGGTTCGTTCATAGTACGTTGGGAAAGGTGCTTCCACCTAGCGGCGACGTCTGACTGTGAGGGGAGGGAGGGAGAAGGGGTTGAGGAAGAGGCAGTAGGGAGGTGTGCCACTAAAGGCCACCCCTGTAAACAGGCGCCACATCAAGCAAAAATGTACCACCCTGACTGTACCACATTCAGGGAGAAAGATGTCTGTCGAGTTCATGAAATCGCGTCAAGTTTTTACTCATAAATCTACCGCCCAGCCCAGCGCCACACTTCCAGCGTCCTGAGAGATCGCACGCCCTCTGGCGGACTGCCGATGCACAGCACTTGTAGTGTAATATGTAATGATGTAACGATGTGACTGATAGGTGTTCCTGCAGGTCCATCCCGCTCAGCGTAGAAACAGCATGTGTAGAATGTATGATATATATATGTCTATTTCTCCGGAAGAACACACTTATAGTCACAATGGCTGACACACTCACGTGCACTGACAGCTTCCTTAATCTGCCAACCAGTTGCGGCCAGATTCATTTGGCTGTGGATTGTTCCTTAGCCTACATGCATTTATGTGTGTGATGTGCGCCCACGAGAATAATCTGAGTACATTTTCTTTTGGGTGCACGCGTTGCATGATCGGGTTTTCTTCTGAAAAGAAACTTCCGGTCTGTTTTACTTCCGTGCTTTTAGAGAAACTGACAGTGTATCTAAAACATTCAGTAAAACCTTGTTTGCGTTCAACACACTCAGTGCATGCAAACGCATCACAGCTACAAATAATACGCTTTAAGAAATTACATTTATCTGGGATGAGAAAGAGTCTTTCTGCAAACAAGAAAGCAGATCACCTTCTGTAGCTTGGAAACTATAACTGTCTTCATACTGCAAAAGACTTAGGGACAGCAGTTTGTCGGGACTCGGGGAGCTTTCTTGTGCACAGTGCGTGGTCTTTGACCCAGATCACCGTTTGTTACTGTAGAGCAGCCATAGAAATGTTGGAATACAAGTCAATAATCTGTGTAGTATCTCACGGCATGTAGAACTTGAAATACAAATACGCTGTGTGGGAAAGTCCAGTATAGAAGTGGTGGGTTCATTTGAAAGAATGAGGTGGGGGAGTTGGGAAGGAGATAGTGTATAGCGTCAATATCTACAAAATACCGGGGGGGGGGGGGTATTGCTGCAAAACGCGATGTGCATTTTCCGGTGGTTTGCAGAATCTGCCAGACAGAGCACCTAAAGGGTGGGTGTCCAGTCACAAACGAGGTGCATAGCAGGACAGGATGGTGTTGGTTAGACAGAGTTTACGTGGTGCCACACGTGGGACTGACGTCACAACAGACTTCAGTCACATTCACATTACAGTCACATCATACTGACACCGGAAACCAGTCCTAGTACTGTTATAGTGCCAGGCGTCTGGCTACAAGAGACTCGGCCGGGCTGTGAAATGATTTGTGGCCCAGCCCGGGCGGGCTTGTGCAGCGTACCAAATGCTCTGCGCATGCGCATGCCAGTTGCTAACAGCAACAGATAATTATAGGTCAAGCCATTACCTCTACACAGCGTGACTTCTTATACTTACAGTGAAGAGGCCAGTCCGTGGTGACTCCATAGCCGAGTTGGTAAAGAAATTGGGTTTCACGGGGGAGGGGAGTTAGGGGTAGAGTTAGGGTGTTGTATCAGGTAGGGCTTCTGTTTTCATGTATAAGTTCAAGTCTGTGTCTTTGCGCTAAACGGGATGAAAGGTGGCCTTCCGGCAGAACTCAACTGGGAAAAAGACTTTCGCGGCCGGGCTGCGAGTCATGCACTAACCTCCCGCCTCTGAAGCGGGCACCTTAACCACTATACCCCCGAGGCAGTCGAGTAGCTAAAGGGGTGCTTTGTATTGTGAAGGCATTGTTGTTCTTCAAGGAACAAAACAAGTTGTTGTTCTTCGTTGGTTGATGCACAGATTGTGTTATACTGTGTTAAATGGCCTAGATGTGTGAAGGGTCTTGTTCATCCCGACGGTTTTTGCAATAAAATGCTTTCTAGCTGTCACTACACGGACCCCAAATACTTTGACAAGTGCGGGGGTTACGCATTACATCTACTTGTAATGCAGTTCAAATGTATTAGTTTCTGACTAAAAAAATAGTCCGAGTACTTCAGTGTCGCGTACTTAGAAAAGCTCTATAGTTTACAACAAAACAAAAAGGAAACAACAACAAACACTAAACAGAGACAATGTGGCTGGACTGAACTGTATGACTTTAGTGTTGTGTACTTTGGGTTTGGCGTGGTTAGAGAAAATCAATGGGTTAGAGATGTTAAAAAATAAATAAAAGAACTCAGACTAAGGCTTGCACCCTTTACAAAATCGATAGAGAAATGAGTAAAAATGACGTTAGACCACGAAAAACAAGCGGAAAAAGAGGAAATCACTATAATAAAATTAAAGTAACAATATAAAAGGGTCTAAATGAGAAAGTTCAAACATCAAAATTAGTAATGGAAATCGGTAAATACAATTAGAGTGATATAAGATAAGTGTTTTTGGTTAAGTTTCAAAATAAGCTCACAAAAAGTCGGCGTAATGAGTCTTAAAATGAGAGTCTTTGAGGTTTTTTTTTTAAAAAGAAGTGTCGGTGTTGATGTAACAGAAATGTGATGGCAGAGAGTTCTATTGTGTGGGACCACAGAAAACAAAGGCCGCTTCACCAGATGACTTCAGTGTTCAGCGATCTAGTGTTGGACGCATAGAGCCAAGCGGCCTAGACTTGGTGTAGACAGATAAGAGCTCAGATAAATACAATTGGCGGTTTGTACTCAATGTGTACATGAACCAGGAGTCAGAGAGAAAGTTATAACAGGACAGATAGTTTATAAACAGTGTGTGCTTGAACCAGGAGCCAGAGAGAAAGTTATAACAGGACAGATAGTTTATACTCAATGTGTGCTTAAACCAGGAGCCAGAGAGAAAGTTATAACAGGACAGATGGTTTATACTCAATGTGTGCTTGAACCAGGAGCCAGAGAGAAAGTTATAACAGGACAGATAGTTTATGCTCAGTGTGTGCTTGAACCAGGAGCCAGAGAGAAAGTTATAACAAGACAGATGGTTT
>SMGT01013587.1:91761-106028 GCA_004794575.1 Lanistes nyassanus
CACAAATACTCTTGTCTTCATCCACTTGATCACAGTAAATTTGCGAAACAATGTCATTTTCCTCTTTAGCGTGTAATTTGAAGCGCAAATCTAGCATTTCTCAAGTGACAGACCACATGTGGACCCCCCCTTCAAATTATTGCCGGAAACGGATCTGATTGACAGTTTAAAACACAGAAAAGGGAAGCAACTCGTGAAGAAATGATTCAGCTTTCGATTGTAAGAGTTCTTTCCCTTAAAAGATTAGCAGATGAAATTTTAAAAATCATAATTCGAACGGACTTAATCTGGCCCGTAAGGCGGAAACGTAGTGCCAATGGAGCGGGCTGTCGGTTATTCGCACGGTGTCAAAGAGTTAAGTCCCTTGAACCAGTTGGGATTGCAGTTGGCAATATACGGTATATTCGGCCCCCTGAATTAAGTCTGTGGCTGCAGTTGGCAATACACCATAAATATGGTCCTTGAACCACTAATCAATTCATCAGATTTGGTACAATATACTTTAGACTTTCACTTAATGCATGAGAGTGTGTATTTTTCCCCAAGTTACAGATTACTGCAAAAATAACCCCTTGTCCTGTTTTAACGAGAGGGACAGAGACATTATTTTGCGGCAATGGGAAGACAGAGAAATGTATTATACCTCTGGACAGCAGACACGCGTTTTACAAAAGATGGCCAGAGACGTCTCTCCCATGGACTGCCACCTTGGTGTGGTGGGAGGGCTTGAGTGTCTCAATAACCCGGAGAGCTATGCTGGCGGGAGCTTCATGCTCCTGGTAGAGACCAGACGAAGCGCAGTCCCTGGTCCTCCAGGTTGGGGGTTGGGCTGTGGGCCAACGACCCATTCCCGTAAAAAAGAACTTGTTACAGAAACCACAACGACACAACCAGAAGGCAATTTGGCTGGCGATGATTTCTCTCCAGCAGAGCTTATGACGCGAGCTGGTGAAAGTCTTAGGGAAGCCAGTGCGCCGATAAATCTTCTGTCAGCCAAGACCAAAACGAAGATCGGAACATGGAACGTCCACACCCTCTATGAAAGCGGTAAAACAGCACGTGACCAAGGAGATGGACCGCTACAACATCACCATACTAGGATTATGTGAAACAAGGTGGACAGGAAACGGACAACAACGACTGGCAAGCGGAGAAACCATCATCTACTCTGGCCCACAATAACAGCACATGTATGGAGTTGGACTGCTTATGACAGCAGAGGCAGCCAAGGCATCGATGGAGTGGGAGCCGATCTCAGAGAGAATCATGTCAGCTAGGTTCAAGTCCGAAGGAAGGAATGTTACCATCATTCAGTGTTATGCACCTACTAACACTGCGAAAGAAGAAGAGAAAGAAGAGTTCTACAGTGCATTGCAGGCAGCTATTGATAAGATACATAGAAGGGAATTAAAGATTCTCATGGGAGACCTAAATGCCAAAGTAGGGAAGGACAACACCGGAAAAGAACTAATCATGGGAAAACATGGAGTGGGGGAGAAAAATGAAAATGGAGAACTCTTCACGGATTTGTGTGCTTTCAACGAACTTGTCATTGGAGGCACCGTCTACCTGCACAAGAGCATCCACAAGAAGACCTGGACCTCCCCTGGTGGAAAGACAGAGAACCAGATCGACCACATCACCATTGGTCAAAAGTGGAGGAGGAGCCTACTAGACGTCAGGGTGAAGCGAGGGGCGGATGCTGCGTCAGACCACCACCTAGTGCAGGCGACACTGAGGCTGAAGCTGAGGGCACACAGGGACCAGGCACAGAGGCCAGCATTCAAATACCATGTGCAGAGCCTGAAAGTTGCCAAGAAAGCTACAGAATACCAGTGCAACTTGAAGAACCGCTTTGAGGCACTATCAGAGCTGGAGAAAGAGACGGCGGAAGACCACTGGCTGGAGCTGAAGAAAGTCTGGAGGGACACCTGCCAAGAAGTCCTGGGGAAAAAGAACAGAAGGCACAAGGAATGGTTGACACCGGGCACATGGGATCTTGTGACTGAAAGAAAAGAACTCAAACAGAAGATGAACAACTGTCAAAATCATCAGGAGAAGATGGATCTCCAAGCACAGTACTGGGAGACAAATCGGATGGTGAAAAAGAGCTGTAGAGCGGACAAGAGGAAATACATCCACGACCTTACAGAGGAGGCAGAAACAGCAGCTGGGAAACGGGACATGAAGCGATTGTATGAGATCACCAGAACTCTCGCAGGCAAGAACACACAGCCATCATGTGCAACAAAGGAAAAGGAAGGCTGCACCATCACCAACGAGGGCCAAGAACGAACGAGATGGGTCGAGCACTTTGCAGAAGTCCTCAACAGGCCACCCCCAGAGCAGCCTCCACCCATCCCACCAGCAGACAGTCTTTTGGACATCAATAAACCAGAGCCGAGATCACAGCAGTAAAAGAAATCAAGTCGGGAAAGCAGCAGGTCCAGATGGTATTCCACCTGAAGCCCTAAAAGCTGACGTCATAACAACCACAAATATGCTATACACTCTGCTTCGGAAAGTCTGGGAGCAGGAAAGCGTGCCAAAAGAGTGGAGGAAAGGGCATCTGGTGAAACTTCCCAAGAAAGGCGACCTCTCCAACTCCAACAACTGGCGACGCATCATGCTCCTATCTGTACCTAGCAAGGTACTCACACGAATCATGCTCCTATCTGTACCTAGCAAGGTACTCACACGAATCATGCTGCTGAGACTGAGGGAGGCTCTAGACAAACGACTGCGAGATGAGCAAGCAGGCTTCAGGGAGGACACATCTTGCACGGACCACATTGCAACATTGCGGATCATCATAGAGCAGTCACTGGAATGGCAGTCTCCACTTTACGCAATCTTTGTAGACTTTTGACAGTGCAGATAGAGAGGTCGTCTGGAAACTTATGGCACATTACGAGATACCACCAAAGTTCATCTCCATTATCAAACAAATTTACAACAACTCCACATGCCAGGTTGTGCATAAAGGAAAAGTGACAGAGCCTTTTGAAGTGTGGACAGGGGCGAGACAGGGCTGCATGTTGTCAACAACCATCTTCCTGCTGGTAGTAGACTGGATTATGAAGAGCTCTACACAAAATGCCAACACAGGAATCCACTGGTCCTTCACTAAAACCCTGGAGGACCTAGACTTTGCAGATGACGTCAGCCTCCTGTTGCACAGACAGCAAGATGCACAGCAGAAACTCACACGTCTGTCAGAGGTAGCAGCAAAAACTGGCCTCAAGATCAACACCAATAAAACAGAAACCATGAGGATTAACAATCAGCAGCAAGACCAAATCCAGCTGCAAGGAGTTGACATCAAGGACGTGGACAAGTTTGTCTACCTGGGCAGCGTAGTAAGCAAGGATGGAGGAGCAGATGAGGAAATCAGGAGCCGCAACAACAAAGTCAGGCATGCCTTTAACACCTTACGTCCCATCTGGAACTCCACTGCCCTTTCACAACAAACCAAAATTTGTATTTTTAACACCAACGTGAAAGCAGTCTTGCTTCATGGTTCGGAAACCTGGAGACTGACCATGACAACTACAAGTAAGCTCCAAACCTTCATCAACCGCTGCCTCCGAGACATCCTGCACATCAGATGGCCAGAGAAAACTTCCAACATCAGCCTATGGAAGAGATCAAAACAGATCCCCATCGACCGAGAAATCAGAAGAAGAAAGTGGGGCTGGATAGGCCACACCCTCAGAAAGAGCTCTGATAACTTCACAAGGCAAGCCCTTGACTGGAACCCACAAGGGAAAAGAAAAGTTGGCCGGCCAAGACAGACATGGGGGAGGTGCACGGAGGATGAAATGAAGGCAGCCGGATGGACACGGGCTCAGCTGAAGAAGACCGCTGCGAACTGAGTCCGCTGGAGGAGTGTCGTTGAGGCCCTATGTTCCCCGGTGGAGCAAACGGACTAAGAAAGAGAGGACAGCAGACGTGTGTTTTATGAGATGGCCAGAGATATGTATTATCCCTCTGGACAGCAGATGTGTTTTACAAGAGATGGAAAGAGATATTATACCTCTGGACTGCAGACGCGCGTTTTACAAAAGATAGCCAGAGATATGTATTTTACCTCTAGACAGCAGACTGGCGTTTTATGAGAGATGGACAGAGATATGTATTAAACCTCTAGACAGAAGATGTGTGTTTTACAAGATGGACAGAGATATGTATTATACCTCTGGACAGCAGAAGCGTGTTTTACAAACAATGGACAGAGATGCCATTTTGTGGTAATGGACAGATACAAACCTCTGAGCAGCAGATGTCTGTGGTAATGGGGAACTCTCTGTGCCTTTTTTCTTGCCATCCAGCCTGTTCCCCTGCCCTATGAATGGCTGTAAACATAAAAGTTAAAACGATGACCACTTTTACACCAGCATACGTAAATTCCACAGCATTCAGTTCTGTTTATGCAGAAACTAAGAACAAAATGAGTTCAGAAAATCCATCAATCTGTCTACCAAGATGAGCAGTACTTTATAATGATCAATCTGGGAAAATTGTGCAAAGACCTAAAACTGTTAACAATGAGCCTGAACTCCTCGTGTCCTTTATGACAGTACATGTGTACTCAAGGTGGCAGCTTTGTATTTTGTTTCATAAAGTTAAAACTTCAGAGTAAAAAGTAATATTTCACTAATTATTGGTGTGAAATGAATTTTTTTCCAATGATATGACTAATAATAAAAACCTTAATTTACTATTTAAAATACAGAGATCAGAATAAGACCTTACTCATTCAACCATTGTTTGGTTTCTGAGGGCCATACACTTTGCCTGTTATCAATGATGGTTCATAGAATTGAAATGCAATGTTAATTACAATGTTGTCACCACAAAAGTGAAAGGCTTTGTAATTAATGTCTTCTTCTTCCCTTCTACATACTGTGGGACCAGAATTTCTGAGGACAGGGTTACCAGTGTTTACTGACTTCAGAGTACGTGGCAATTTGAGAAAACAGTGGCATCAACCAACTGTATTTATTTTGACCAGACTACTGGGAATTTGTTGGGAATAGACTAAACTGGCCCCTGACTGGGCAGAGCGAATCTTCAAGACTGCAAACTTCAGACAAAAGACTTGAGTCAAGTACCCTACTGTTTCTCTGAATGAACAGCTTCATCATCATTGGTGGACTATCAACAACAAAATAAAAAAATAAAAAGGACAACATGACTGCTGCTTGGGAATAAACCCAAGTTAACCATAAAGAAACAGAGGCAAGCTACAAACAACACAGACAACAGTTTTGGGGCATTACCCCTTCATCAGGACAACACAAACAGATAAAGACGCCCACAAATAGAGACATAAACAGATAAACACATACACAGATAAAGATGCAAACAGATAAAGACAGAGACCCCCCCCCACACACACACACACAGAGATAAAGACACAGAGAGGCATAGATATAGATATACACACAGAGATAAAGACACAAACACACACACAAACAAAAAAACAGGCACTTAGCTGAGTGATGTATGTTATACAGCGCAAGGTGAAAGGTAAGTACCTATTTTTAGTCTTTATCTGTTTGTGTTATCCTGACAAAGGGTTAATGTCCTGAAACTGCTGTCATTTGTAGCTTGGCTCAGTTCCTTTATTGATAAAATAAAGAAATCCTAGATCTTCCAGCCCCTTTAGGTAAAGTTATCTTGACACACACACCAGGAAAAAACTGAGGAACTGCAACCCATATCTGGATGAAATCCTTGTCAACAAGAAAAATTATATTCTAAAAGATAAAAGAAAAACAAGTGACTGCACTTGGAGGAAAAATCCAAAGTAAATGTAAAACAAGGGAACTGGACCAAGCTAGAACAGGACAAGGACGAAGACAATCTACATGTTTCGGGGCACTACCCCTTCATCAGGACGACGAAAAAACGAAAAAGACTTAGCTGCACTAGATGTGGCGCGTGGGCTGCATAGCAGGAAAATGACCAAGGGACAGTGGGTAAGGGGGGTCAAAGAGGGGCAGCCAATCACCAGGTGGGTAAGAAAGGGTAGAGAAGGGTGGGGGTGGAGAGTGGGCAGGGGAGAGAGGAGCACAGGTATGGGGGCATGTGGGAGAGAGAGTGGGAGGGAGGTGAGAGAAAAAAGAGAGAGAAGGAGGGGTGAGGAGGTTAAGGGAAAAGGAGGGAGGGGGAGAGTTAGTGTTTAACACTTAGCTGCCGTAGCGCTCCTAGCTTGAGCCATCCCAGCTAACGGGGCTTTTTAGCCTTTTTTCAAAAATTCATTTTAAAAAATGCCCCAAAACAAAAGAAAAGTTATTTAAACTTGGTTGAAAACATCAATAAACAAAGAAAACTCATGTCTTACTGTGTTTCTTGGACTTTGTTCCATAATTTATAAATCCTTTGATGGAAACACAACTGAAGTTGAAGTAATCAAAAAGTCCTCATGATTCCTTATACAAAGTCTGTTCGATACTGTTTACACCACGTGCTCGCTCGTTTTTCTCATAATAACTCTCTTGGGTCTTTCAGGCACAAATACTCTTGTCTTCATCCACTTTATCATAGTAAATTTGCAAAACAAATGTCATTTTCCTCATCAGTGTGTCATTTGAAGAGTAAATCTAGCATTTCTCAAGTGACGCAGCACATGTGGATACACACTTCACAGCCATTTTTCACTCGCTTGGAATTATGGTCGGAAACCGGTCTCAATGTCAGTTTAAACACAGGATAAGGGAAGCAACTCGTGAAGAAATGATTCAGCTTTCGATTGTAAGGGTTCTTTACCTTAAACGATTAGCAAATAAATCTTTAATTAAATCATAATGCATGTGTCAGTTGTGCCTGTCATACGTTAATGAGCAGTGCCAATGCGGTGGCAGGTTTCTGGGCATCCATCATCTTTGAGTTAAGGTTGAGTCCTGTGGGTGCATTGGTGCAAAAATGGGTAAACTTTTGATGACAAAGTGGTGTTGGGTGTGTGGAGTTTTGTGGGGGTGTTCAGGTAGGGGCAAGTGTGGCAGCGGGGGACATTGCACGGGGTGGAGCCGCAGGATGGGGGAGGGGGATGGTCGGTTTGAGTTTGGAATGTACTAGTAGATCTCGTAGGTTCTTATCCTGCCGAGATGCTAGGAGGGGGTTTTTGTTTGAAGAGGTGGGGTTCAGACTTAGCCGGTGCCAGTTGGAGAGGAGGATCCTACGTACTGGTAGGTTGTGGGTCAAGACGGCGATCGGCCGAGGTTCCGTGTGTCTAGGGTGGTGGGAGGGTTGGAGTGTGAGTGCACATGGTGTAGCGGAAACTTTCTGTCTATCAGAGTGCAGAAGATTGGGAGGATAGTTGCCGGCGAGGAAAAAATCTACCATTCTGTCGGATTGTTCAAGGAAGTCTGTGTGCACAGCATCGGCTTTTGGAAGTTTTCTCTGGATTCTTTGGTTTCCTCCTCGCTACTCGTTCCCCAAAATCTTCATCACCTTCTCTTCTCCCACCCCCTCAGTGACCCACCCCACTTAGTGACACAGCCTTTGTTGCTGACCTGGCGTTAAATAACCTATCAGCCAGTCTTAGAATTATCTGAGCACAATCAACCAGCCTGACAATTACTGTAACATCCTAAGGACTTACTCTAAAACGTGGCGCCACATCACTTTCTGTGTCCATGGCCTGCAGTAGAAAAAAAGGGATTATAAAAAGCATGAATAGATTCCTGGAATGAATAAAATATGAAATTCTTGAGGAACCTAGCAATAAAATGCAACTGTTTTTAGTCCAACAGGTGGTGGTGGTGAAGCAAGTCCTCTGGACTGAATGTACAAAACCAACAAATGAATAAAAGGGGATGCCAGTGGCACAAAGACGTCACAAACCTGTGCCCCATCATGAGAGTCACTGCTGCTAGCTGTCTGCTGCTTCTGAGGTTCCTGATAGCCCACAGGTGGTGCAAAGTCCACCTGTAGTCACACACATGAACACATACAGGAGTGACACACACACCCCATGCACACTCTCTCCGTATAGTGATGCACAGTTTATTTTGTCTGTCATTTCCACCTCTCTTTGTGGAGACTGGTTCACAGCCTAGCTTTCACTATGTGATTGATAATGGCGCAAACTTGTAAGCTACTTCATGCTCCTTTTTTTTTTGCACTGTTCCTTGACAAATCAAGATACATTTGTTATTTTTGATGATTTGCATTGTGGGATCATTTGTTTCATTGTTCAGTTTTTTTCCTTGTGTCATCCAGTTTGATTGTGGTGAAGCTGACCCTACAATAGCCTTGTTAGGGTGACTAGCTACTGTACGTTTTATTCTTCAAGCAGCATAAACTGATCAACACAGTAGAAAAAAATTACAGACTGATATGAAACACTAACCATGACTGCAAACGTTAACTGAGTGATAATGCCTAGCAAGCTAGGAAGAAAGAAACGCTAAATGAGATCATATCAAAACCAAGTCAGTATGATTAAATAGTAATAAAAACTGTGTGAAATTAAATAAAATGGACAAAGTCGGCTAACTGCTTGGCTAAAGGGTCAGTACACAAAGGAAGAAAGACAGACAATGTCAGCAGTCAGCTGAGGCAGACTTACATTCATGTCACACTCAATGATGGAAACAGCCTTGCCCGGTTTTGTCTCCAGCACACAAAGCTCGTAGACCTGCCAGCACAAGAGTTTTAACATAAACTTTGTCTATGCCACACACAGCCCATAGACTTGGTAGTACTAACACAAACTTTGGCTCCAGCACAGGCAAGTCACAGACCTGCCAGTACCAGTACAACATTTGAAAGTGAGGGTAAACCCACAACCTCTTTCACGTATTGTCACCCAGCCCACACTTGGGGGTGTGGAAGTGTGCTTCTTACAGTGATGAACCTTGCCCTATGTGTCTTGCTGTTCTGCCGACATTATTGAAGTACTTGTGTTTTGAGTGGCACAAGTACTTAACGGCGTATTAAAAAGAAAAAACTAGGGAGGAAAAAAGTTTCCTGCATATATGCTGGACCATACAAAGTCATTCCTTCTGTCATAAAACTGCACCATTCATCAACTGACAAGAAAACAGCAATAAAAAGATGTTTCCCAACTACATAATGCACTGTGCAAACCATACGATTTACACTTCCTGTAGCAGATTGGTGCTATGCCATAGCAATGTGAAAAAGTATTAACAATTATGCAAAAACAACACTTAATGTATGATGGAACACACACACACAAACAACGTATTTCTAGAGATTGTCAAGACGCTACCACAAACTCACCTTCTCGTTGTACTTGATGGCCACCACGTCCCCCTGACTCAGACAAGCAAAGTTGCGCAAGGCATTTTCTAATCTGCTAGGGTTAAAGATGTTACAGTAACACTAGTCAAAACAAAAATGTTTCCTTCGTTGCTCCCACCACAACTTTAATCCCAGAAACGGGGTTTTCGCCTTTTTTGAAGCAATTTTTATAAACTGGATTTCTCCATATTTATGTCATAGTGTGCCTCAAATTTGTTTTCACTTGCATTTGATACACTGTGACAATAATGCAAATGTCGACTATTACATCCTGTTCCATGCAACAGACTTCAGGGTCTTACAGTTACATTTGTCCAGCTTTAGTTATTTTCTGTGCCTCACACTGCTGATTCCCAAAGCTTTGCAGTCTCAGTCTCCGCAATGTCTCTGAAATTTGTCTGTACACAAGTTAAAAACTGCTGATCCAGCACTACTCTCTTCTATGAATGTCCATGCATATATTAATATGGAACATTGTGACCCAAATGACACATATCATCAATAAGACACTAATATCAACCCAGCAACCTAACCAGATGGCAAGCAAGTCAATGGCATAAAAAATTTCTTTCCAGGATACACAGCTTTAGGATTTGTGATGTCCAAGAAATCAGGCGACTGTGGCTGAAATTTAGCGAATGTGGCAACAGACAGTGAGACGTTCTCAACCTGAACCAGTCCACCCTCATCCAGCAGCAGGTTACGCATCATCTGTGGGATTTATCTGACCCATCAGTCTACAGGTAAACTAACAAGTCCTCATATAAAGTGAAACTCAGGATCTCAAGTAAACTCAGTTTACAAAAAACATATAGATGTGAATCTTCAATCCTCAGAGTAACTGAACCATTATTCTACATTGTTAAATTTACACATAATCTATGTAAACTTAACTCATTCCCAACGATCTATATTGAGCATTGGCAACTGTTGCGGCCATTTGGGTACGCATAGATTTTGCCAGATTTTCTTCCTTTGCCATACCCAGTATGGAATGTAGATCCGTCCTTCATCGGCCACAAACTCCAGGACTCCACAGTGAGTCTCTCTCCGCGTCTGCTTGTTGGTCAGCTTGAACAGCATCGGGTACTGGATGTTCAGGCGAGCTGCACGCACGGTGGACAAAAGTCAGGGGACAGAGTGATGGTTCACTAGCTGAACAACAAAGCAGCCTGTGTCTGATGGGTAACACTGTGCCACCACTGGACAAGGATTTTATCATTTTTGACGAAGAACATTGAGCACTATTGTGCAAGGGTTTTCTTTATGTGTCTGACAAGCAGCATTGTGCCATTATTGTAGAACTACAACAGTTTTATTGTACGTCTGATAAGGAACAACGTCCCATTATTGTAGAAATACAAAGGTTTTATTGTACGTCTGATAAGGAACAACGTCCCATTATTGTAGAAGTACAAAGGTTTTATTGTACGTCTGATAAGGAACAACGTCCCATTATTGTAGAAGTACAAAGGTTTTATTGTACGTCTGACAAGGAACAACGTCCCATTATTGTAGAAGTACAAAGGTTTTATTGTACGTCTGATAATGAACAACGTCCCATTATTGTAGAAGTACAAAGGTTTTATTGTACGTCTGATAAGGAACAATGTCCCATTATTGTAGAAATACAAAGGTTTTATTGTACGTCTGATAAGGAACAACGTCCCATTATTGTAGAAGTACAAGGGTTTTGCTTATCATATGTCTGATGAGGAACATCGTGCCATTATTGTGCCTGTCGTAGGGAATCATCAATAATCTATCTTTTGATAGACACAGTACCAGCCTAGAGAACAACACTACCACAGTTAACTGCCAAGAACATTTATACTTACTCAGCTGGTCCAGTGCAGATGGCGGCATGATAACTGCAACAAAGCAACAACTGCTGTTATTCTGTGTTGTATCAATCCCTGCAATTTACGGACATCTGAAAAGAGGGAAAAGTTTTCCTGCCACCACACTCTGGACAGTGAAACATGAAACACAAGATATAATGCCTCCTTGCTCAAGGTGTATTTTACCACTCAGTAGTCCCTGTTGACGCCAAGTAGGAGGGGGATGGAGAAGCAGGTCATATCTAAGGAAAGTTATGCTCCCCTTAAAGATAGCAGGAAAAACGCTATCCACTCCACGTGCCACATCTACTGCAGCTAAATCCTTTTTTTCTTTTTCGTTTTTCATTGTTTTTGTGTCGTCCTGATGAAGGACTAGTGCCCCGAAACATGTAGATTGTCTTTGTCTTTGTTCCATTTCTAGCTTGATTCAGTTCCCTTATTTTTAATTTTAGCCTAAGAAAAATAACATTTAGAAACTTAACTACCAGAAGCTGTCATCCATAAAAAATTCAAGTAACAGGAAAGGAGAAAATTAGAGTCCCAAAAAATAATTCTAAAATAAAATGATTTTTTTCAAATTGTGCCCTACGTATTTTTCACTCAACCAGAGAAGGAAATTTTGTTGTGCCTGAACACTTTAACTAAAATGAAATTCATGTTATCAAGGGAAGACTTTCTGTCAGTAGGAAAGCCCCCCCATTTAAAAAAATATTTTTACTATGATTAACCAAAATTACATGTATATTTTACCATAATTTTAACAACCACTAACTTGCAAAATTAGAAATGCTAAAATAATACTAGGCTGGTTCAGTTTTCTGATGTAAACAGATCACAGTTCACCGCGGAAATCTATGTCCAGCTAATTCCAGAGCCAGTTTATTGGTCTTGCATCTGAAGACTGAACTACATTATGTGCAAAAATCTCACTAAACTTTGTCAGCTGTTTTGTTAGTCTAATATGACAGCTATAAAATGAGCAACACTAATCTGACGCACCAACTTGACTTCATTCAAGGGATGTAACTATGGTGCTTTTGTGTCATTCATCTACTATACCATCGATCAGTGATTAAACCTTAGATCCACAATCTCTGATTAAACATTTGGCCTGACCAAACTCAGGCATGATCAACTTAGAAATATGTGCATGAAGGAGAAACACATTTTCAAAAGTTTGTGCATGATTTTCAGATTTTTATACGTGAACACACACAACTATGCTTATCGGGAACCCAGATTCATGCAATCACTGTTTGTTGCCATCGGTGTTGATTTTCAAGGCTCTGGTAAAGTCCTGTGTGTTTTCTTTTTGAAATATCTGCATTAACTCAATTTTTCTTGAAAGATAGTTACTCTCACTAACTGCCAAAAGATATTGATATTAGTATTAGTTCATAATTGCAAGTCATTCTTCTGACAGAATACTGCCCCCCCCCACCCCTTTTTGGTAAACTCCCACCCTTCAGGCATGCCAGTGCGGGTAGGCAAAAAAGAAGTACCGCATGATGCCGGCAACCAGACCACAGCCTTAAAAACAGCAATGCTTTACTGGCCAGCGAGGACACAAATATGCTCAACTTGATAATGATGCATTAAACAATAGGGATATGTTTCCCTTTTCAAATCTGGTAGGTGGATGATGGACATTTAATAAAAATGAAAATGGCAGCTTGGATACAGTACTGGATGTTGGAATAAACAAAGGCAGTAGCCCAAACTAAAATAAAAAGCAACACGATGAAAAAAACTGACACGAAAAAGAAAAAGACCCCCCCTCCCCCCAAAAAAAACCCCTTAACTCTTTGACCCTGCAGGGACCCGCAGGGCTAACAACCCCAGAGGCCGCCCAGAGGCCGCATAGATTTACAAGTTTAAAAAAAATACGCTTAAAAACTACCACACTCACAGTAATATATTTTGCATATTTAGAAAGATCTATTCTTCGGTATCACAATGGAAACAATACTTTTAGTTAGAAATATTAAATACTACTTACTATTTGGTGCCAAATGTAGTCACTTTTTGTACACACAAACAAACAAAACACGTGTATCCATTGTTACGACGGAAGTAGACCTGGACAGCAGCTACACTAAACCTCGTTTGGCAAGCCGAAACTGTTTCCTAAACTCATTTAGACAGTGCAGGGGAAACAACCGATGATAGAGCTTCACAATGATATAAAGTTTACCTCCCTTACACCGTTAAATGCGTCGCTGCAAAGTTTTGAATTCGTCGTTTGTCGAACCCGAGGCCTCGTGGCTCAATTAGGTCGTCGCAAGTTAGCCAAGCCCATAGTCGCCAAAGAGTTAAGAAAACCACTTGCAGCAAATACTTCCACTGTACTGCAGGATTAGGTAAGAAGTTACAGTATAATAAGACTGTTGTATGAACATTATCCATGACAAAAGTGTCACAGCACTGGGAAAGTTTTTTTTATTTAAATGAGACAGTTTATAGTATATAGATAAACTTTTTGTTTTCATTAGCAACTACACGAACACTGATGCCTTATTTGAAGCCCGAGTCTAAAACAAGGCACTTAAGATTAACAGTTCATTCTGTCTGATTATAAACGATGGCATTCTACACTCTTCCTATCTCTTTGTTTCAAACGATCTTCATGATACTGTAGTGATTGCTTTAATCAGTAACAGAAAATGCAGCAATCAGAGCCTGTGTCATGTCACGATATCACTACTGTACTAAAGTCTGCCGAAGTTTTGGAGGGTGGGAGTGGGGGAAAACAGTGAAAGGCAGACACAGTGCTATAAGTGAGACTATAGACGAGCTAGAACTTGTCACATTTATGGACCAATTCTTCTAGGCTTTGTAGAATCGTAATACTCAAAGGCGCTTTTCACAACGAGCTCAAAACTGAAAAATTTCTTATAATGTTCCCCACACGGCTTCTGATGTACGTCTTTTTTAGTTTTTAGCATCACTTTCAGTGGTTGCCACTTGCTAAATCTTCTTACTAATACTGCTAGTTAATAAATGGGATAGAAGGCGGACTTACAGCAATATTTCCTGCAATAACCTTACAAAGCAAGGTCAGCTGATCTTTTACTCTGAAACAACAGTTAATATTATGAAACGAGCAACACGAACTGCAGCGAACCAAACTTTGAAGAAAACAAGAATGCA
>SMGT01013587.1:106371-125527 GCA_004794575.1 Lanistes nyassanus
TATTTAACATATTTAGAAAGATCTATTCTTCTGCATCACAACGGAAACAATACTTTAAGTTTAAAGTAGTAAATACTACTTACTATTTGGTCCCAAATATAGTCACTCTTCGCACACACAAAATGTGAACGACGGAAGTAGACCTACACTTAAACCATGTTTGGCAAGCCGAAACTGTTTCCGAAACTCATTTAGACAGTGCAGGGGAGACAACCGATGATAGAGCTTTTCAATGATACCAAGTTTTTACTTCCCTTATACCGTTGAACGCGTCGGGAGATTTTAAAGTTGCCGCAATTTAGCTAGCTGTGCTGACGCAAGGGTCGGCAGGCTGCTGCAATTTAGCCGGAGCCAATGGGGTCAAAGAGTTAACAGAACTCTGGCATGCCTGATCCTTAACAACTTTTTCAGAATTCGGAAATTCAGAATTGCTTAATTGCGAGATTAGAAAATCCTGATACATTTGGAAGTTTCAGCTGTGAAACATGGATTCCAGAGTCTTTTTCCTCCCCAAATGAGAGAATCTTTGTCACTTGTGCGATGCACTGTCAACTCTCTCCGACATTTCTCAATAAGTCTGTGTTTGCTTTTCAAACTGACAAACTGCTTGCAACTGATGGTCTTCAAACCATTTTACATCTGTAGGTTTGGGAATAGGCTTTTGTGAATGGTTAAGAAATAAATCGGTGGCAGAAAAATAGTTAAGAAATTTACAAAAATGCAGTGAGCAAGTTTGAATGTCAGTGATTTCATCAGCCAGACGAGAAATTGGCATCAATTCCAAGCTCTGACAGAGGCCAAACCAACCACGGCGAACTTGCAGTTCACATGCTATCAACCAGACTCTATAAGGCATGAATGAAAGTCAGTTTGGTGCTGGAGGTGGGCACACCTCACTTGTCACTGATAAGAGATATGCTGTCAGACTGATTACAAAAGTATAAAAGCATAGCCTCAAAATTCATCTGAAACGAAATCACAAAAGTGGTTGAATATAAATTCTTGGCTTCAAATACCAGAGTCAAGAATAAATCCAAAACTAGAAAATTATTCCATTAGCATGATTGTTTCACAGTGGAAGCTAAAATTCTCACTTTTGCCTCCTCCTTCCACATCCTCTCTGTCGCCAAGCATGGTTACACTGTAGCACCTGTATGTTGTTGAGAATGTCCGTCCCACAGGCAGGTCCGGAAAAACATGGCCGAATGAAAACTGGACGAAAACAAAGAAAGTCTTGTTATGCCTTCACAAAGCTGTTGATGACACCAGATAATGAAAATTATAAATAATTTTTTGGAACAGTACTGACCATTTCCATTATCAATGATAATATGATTAACGCTGCCCTACATGTTAACACACCACACATGAGGTTACAAAATTTAGAATGTACGGAAGCATATATTTTGGTTCATAAACACTAACAATTACAACTATTACAGTACTGAGATATTTTCGCTATAATCAGCGGCCAGTTGGGGTGTTGGACATTTTGCTCCATGCCTCACCGCCTCAAAAAGCTGTTCCACTGCCCAAACATGAGGTAAATGACACAACTGTAACTGGGAAACTTTTAGCAAATGAACAAAGATTCTAGATGTTTTACTATTTTTTGTTACAGATCCGGGTGCCTTGATATATGGTCTGAGGGATAGCAAGGGGGTCTACAATGCATAAGAGAATATGACTTGTTAATTTTTGAAACTTACCTCTTACTCGCTATCATTCACTTACTTTTAGTTTTCCTGTGAGTTGATATTTTTCATCTCTTCTTTCTGTTGTGAGATTTGGTGCAAGTGATGTCTTTGCATGTTAAGAATATAAAGGTTTATCGGTAGAAAAGGAAATGTATAAATGGTGTCAACTCATGTTTGGTTGTGTTTTAAATGTCAGAGTTTATGGGGTGTATGACCTTGGAATGTGGTGCGAGTTATAAATATTATAGAAGTTACCCCCCCCCCCACCCACACACACACACACACAAACATTATGACACGCCCCAAGATCACGTCACGATCGGTCCAAGCCTAAGTGCTCCAATACAGTCGTGTATTTACTGCTTCGTTCTTCCTGCGACATGTATCTCTGAAAACACGTTTTTAACATTTTTCACTCGCATCCCCAAAATCATAAAATCAAAAACGTGTACCAATACTACGAAAGTCCCCATAGATACAAGTTAAACGAAAAGGTGCATTTCGGACACACCTTCAATTTTGCGTTAATTAATTGTAAATTTCGGATATAGTAAGAATTAAAGCCTTATAAAAGTGCAATTTGGCATTATATTTTCCCTTACCGCCAGTCACACTTGTTCGTCTAGACTCGAGAATCAGACGTGAATCATAACCGATAACGCGAAGCCTTTATCATACGCTGCCAGCGCATAAGAATCCATTATTGATTATAGTAAGGTTATCCATAAACCCTTTTCAATTTCTATTCTATCCTAACCTGTAGGATATAAATAAATTACACTGAAAAACGGTTACAGTTACCATTTTTCGTCGTTTTTGTTCAGCCTTTCCAACTACACCAACAGTGACCAAGCAGCCGGAAGTTTTGATTTTCTCACGCATGCTCTACAGGAGGAAGGAAGCGTTTTAGTCTACCGAATTTCGATTGGATGCGACATTTATAGCATAGAACGATAACTAAAACTTTTATCAGTTGACCTACTTCGAGCTGATGCATTTCTTGACTTAATTACACTTCAGAATATATGTTAGCTTATTGAGTGCCTTACAGAGATCTAACAGATATTAGTGTGGTTCAGCTTGAGTTAAATCGGCTATCACTACGCTTGACTTAAAGCATCCAACCAAAAACTAGTATTCATCAGGACACGGACCGACATACGCCCGCCAGAATCAAAGAAGCGGAATCACAATGCTAGTGAAAGATTTTAAGAGAGACTTTTATGATGCAATTCAACATCAGGTGAGAAATTATGCAGCAGTCATAAAGTATTATATGCTTATAGTATAGTCAGTAGCGTTACCTTTTTCTGTGCTTGCAAACAGAAGAAAATATTCACTTTCAGACCTGTCGTCTGCTGTAGAAATGCATGGCTATTCCATTATTTATTGCATAGCGTTATTCTTAACGACAGTAAAATGCTGAAAAGCTAGTAGTAGTGAGATTATTCTCACTTTTTATGTTCTGATACATTTATTGATTTATCCCTCAAAAATTATTCAGCGTGTTCTCGTGCTGGTGGCCTTCGATGTGGATGCCCTGTGCGCCTGCAAAATACTGCAGGTAAAAAATAGTACACGTCACATTTATTACATTTAATATTTTCACTATTAGTTATAAGAATCTGTTATTTTTTAAGACAAACATAAGAGATGTCTCTATAAAATTACTCATAATTACAGCTAAGGGAGTCCAAGGAGTTCAAGGGAGCTGGAATTTTTTTTTCGTTGCAGTTTATCAGAAGTTCGTAGTAGCATTTCGGTCAATTGTAACTCTTCTTCACTAAGCACTAAACCAAACAGTGAAAGTAACACTAAATCGTTGGCTTTATATATACTGTCATATCGTCTATGACAGCTGCACTTTTGTTTTGTTGACAATCTCCTTAATTTTTTTAAACCGCGTCATAATACGTGGGACACCTGGAATTTGAGAGCCCTGAGGGCTCCAACTTTAACTGTTTTAGTCCCCTTCGTCAGTTCGATCTGTTTTTCATTCCAGCGAGAAAGACTCACGTTTTCTTTTCATGTTATCATGTCGAAAGTAATATGCGCTTGGAATGAGTAAATGAATGAACCAGTGGTGGTTTTCATGAGTGTTCGTATCTGCACTTTAAAAAAAAAGAGTTAAAATTAAAAAGTATTTTCTCGATATGTGGGGAGCAATTTGTTTCGAGTGAACTTGAGTTGCTATATAATTATATCAGTGGAGGACATTTTCATTAACACACACACACACAAGGCCATTAGTGTGCATTTATCAACCAAGACTTACTCCTGAGGTATGATGTAGACAATGTTCAGTCTATAAATTTAAAAAAGTGAAGGAGCGTATAATAAGTGTCTTGGTTGAGATTAGGGGAGGGATTTTAAAAAAAAATTGTTTAAATGACAATGACTAATAATTGATCATGGCTCTTGTATTTTGGCAGGGCTTTTGATACCCTTTAAAAACATTGATGTGGAAGGGAAGATTTTGTTATAGATAGTATTACTGGCTGGGTCTGTTGGGGTTTTGGTCAGTGGATAGGCATCTTTTGACAATCAGATTGTCCAGATATGTTACAATACAGATTATCTGCAGTGACAGTAACTTTTTTAGGTATTGTAACATGTCTGCACATTGTTTTTAAATGTACAGTACTTGCTACAATGTGACCACATCATCTACACCATTGTTCCCGTGTCAGGCCTGGAGGACCTCGAGCGAGCCTTTGTTGAGAATTCAGAAGGGGTAAGAGCAAGAATCTGGTGCAGATTTTGTTCTGTTTACTGGTTGCTATTAATGCTAGTCAGTACCACCACTTGGCACTTTATATCAATCATTTAATTTGTGAGTTGAGATGGCTCAACCACTAACTCAGAGTGAGTTGACAATGGTCAATTTACGTGGTCAGGCCACAGACCAGTAATAATTATATATGGGATTTATGGAACATGCCAGTCAGATAATATCTTAGTTTGGTTCAGGAGGATGTTTATAAGTTTTCAATTAGGAGTCAGATTTTCACCACCAGTATTGGCAAGGCCTTGTTGGTGAGGCCCTATGGTCACCACCATTATTGGTGAGGCCTTATGTTCACCACTGTTGGTGAGACCTTATGGTGAAGATCAGTGTTTGTGAGGCATTATGGTTGTGTAATAGAAAGTTCCATGAAGGTCACCATCCTTGCATGCATAAGAGAAATTAAATTTGGTTCTTCTTCCGCTTACATGGCCTGTATGCTAGCATCCGGACAATATCCACTCGTCACACCCATTTGCTTCCATCCGGATGCACCGTGTTGTCAGAAGTGTAACGGAAGCTTGAACCAAACAAATGGCACTAGTTGTTGGGAACCACAGTCCATCCAGACATCCAGTGCACAGAGGAATGAGATTCTTTGAAGATACCTCTGTTAAGAGTCATTGTCTTAATTCACAGACAAAAAATAAACAGTGCGAAATTCTGCAGAGTGTCATGATCACAAGCAGCTCCTTTTGAAACCTTGATTAGATCTTTGTTTTACAATGTTTGCAAGGTATTTTTGTTGCAGTTTTACAGTTTACCATTGCTTTTGCCTGCTGATGGTGGGATTGGATCCATGTCATGTTCATGACTGACCTTCTGTGTGCTGTGCCTTTTGCCTCATGCAGGTATGCGGACAGCTGTTACGCTCTGTCCTCTATGGTCACGTTCAGCATCTGCCTGGGGTGGGATCCTCTGGTGGTTTCGGCGGCCCCAACTGGAGTTGCTGCGTGACATTGCCCCCCCCCCCCCAGTTCTTCACCACTCCCTGTGTGGCCCTGCATGGCGGCTTCAGTGCCGGACACGTATGCTGGGTTCTTTGCTTTGACCTGCTCCTTGCTGGTGTCCACGGTGGTTCTGGATGACGTTGCTTGGTCTGTCTCTGTGCCCTGGCCTCCTGCTCGACTTCCACTTTGGTTGTGTGAACTGTGATGGTGATGCTCACAAGACTTGGTGGAGAGGGGGACCTGCAGTGCCTCCTCCCCACCCCCACAACCCCAGTCTTGCGCAGTGGCTGCTGTGTTGGTCTCATGGCCAGAATCTGCCTCCGCTGATGATGTCGTGGTCCGACGACACCCTCAACGCTGAAGGGGCTGAGGAGATGTCTGTAAGATGTTATATGGTGGTTGGCCCTCTTGATTCATCATTTCCTGCTGAAATACGAGTCTGGCGGTTCTATTTTTCCAGCTCTGGTGGTGTGGTTTCAGTTCAAGCCGACTCCTGGCCACTCATCGTAAGTCCCCACGCTTCTGGTTTGGTCATGTCCAGCCACCCCCTACCATGCACCTCTAGGTTAGAGCAGAGCTCCTTTGGCCCAGATGGTTCTGGTCGGGGTAGCGATGCACCCTTTTCACCGGTCTTGCTGCTTCTGGTGGCAGGGCTTCACTCCTCTGTCTTCTTGTTCCTCCTGTGTGGACACAGCAAGTGTGACAAGAGGCAGAGGTTACCCTTCCGGTGCTGGTGCAGTCCGGCGCTGGCCCACAAATACAACTGTTCTGGCCCAGCTAGTTCCAGTCGCTAGTGATCACCCCTCTTGCTGTCCCTGGTTTTTGCTGCTGTGGCGGGCACTTCTGGTGGGGTGGGGGGGGGTACATCATCCCCGTCTCCTCACTCCTCCTCCCAGGACATGGCGAATGAGACAAGCATTGGGGGAAGGCTCATTCTTGCATGGGAACGAGGTGATGGCAGAGAGGTCTTCCTCGCCCTTCCGCTTCCAGGTGGACCTAGCAGGTTGGCTGACGTTCAGGCACCCCTATGTCAAGCGCTGGAACAGGCAGAATTGGCCGTACCGGATGTCCGGTCGTCTGTTCAACTTCCGGCGACTCACTCACTGCCTCTTGGTCACTGTATGTTGTCGTTAGCCCATGGGGCGCTTTGTGTACCCACTGCCTTGTCCACCGGACCTCACATGCTGTTCATGCCTGTCGCTGGGGTCTGCCACCTCTGTCTCCCATGCAACCCTTGTAGTGCGCTTCCGGATGACGCCTGTGTGTAGTCATGGTCAAGTTGTTGCTTGACACATGGCCTGAGTGGTGAGTGGCTTAACTGACTATCACTTGGCTTAGTCATTAAAACCTTTTTAATTTTATGAAACATTTTTGGTAAAGGATAAAAACAAGGTGGGTCAGATTACTGCACTTTAGCAGGTATAATGTGCTGATGACAATTCATATGCTTCTGAGTGGTGTAACCCTAACTGGACGTTGGTTTTCACACAGATACAGCATGTTGTGATGATCAACTGTGGTGCATCCATTGATGTAGTGGAGCTGCTACAACCTGAGGAAAACATCTGCTTTTATATCTGTGACAGGTATGATGTGCTCATGACGTTTCATATGCTTTTGAGTACTTGTTAAGCCTGCGATGAACATGGACTGCCTATATTGTTTCATTAAAAATGTTTTATATGACCTTGAAGGTAGGTCAGAGTTGCTGATGTCCTCCATCTGACTGTAACGTAAATGCAGAGTTATCCATTGGTTACAACTTTTCTATCTGTTCTCTTCTGTCTTTGATGTGGCCTCTTTGGTCAGCTGGATGCTTTAAGCAACAAACAAATGATTAACAAAGACTATATTTATTTCTAGTTTTGATACAGGGTGATAACGTTCTTAGATATCCTGGAAAGGCAATGCCAGTTTCAAGCATCTCATTAGTTCGTTGGCACCAGGGTGGGTTTTTTTTTGTGCCAGTAAAGCGTAAAGTGTGTGTGCCCATTATTTATTTAGACCTGTTACTTTGAGATTCACCAAGCAGTGGATACTTTTTATGCATGTATGGTGTTTACACCAAGTTGCTGACAGTTGTGTATGTGCACACGCTTGTGTGTCCAGTCACCGCCCAGTGGATATCCACAACATGTACAACGTCGTTCAGGTCAAGCTGCTGATGAAGCCTGAGGATCTGACAAATGTTCCTCTCTATGATGAAGTCTTTCGTGACGATGAAGTAAGTATTTCGTACTGTCATAAATTGGAATTGTTCACAGGTTTACTAGTGTGATTTAGTGCAACCGGCAGGAATGTCAGAAATGTATAAAGATGTCAATGGCTTTTGCAAAGGGAAAGGGTGTCTGTCACTCCATATACACGACATGTGTATGATTGTTCACCTGCTTCGGCAGTGGGTTTTCGTGCAATGCTGTTACCTTTTTGCGCTTCAGTGAGTCAGTAGTGTCTGCTGTCCATTTACACTTCCCACGTGCATTACCTAAACTCAAAGCATTCTTCTGTCAAACATATATGCATCATAAACACTGTCCTCATTTTTGGCAGACTTTTAGTAAGTAGTTACAGTAAAAGGAGCGATGGTATACTCCTTATTTTTGTTTTGTGGTTTAGTCATCTGTTTCTCTCCTTCTTCCACATGCACGCATGCTTGTCATTATCATACATATCTAATATATTCAGTTTAACTCTAGAAGTCTGCAATCACATGACAGTGCCAGTTGGGAAGACTCATAATATTATTGCCGTATAACCTTTCTTTTGGATAGTCTGACGACTCTGGCGAGGAGAGCGATTCATCAGATGGTGCCAGAAAAAGGCGCAGATTTAACAGTGAAGCTATTCAGAAAAGGCAAGAGCGCCGCAGATGGGAGGAAAACAGGTGAAGAATGTTTGGCCACTTGTGTGTCACTTGTTTGTAAGTTGTATTGCAGCCTCCCGCTAACTTTCTTTAAACATGATTTGAATAGCATTGCTTTATCCATGTGAACAAGTTTTGTTTCTTTGTATAAAATCTTATAGAGGCTTTGGATGTTTAATCAGTAATTCCAGCCAGTACACACACAATGAATGTTGTTATCCTGTAACTAAGTTATTTTCCACAATCCTTGTCCAGGAATAAGGTGCTGTTTGATTACACCAAGTTTACCTCCTATGGCACTGCAGTGAGTACAGACAACTTCAAAGTTTCCTTGTTTCTACTCCAGTCTCAGTCTACTACTGTTAATGACCTAACATTGCATTCTGGTTTTGCTACCAGATGCTTACTAACAATATTAATATAAGGATTTGGGGAAGTGGAAAGTGAGTTTGGTTGAGTTGCTTTACTTATTCCCCATGATCTACTGACAACTGTTGGGTACAATTTTGGCACATTTGAAATAAATGCTGTCTGCAAACTACCAGATGTTCTGTGATGTACTTTACGTGTTTTGAAAGATCAATTTCTTGTCACAATACTTGCCATGACCTAAAGTGGTATATTCTCAATTAGCGATCCCTAACGGCACCTCCAAACAAAAATAACCCACCAAGGTAACCCTGGTAAAACCCCTCCGCTCATGCGCACACCACATTGTGCACCCTCCCCAGTGGTGGAAGTTTTGACAGACTTCCCTCTTGGGGTGGGGTGCCCACTTCCTCCACCATGTTGCCTCCGGCACTTGGTCGGAAGTGGAGGTGAACTCACACATCAACCTTCTTGAGTTGCGAGATTCTTCCTATCTGGAAGACGTGGCCGGTACAGTCAATGTTCTTGCAGACCTCTTGAGTTGGCCACACTGTGTTCTACAGATGGACTGGATGCTGGCCCACTCTGTTTTAGAACCAGTATGGCTGGCCTGGTTTCAGCCGCTGGTGGACCTGTTTGCCACAAGGTTCAGCAAGCGGCTGCCGGTATATGTCTCTCCAGTTCCGGATCCGGAAGCCTGGGCAGTGGATGGGTTCTCACTGACGTGGGTGGGGTTGGAAGTGTACACATTTCGCCCTTCCCCCTCCTTCCCTGTGTGCTGCGGAAGGTGGAGTTCGATCGTCCCCGTCTTATTCTTGTCATGGCTCGTTGGCTGGCGCAGGCTTGGTTTCCGGATCTTCTGCGACTGAGCAGAGCGGATCCCATTCTGCTGCGGGTTCCCGTTAGAGCCCTTCTTCAGCCGCAGTCCAGCATTCCCCACGCCAAACCCCAGTTTCTCTATCTGCATGCATGGCTCTTGTAGTCCATCATGCAGTGCGTCGCCTCCATCTTACAATTCTTGGCTTCTGCCTGTCACAGTTCCACGAACAAGGTGTACGGTGCTCACTGGCAGCGTTGTGTGGAGTGGTGCTGGTCCCAGGGAGTAGACCCAACCAGGCCCCGGTTGGTGGACTTAGCGAACCACCTGTCTTTTCTGGCAGACACGGTGCATTTGGCTGTGTGGGTGCCCAGGGCAGAGGTCCTCGCCACCCTCCAGCAGCTGGGAGTCCCTCGTCGCGGAAGTGGTCGGTTGTATCATGCTGTCACAACCTCATGTTCCACGTCGGGACCTTTTTCTTGTCCTGGCAGCCCTCCGATCTCCTCCTTACGAGCCTCTACATCAGGCTTCCTTGCCTGACTTGACTCTCAAGACAGTTTTTCTTGTCATGGTCGCCTCTGGCCGTCGAGCCAGTGAGGTTCACGCCCTTTCAGGGTTGGAGTCGGATGTCCGAGGGCAGCATGATGGCTTGTGGTCTCTTTTGTTCTTGCCAGATTTTCTGGCCAGGAACCAGTGACCCATCCCCTTTTGTTACCATCTTGCCTCTGTCCACGATTCTGGACCCGTCCAAACCTGACATAGTTAACTGTCCAGCCCAGGCCTTGCGTGGGTACAAGTGACGTACACGACCATTACTTGTGGCTTCTCGCAGACGCCTTTTCCTCTCCCTGCAAGCTGGTCGAAGGTGAGAGATCTCTAAAGCTATCATCTCGCACTGGATCACAACTGTCGTTCGGCATGCATATACTTCTTTGCTGACAAGGGGAGAACGAGAACCTTCCCTACCCTTGGCCGCCGGACACGGGCATGTAGTTAGGCTTGGGCCGCGTCGCTGGCCTCGCAGGCTCACGCTCTGCAAGATGTCCTGTTGGCATACTGGCGGTGGAGGATCCTTTTATAAACCACTACCTGATGGATCTCTTCTGCCGCCGGGAGGACTGGCTATTTGGGGTGGCAGCTGCTGTCATCACCCAGCACCTCTGGTCAGCCCCGTCCTCCTAACCCTGGTAAGTTTTTTCTTGGAGTGTTCACCCAGCTCCTTTTTGTGCTATTCAGCACTTTGGGTCATGGTACAGTATTGTGACAAGAAAATGCAAATTTCTTTTTCTAAATTTGTGTTTCTTTAACAATACTTACCATGACCCATCAGACGCCCACCCTCCTCCCTGCTGTTGGGTTTTTCTGGCTTGGGTCTGGTAAGAATTCTAACCTGAAATCCATCTGATGCAAATTCTGTGTAAAGGGCTGCGTTGAAAAGGTATCCAAGTGGATGGAACATTGCAGGGCAATTGTCCGACACTTTTGCCAGATAGAGTGGTCATTGCAAAGTCTTTGTTCCCCTGTAACATCACCTCTTTTGTGGTCTAAGGGAGATAACTTTAAAGAAAATGGTTCATGTATATGAACATATGAGTTACTTCCCTTTCCATAGCACTGGCTGGTATTGAGCCCTCAAAAAAATGCCTGAAAACCATCTCCACTGCATCAGCATATGGCTAGTATCTCCAGGCATACCATTTATGGCATGGCTGGAATGAGTTAACCATAGATTTGGATTTGGAATCTTGCCATCTGCTGCTTTCCCAACATGATTGTCATTTCTCGGATGTGTCTTTGAGAGACTGGTGTTGCTTGGATAACTTGGTGCTAGTGGTGCTTACAAGATACCAGGGTGCCTGATGGACTTGTGGTTGTCTTGCTTTGACAGGGAATGGATGAGAAGTGTTACAAGTGAGGCTAAAGTGAGAACAAGGGTGTGAGCATTTTTCCATGTTGTCTACCAATTACAATAAAGATAAAAAGAACTCATTGGTATTCTTTTGTAGGCATCCCTAATAATGTTCGAGATGGCCTGGAAAATGTCAAAAGATACTAACAATCTTGTCTGGTAAGTATTTCCACCATAGAAACAAATTAAATGAATCATAAGACTTTGAACTTTCCAACTGTTTTCTCCTGGTCCCCTTTCCCCGTTCCTGCCTCACCGAAATGTCTGATGTGTTACTGTTATCGTGGATTGTTTACTGTTGAACATCATGTCATGATGACCTGTGGAATGAGAGACATGGATCTCTCTGATATGAGAGAAGGGTGTCTGTGAGGTAGGAGAGAAGCGTGGGTGTCTGTGAGGTAGGAGAGAAGCGTGGGTGCCAGTATTGTTCATATCATGTGACTGTTGATCTGACAGGTGGGTATTGATGCAGAATTATCAGTTAATATCGTGTGCGTGCTGTGACTGTTGTGACTGACATATAAACTTCAGTGGTCAGCTTCAATTCTCTGTGTGTGTTTATTTGCATGTACGTACATGTGTGTGTGCGTGCAGGTTGGCTGTTATTGGTGTGAGCGATCAGTATGTGCACTTCAGGACCCCACGGGACAAGTACATGGAAGACATCATAGCACTGCAGTCTCATGTCTCTCGACATAATCACAGGTGACTGCAGCATTGTATTCTGTGTAATTACGACCTAAGCACAGTGTTTGAAGATGTTTCAGTATTCTTGGAGCACTCAAATCAAATGAGCTGGCTTGAAAACTTGCCAAAAAAGTTAGGAGTTCACCTGGAGGAAGTGGTGCAGGTTTTATCCCCAGATTAGCACAGCATGATGGGAAGATGCACGACACTCAGACACTGTCTCTAGGAAACTAGTTTCTTGGTTAGTTTACCCACATGACTCCACTGTATTTTGTTTGAAGGTTTTGCCAAAATATGCGTTTTACAATGTAGTTGTAAAAATATGACAATGAAAATAACTTTTTTAAATGTAAAAAGGGACCTAACATTAGGCATAATTTCCACTTCTGATTTAAGAATCAGTTTAGAGCTACCATGACGTTCTTTTTTTTTTTTGGTAATCATAGATATTCTAATACAGAATAATGGATAGATATTATTTAACATTCTTCTTTTTAAAATCATCATTAACACGAATATGACAGCTTTTCCAAAAACGCATGAATTCCCCAGAGTTGAATGTCCCAAGAAAAATAAGGATAAACAGGTTTGAGAAATGTTTATGCATGGCAGCAGTTTGATTGCCAAAGGATGTCTCTCTTCCTAATTAGGACCTTTCCAAGATGACTAAATTTTCATAATTTTTCAAGGTCATAATTTAAAGGCTCCTCTGTCCTTAATGAATTTTATCTGTAATCCCTTGTACTTACTGAATATTATTTTTAGTCCCTTGTGCATAATTTTATCTTTAGTCTATCTGATTTGATTTACTAAAAGACTAATACAAACAAAAAGCCAAAAACAATAACACCTCCCCCCCCAAAAAAAAAACACAAAAAACTGTGGGGTAATGGAGAAGTTGCTAGCCCATCTGGCTTGTGAAGATTTTGGAAATTCTCCATCTTTCTGTATGTGATATCCTTCAAGCTTGTACACATGACATACATATTAAGCATTGCATTTTCTCCTGTAATTGTGCTTTTCAACCTCTAGTTATTGGGTGCTGTATGGCATAACAGTTACAGGAAAATCACGACAACTGACACGTGTGCATACCAAATTGATGTGACCCCCTCCTCCCCCCTCCCCTGCACTGACAAACCTATGTGGCACCCCACCATTGGTGAAAGGGGAGGGGGGGAGGGGAAGGGGTGTGGTGGAGATTCCATGTTCTTGCAATCTATGGAGTCTCCATAATTTGCCAGAATGCCACATTTTCGTGTTGTCCAAAGTGTGTGGTGGAATGTTGAAGTGTCTTGCAACCAGGGGGTTTCTCTTGTGTCTTGTTGCAAGACACTTCAACATTCCAGCACACACTCTAGACAACTGACAAACTGTGTGGAACATTGCAGGGTGGAAGGTGCTGAAAACGTTCTGTCCATCAACTGTCTGCGCATTACTTTTGAGGAGGAGTTGCAGCTGTCACTGTACAGACACTGGTCTCTGTTTGAGAGCTTGTGTCACTCCCTAACAACAGCCTGCAAGTTTAAAGTCTGGACTCTCAGGGGACAGAAACGCCTGCATGAGTTTCTTGCTGAGATGGGGTATGTACTGAAGCGATATGATTGTAGACATAGTTAAACATGTTTAAAGACCTTTCTGAGTTCTGGATGGTTTTTTTTAGATGAATGGGCTCAGAACATTACAAGAATATCCAACACTTTAAATGAATCCCTGTCATGAGATTGGCTGATGCTGGGGGATTAATTCTGTGTCAACAGTGTAGACCATATCATTACAGGTATATGGAACAGCTTAGACTACAGTAAAACCTCCATACAAGACCTGTCCATATACAGCTTCCTCCAGCATACGACTCCAAATTTTCGGTTGGAGACCATTTATTACATAACCTTCCATCTATGACTCCCTCCTTAACCTGACTACTGACTGATGAAAGTGGCCGGTTTTGTGCATTGTACAACTTTCCCTGGTTGAGCGGAAAAAGGTCAGCAGACTTCTTTTCACAAAGATCTTCACTGCAAAACGTGAAATGTTGACAGAAAAAAGTTTATATTATGTGTGGGTTGATGAAACTAGATATGATGAGATAAATCATAAAGTAAGTCTGATGTGTGATAAAACTACATGTTGAGTAATTGAAATGTGAAAAAACTATTTTTAACGTGTAGTTTAGTGGTAAATAAAAAACAATTTCAAAATACATGTTGCATCATACAAGCAGATGTGTTTATGTCTCACCCCATCCGACACGGTACATACATGTTGAACTAAGGGTTCAGCATGACCAGTCTTCCATTGTAAAACCTGATTTTGGCTTTTTTTTTAAAGTCTTGTATGGGAGGTGTTGCTGTATATTACAAAAAGTATATGGAACAGTTTAAACCATATCAAAGCAGTTGTACGGAGCAGTTTAGACCATATCACAACAGGTACAGGTAAACCTGCCCTGCGTGACCCGAGACGAGCCGCCACCTTCTGTCTCAGGATCCATGGATTAGTTTTCAACATTGAATCATCTTAGACCAGCGGTCACCTGCCAAATAACTTTACATGTTTTTTGGATCCCCACCACCTCCCCTAAATTTTTTTTTGTACATGCATAACTTCATCCGAGAATTCATATCCACAAGCTTCCTGTTGAGAGCGCCTTTACACATTACAGTTTAGGTCATTGAGTAAGGAAACAATCATGGAATCAGCTGTGGGAAAACGAAAAATCCTAACGCTTTATAAGCATGTATGATTTTAAAAAGGAGATAGAAAGTCTTTGCTCAATATTGCAAAAGATTTGGGGTGAGGGAAGATGCAGATTTCCAACCTACCTTTCCTCTCAAAAGTAGTTGAAAGGGTCGTTCTAAATCAATTTCTCGCCTACCTCAACTCGCATGACCTTATCTTTCACTCCCAGTCAGCATATCGGCCATTCCACAGCACGGAAACAGCTCTGATTAGAGTTGTCAATGACATTTTGTCTGCTCTGGATGGGGGCGAATGGTATTTTTTGACCCTCCTTGATCTTTCCGCGGCGTTTGATATGATCGACCATACCATCTTACTCAATCGTCTCCATGATCTTTATGGCATCTGTGGGTCGGCGCTGGCATGGTTCCAGTCCTACCTCTCTGGTAGAACTCAGACTGTACTTGTCACCGACCTATTGTCAGCCCCATCAGCATTGTCTGTCTATTATGATATGGTCTAAGCTGTTCCATATACCTGTTATGATATTTTCTCAACTGTCCCATATGCCTGCTGTGATATGGTCTAACCGGTTCCACATATATATATCTGCTGTGATATTGGTCTAAACTGTTCCAACTACCTGTCTTGATATGGTCTAAGCTGTTCCGTATACCCTCTGTGATTTGTTCTAAACTGTTCCATATACAGTAAAGCCTGCCTTGTGAGGACACCCTTCCTCCCATGTGGCCCTACATGACAGGTGGCCCTTCATCCCAGGTCCTCTAATTTGCAATCGAGAAGCAGAAATTGACATGTATAACATGTTTTTATAAAGACTGATCATTTGATGTGATTGCATCCTGGAGTTCAGATTATGCAGACTCCATTTGACCCATATACCTACTAACATGGTCTAAGCTGTTCCATATACCTGTTATGATAGGTATATGGGAGAAGATGCGATGCCATTACTAAGCTAGGCATTGAAATATTTATGAAACTGAGCTGAAGTAAGACAATCAGTGTGGAAAGAAGTTTAAATGTTTGGGGGAGGGTCGTATGGAGTCTGCATAATCTGAACTCCAGGATGCAATCCTTGGCCGTAACTGGAGGCGATCTTCTAACCTCCAGGTACAAGTCCAATGCTGTACCAATGAGGTGTCCTGCCCTCTCACTCCATGCATGAGATAGTAGCTTTTAAATGTAATACATGTACTTGCACAAACCAATTGAAAACCCTAAGGTTACTATGGTGTAGCGGTATGCGTGACTAGCATATGCTCCCATCTCTCACATTGGTTGGAAACTTAACTGTGCACAATATTTTGTGGTCAAGTAGGTCGTTAAATGATCTGACAACAAAGAAGACTTAACCAAGCAAAAATAGACAAGCACAATGTCAGCGTTTCGGAGCACTGCCCCTTCTTCAGGAAGACACAAACAGATAACAAAACGAGTCACTTAACTTGTCTTTTGTACAATTGTTGTATCTGCCCTTCAGGCTGAATAAACTGGTTTGCTATGATCTGATCAAGTCAGCTAGCTGCTGACATGAGAGGGGATGAATGCAAGCTAAGTCTGACTGCAGAAGTTCAGTTTTTCTTGAGACGTATGCGTTTTTCCTGCAGCATTCCTCTGACACAGTGCAAACAGCAGTTTGGTGCCATGGATGCCAGCCTCCGTAACGGCCTCAAGTCTATGATGCAAGAACACATCACCAAATATGGGTAAAATTTTGTAGTTGTCTATTCTATTACTATATGCTGTAGGTAGATGATATCTGCATTGCAGACTGATCATGTTATCTGTATATATGTTGATGACATCTGTGTATTGCAGACTGATCATGTTTAGCTGTATATATGTTGATGACATCTGTGTATTGCAGACTGATCATGTTTAGCTGTATATATGTTGATGACATCTGTGTAGTGCAGACTGATCATGTTTAGCTGTATATATGTTGAGGACATCTGTGTATTGCAGACTGATCATGTTTAGCTGTATATATGTTGATGACATCTGTGTATTGCAGACTGATCATGTTTAGCTGTATATATGTTGATGACATCTGTGTATTGCAGACTGATCATGTTTAGCTGTATATGTTGATGACATCTGTGTATTGCAGACTAATCATGTTTAGCTGTATATGTTGATGACATCTGTGTATTGCAGACTGATCATGTTTAGCTCTATATGTTGATGACATCTGTGTATTGCAGACTGATCATGTTTAGCTATATATGTTGATGACATCTGTGTATTGCAGACTGATCATGTTTAGCTGTATATGTTGATGACATCTGTGTATTGCAGACTAATCATGTTTAGCTATATATGTTGATGACATCTGTGTAGTGCAGACTGACCATGTTTAGCTGTATATGTTGATGACATCTGTGTATTGCAGACTGACCATGCAAGATTTAGTGGTGCCGTCGTTCACAGCGCAGTGTGGATACAAGACTCGGTTGTCAGCAACAGACATGGTCTTGGCATGCGTGGCAGTTCTTGAAGCTGTTGTATGTAATATCACATCTTTGAGACTAGTAATGAAATACAATGTTCAGAATATATGTCAAGCTTACATTTGATAGAGCTGTGGAAAGGCTAAATATTTGACAGTTATTACCTACCCATGCAACTTTCCATTCATAATGACTTCCCATTCTTTGGTGTGAAAATGAATACAGCAAAACCTATCTGTTGCGGCTCCTTAAACTGGCAGACACCTCGCTGATACAGACACTTGAGCCCGGCACCAATCAATTTTCAACACCCCCCCCACCCCCCCTTTAAATGGGCAGCCACACTGTCTAATGTGAACAGTGGACTGATTTTCGGTCCCGACTGCATGCTCTACTGGTCCATAGCAGACACGGTCCTTCCACAGGCTAGTCCCCAGGTCTAATCACAGAGCTATAGAGGTCCCGTTTGCAAGACATCATCTGCTGCACAGCTATTTTTTTCCTTGGCCATGTCACAAACACGCCAAAGGAGACTTTTGGGATGAGGGCAATGGTGATGAAAGTGATGATGATGATGATTCTATCACCACCCGTGTCACATCAACAAAGGAAGCATTGGAACATGCTGAGTCCCTGATTGCTGTAGCAGCACACTCACGATGTAGCGACTTTCTCTCAGTAGTCATGTCTGTGAAGACTGTGTTAGAAGATATGTACATTTTACAGTTAGGCAAGGGGCACCACTCCCACATTCCTGGCTTATCCTGGTCCTCCCTCAGATGAATGGTCACCTGTCTCAGAGGGACACCTTTAGGTGGTTCCCAAGGGTGTCCGCTACAGACAGGTTTTCTGTATATTTGATGTTTGTTCTCACTCACCATCAGGTTCTCCTGTCGTTGAAATTTCTGGCAAAATTTAAGAACAAGTTTTTTGGTGTGCATGACGTATACAGACTTGGGCGATGGGACATCCCAAAAAATGGCTTGGATTTTTTTCCAGGTAGGGGGTGGGGATTAGAGGGTGCCATCACTACCTGTTGGCTTCAGATAAAATAACAGCGGAACTATTGCTGTTTTTGTAATGTGAACATTTGTGCATTTCACAGGACAGAAATAAGCTACCATCGGACAACTTTCTAAGTGCTCAAGATATTCTGAGCAGGTATGAGAACCATGCTTGATAAATGATCAGGCATGCCAGAGTTCTGTTAACGGATTTCCATTGTTTCCCATCATCAACAGGTCATTCTTGTCAATCGTAAGGGCGTAGGGGGAGGTTTTCCCAAACTCAGAGCACTGGAACAGGGTTCCTGATTTAAGCAAAGTGGTATTTTTCCCATACAAAAATTTAAAATCATGCATAAAACATGCCTCTTCTTTATGCACACATTTCAGAGTCGGTCACATGAACTTTGGACAGACCAAATGTTAAATCACTGATCGTGCAGTAGACAAGTCAGCAAAACCATCTTGGTTACTTCCCTTGAAGTCACACTTTTTTTTTAAGCTCAGTACACTGCATTTGTCACTCGTGTCGTTTTGGAGTACCAAAAGATCAGCTGACTGTGTTTAGGAAGGTTTTTGCAGGGAACATTACTTAAGTCCACCTTCGAACACAACACTTGTTAACTAGTATGAGTATAGTAAGAAGCTTTAGAAAGTGTCAACATTACTGTAAGTCCACCTTCGAACACAACACTTGTTAACTAGCATGAGTATAGTAAGAAGCTTTAGCAAGTGTCAACATTACTGTAAGTCCACCTTCGAACACAACACTTGCTAACTAGGATGAGTATAGTAAGAAGCTTTAGCAAGTGTCAACATTACTGTAAGTCCACCTTCGAACACAACACTTGTTAACTGGCATGAGTATAGTAAGAAGCTTTAGCAAGTGGAAACATTACTGTAAGTCCACCTTCGA